>JAPSGF010000037.1:4753996-4854534 GCA_035772895.1 Perdix hodgsoniae | reverse complement strand
GCCCGGGCCCCGCCCCGCCCGCTGGAGCCGTGCCGGCCGTGGGCAGCGCTGGCGGCGGGCGGGGCGCGGGCAGGAGGCGGCAGGTGCGGGCCGGGCGCTGCGTGCCTCCGCTGCTCCCGCTCGGCGCCCGCGCGGCTCAGCATGAAGGTCCGCTTCGCTCCCATCAATGTCCCTCTGAAGAGGAGGATCCAGACCGTCGCGGTGCTGCAGTGGATCTTCTCCTTCCTCCTGCTGGGTAACGGCCCCGTCTCCTTTCCTGTCCTTCCCGAAACGAGAAGGGCCGCATCGGGGTTTTCTCGCCCGCGGACACCTGTGTGCAGCCCTGAGCCCCCGGGCGTCGTGCCTCTGCGATGGGCGCCTCTCTTCTCCAAGCTCTGCTTGGCTTTTGCTCTGCCCGGTCTCTTCCTTTCTATGGGTTCTTTTAAGAATACGTTCTTACAGTGCTAGGGACGGCATCCTCATTGAGCTGCCTGCCAGCCACCTGACAGCTAACGCCAAGTTGGTAGGGAATGCCACAGAAAGACTTTACTGATGCTGCTGTCAGATAGCTCAATATGCTGTAATTCAATGAGCTTCTCGTTTAAGTAGGTGATTAATAAAGGTTGACAGCTTGAGTGAACTGCCAGCCAGTAATACAACCGCCTCAGTAAACTAATGGAGAACGTACTTGCTTACTGACAATTTTACTTAGTGAACTTGTTCTTTCAGTTGTTTTGTAGAGAGCTTTCCTAATAGGTAGGTTCATATCGCTGAAAATCTAATTGCAGCAGCAAATCTGATGGGTAGTTATCTGCAATTTGATAAAATGAGTCACTTCATCAGGTAAGCTGATCTGTAATCCTCTGTGATCAGATCCCCAGCCCGCGTAGATTAGTAGGACTCTGTGAGTACTCTATGGGGCAGACCTGACCTAAAGTATGGTGTGATCAACTGTGTGTGAGCCTGGAGCGCTTCTCCATCATCTGTGCTTCAGTATTTGCAAGGAGAAAGGGAATGTGTGAGCTTCTTGTACATCTTTGAAGTATACCATCGTTCAGATGTAGGTGTGATGTGTTTCAGACTGTTGTAGGGTTATTTGACCGTGCCCAAATCACTTATGTATGTGAGGGAAGCACAGAGGATATGGAACATCTTTACAGACTTACCCTTAGCATTTGTCTAGTTTATTTTATCTCCAAATTATAAGTGGTTGGGCATATAATGCCCAGCTGTTTATGTCTGTGGCTACATTGCAAATAGTCTGTATTACTGAATTAAATCTTAGCATATCTAATTATTCTGGTTTAAATAGAACAGTGGATGCCAAGTAGCAGTGGGAGAAAACAATTTTTATCCCAGTATATGTGGTGTCAGTGCTGCTACTTCCTTAAGGAATACAGAAAATCCTGTCATTTTGTGCTTACTTGGAGTGGGTGAGCAGCAGAAATCCCCTCTTGCTAAGTTAAGTAGAAGAAACAGGCAGCTGTCTTGTGCAGCTGGCACTACCTGAGAATGAGTGTCAAGGGAAGTTGGCAAGGAGGTGGTCTTATAGCTGCTTACGTTGAATATAGTGAGTGAACTATCTTATCTTATCATAGAATGGCCTGGGTTGAAAAGGACCACAATGATCATTTGGTTTCAACCTCCCTGTTATGTTCAGGGCTGCCAACCATCAGACTAGGCTGCTCAGAGCCTGGCCTTGAAACAGTTTGTTAATGCTCAAAAAGAGGCTGAACTGATGCTGATAATAATCTGCCTGTACTTTCACTTATTGTTCGAGCTTTCTGAAGTGACCCTGCCATTTTATGGTGCACCATTTCAGTCACGTGTCAGTCAGAATGGGAGGGTTAAAAAATATCACTTGGATCCAGAAAAAGGTCACTTGGTTGAATCCTAAATAAGAACCAAAACAATAGATTTGTACTTAACCTTCTGGATTGTGGTTATGTTTAGCTGTCCTTTATCCTTTTTGTGTTCACTGAGCTACCAGGTGTGGAAAGTTCTTGAATTCAAAAGTGATGCTTTCGGGTCATGCAAGGAATACCCAGGCACAAGTGGAATACTGTGTGACTTGATCACAGGGAAGGTTGTGGGGTTGGGGTAGTGTTTGAGTGGTTTTGTTTGTTTGTTTGTTTTTTTAGTGTGTCTCAAACCAGTTTATACCAGGCAAGGCTTTCGCGTCAATTCAATCTTTCTCACATAAAAACCTCCAGTTAACATGAGGTGGTAACTAATAGTTTCTATTATAGATATTATATGGTGAATAAATAGGGTACTCGTTTTTTTTCTAACTGTTGTTCGTCTAGGATGTGCTTATTCAGCCTAAGCTGAATAAAATAGCCCAGTAGAACGAATAGACAAAGTTGGAGAACTCTAAAACTTAGTGCCTGGAAAGACAAAAGTTGAACCAGGTAAAGACATCATTTAAATCTGGGAAACAGGATATGAAAATGTGATTTGGTGCTGTAAGGGGAACTTGAAGTACAGCACTGATTTCTGTCTTCCTCGCTAGGACTCTTAAAAGAGTACCTACATTTTTTTACAAATTTTTTTTTGTTGTTCTTACAAACAACTTTTTACAAAGTGCTTTGTGATGGTCTTTGCTCCCGGCTCTCCAGGATTCCATTGTTGCATTGCTGCATGGTTTTCATATCGTGGTTGAAAATGCCCTTTTGCTGAGACTAAAGGCTGTGGGCAGTTTGGGCTGAAGTACATGTGTGCAATAGTTACCTCACACTGTGAATCTTCAGTTTGCAATTGCTTATCACCACTTGTAGAAAGAGTCAACAAAGAACAGGTAAGTTCTGCTTCTTCACTTTGCTTACTGGCACGGGCTACGTCTGTACTGCAAATGTATTCTTCTGCTTCAGAGCATAGGCAGAATAAACATGCCTCTGCCTCTAAAAAGCTGTGTAGATGTACACAGCATTTTGTTAAACAAAAGGAACCTCCTTAAAATGCAGAGTGTAAGTTCCTGTGCTTTCCTGTTCTGTAATGTAAGCTGCCAAAATTTGCCCTCAAAAAGGAAAAAAAAAACCCAAACAAGTTTTTATTGTAGCCTGGTTCATCTATTGGTTATCCATGACTCCAGAAGCAAAAATGAACTCTGAAATACTATGAACTGTATCTAGGAGCTAGTCTAACAGTTTCCTGCTCTGCACTACTATCTCATGCACTCTGAGTGCAGCGGCTGCAGTTTAGGTCAAGTTCCGTGAAAGAGAAAAGTGTTCTGAGTGGACTTGCTGCTTTTAAAAGAAAAGTATCAGCTTGGAGTCTAGGAAACCAAAGTATCAAAGTCTGCTGTTGTCATATCCAGAAAAGCTTTAGGCTGAAGCTTGATGTCAAATCATTAGTGCTTCACTGCTGAAACAGCAAATAAATGAATTGTTGCAATTTCAGAGTATCTGTTTTGGAGGGGGGGGGGGGGGGGAAGGCAAGATACAATTTTGGTGAATGTAGTTTTATGCCGGCAATTACTGTTCATTGGCCTGGCCAGGGGCTGGCAGTCTCAGGGCAAGTCTGACTCCAGGTTCATGCAGTGCATGCTGTTGTGTGCTGGTGGCTGCTTCTGGGCTGCCTGTGCTGTTTTCCAGCCAAATCCCAAGCAGAACGTCACCTGGAGAAATGAGATCTGCAAGCTTGCTAGTGCTGCTGGGCTGACTGGGGCAAGAGCAGAGAGCTTGCATTGCTCCCATACTGCATCCCATTCTCAAAATAAATTGTGACAGACAATGAATGCAAGGGGTATTACTGCTGTGGGATTCCACAGTGCTCCATTTTAGGGCCTGTTCTGTTTAATGTTTCCATCAACTGCGTGGATACAGGGCTTGAAGTCAGCTTGCAGGTGATGCTAACTGGAAGGAGCTGTTGACTTGAGGGTGGAGAGGCCTTGCAGAGACATCTTGACAAATCAGATTGCTGGGTAATTGCCAACCACACGAAATTTAGCAAGAGCAAGTGCCGGGTTCTGTACCTGGGATTGTGCAGCCCTGGATGAGCAGTCCTGCAGAAAGGGATCTGGGGTTTCTGGTTGACAGCAAGTTGAATGTAGGCCAGCAGTGTACTCTGGCAGTCCAAAGGGCCATCCATACCCTGGGGTGCATCAGGCCGGGTGAGGAAAGGGGTTGTCCCACTCTGCTCTGCACTGTGTGGCCACACCATGGGCACTGGGGGCAGGTTTGGGCACTGCAGTGTAAGTAGGGCACAAAACTATCAGAGAGCATCCAAAGGAGGGCTGCAAAGATGGAGAAGTGTCTGGAGGGCAAGAGGCGTGAGGAGCAGCTGAGGTCCCTTGGTTTGTTCAGCCCGGGGCAGAGGAGCTGAGGGGAGCCCTCATGGCGGCTGCAGCTCCTCACAGGGAGCAGAGGGACAGCACTGAGCTCTGCTCTGTGTGACAGCAACAGGGCCGAGGGAACGGCATGGAGCTGTGCTGGGGAGGGGTAGGTGGTCAGGGAGGGGTTCTGCACCACAGGGCGGTGGGCACTGAGCTGCCAGAGTTCAAGGAGCGTTGGGACACCGCTTTCAGGCATTGGGTTTGGGTGGTCTTGAGTGGAGCCATGGAGTTGGACTTCAGGATCCTTGAGGATCCTTTTCCAGTCAGGGTATTCTATGGTTCTGTGATCTTTGTTTTTAAGCTTGGCAATCTTCTTAACAATTTTAACCAAATGCGTTCAGCTGCAGTTAGCTGGACGTCTGATCTTCTCCCACTAAGAACTAATGTGGGTTTTCTGTTCCTCACATAATAACTGAGTCTCTAAGTGAGTTACAGAGCAGAGCTGTGTGCCACATACTGCATATCTGTGAATGAAGTTCAGCTTGTATCAGTAGGAGATGGTGGATCCAAGTGTTTGTTTCAAGGCAAAATAATTTAATTTTGTTAAATTTGGTTCACGTGCTACTTCGTGAGTGCAATTTGTCTTGTTCTTCCTCTCTGATACGCATAAATCAAGTAACAGTAAGCGGTGAAGGAGGGAGATAAAATGTGTTCCGTCCTTGGACAAGGTACCAGGATTTCGTTTCGAGCCAAGGCACACGTGGTACCTCTTTTATGGTTTACTTTCTAGGCCCAGCAGTGCTGGGACTTGGCTTGCCCTTGCTGGGGAGCTGGGAAGTGAGTGTTACACGTGCACTGCTGTGTTTATTTGCAAAATAACAATACTAAATCAATACATAATAAAAACTAGAATATGCATGAAGCCACAAAATAATATGCCAAAGGAATCTGTGTATATTGATGTACACCTTGTCTAGCAATTGAACTTCTGTGCATATAGGATGAAACACCCTTAGCTGAATTTGGCCAGAGACAGTTTGAGTTAGTTCTGGCTTCCCCAAAATAATAAAAGTGATGAAAGAGTTACCACAGAGTGAGATATTGCTACTGGAATAACAAGTGACTTCAGTGGTGAGAAAGCAGGTGTGTTGCTGTGATGTGCTCATACAGAAAACAAAATAACCTTTTCCCCAAACATTTCTTGATGTTTTGTTACCCTGTGTTACCCTATGTTAAACTGATTCATCAGCTGGCTGGCTAACAAAACCACTATCTCATTCTTCTTCAAAGCTTTGCTCTTCTTTCTCTTTAACAGACAAGTTGTTCTGAAAGCCACGAGCCCTTCCTGGCTAGCTGGCTGATAGCGTGCTTGTTTTCGTGCCTCCCTGTACTCACCTATCCCGGATGTGTATTGCTGACCCTCGGGCAGGGACTGATGTATGATCACAGAATAACAGGGTATTTGCTGATGCCTGACTGACTAGTATTTCTAGGAATGCTAGCTCTGTTACCTGCATTGTAGGGAGGGAATTCAGCCATGTCTGTGTGTATATAAGAACAGAAAAATGCCTGTGCTCAGTCAGGCCAGTGGCCATCCAGTGTGGCAACCTGGTTTAACTAACACTGATTGCCTAAGGAGGGATAAAAGGTGTAGGAAGTTTGTAGACTTATATGTTCTTTGGTATGCTGTCTCAGGATTTGGTAATTAGTAACTTGGGGATTTACTGCATCCAGACCGCTCTGTCTAACAGCTAATAGTACCTAATGCTTTCTATCTCTAGTTTATCAGTGTTTGCCAATGGAAGATATGCTTACTTGAAAGTAGAACCAAACTGTAGAGTAAACAAGCTTTTTAAACCAACCTTCCAAACCTTGGCATCTGGAGATTTGTATTTGTTATCAGGGTAGTGTTGAAATACAACTCCCTGGGTAGGAATGCTCAAATACCTGTGACTGTGGCTCTGGACTGTGACCAATACACCAAGAAGGAACAGTGATCTATTCAACAGTGCTGACCTCCTTGTCATCTCTGTCCTGAAGATGGCTACAAAATCTGAGTGGATTTCAACTACTTTCCAGTGCAGTTAGTTTAAATTAGCTGGCACCTTCTTTTTGTTGCAGATAAGTTTTGTTTGGGAGTCCATATCTGCCACAGGTAGAAAGTGGCAGCGAGTTCCCGTGCTTTCTATCCCTTTCTTTACTAGTTATAGATAACTTAGGAAGTGCTTCCAGAAGTTAAGTTGTTTTTTAGTTGTTTTTTTCTTTTCCCTAACAAAAGCATCCAGTAAGCGGGGAGAAATTGTTTGCAATGACAATATCAACTTATCAGTGTTACCTTGAGTGATAATAGAGAGGAAAAAAGTGTACTTTAGGGACTAAAAGATTGCTGTATCGTTCTTCTGCATTCCCTCCGGTGTTCTGTTCCTCACACACAGCTCAGAAATGTTGCTGCTCTGAAGACTAAGGATGAGGAAAGGTCTGTTCTGTGGTAGGTATGTCAATGCAGTTGTTAGAGAAGATGCTATCTTTATTTTTTCCCTATGGCCACGAAGTAAGAAGTGAAATTTTTAGCTTGCTTTCTGTGCAGACTTGTATTATGCATTGGTAGGCATTCATACTCAAAGCCCAGCAGAGTATAAGCATTAAAAATCCTATCTGTTTTATTCACCATAATCCCAGTGGCATAGAGATGTCCCTGTTACCTCATCCTCTGAGGGATGAGGTTCAAATTGCCCAACTCTGGCAGCCGCCTTAGCTTTGCTAAGGGTGTGCAGATGCTGCAGTTACAGCAGGACCTGCGGCAGAATTTGGGCTGTCTGAGCCTTCCTGCAGCCCGAAGAGCTTGATGTGAGTGGCCTTGCTTTGGAAGGCAAGCCGAAGGTACTGATTACTGCAGTGCTTTGGAGAGCCTACATTGGCAACATGAGCTGCTGCTGTTCTGAGAGAGATGGGAGGCTTTTCTTCTTGTTGGTGACCTTAGATTTGGGGGCCCTCACAGCAGATACTATGCAGATGTTTTCAGCGCTTTAGTGAAGTGCAGATGGATTTGGAGCTTCCACTTGGTGGGATTGCCTGTGTTTACCAACCCAGTGTACTGGTTTCCTACTTCCTATCTCAGTGCTGTTTAACTGTTTTATGGATTTGGTGCTTGCTGCTGCAATCTCTGGGCGTATTTAATGAGTGAAACATCAGGTGTTCAAGCGTCATTGGGCAAGATGGCTGCTGGTAGCACTGTGTGCAGATTTTTTTCATCACGCTCACAGCAGAATGGTATCCCCATGTTATAATTGGAAAAACGGAGGAAGAGAAGCTGAAAGTCACTAGCCCAGTTCTGGCTGGCAAACCAGATGGTGGGAGTCTCATAGTATTGATTTGTCTTCTAATCCACGTTGTTCTCCTTTTTCCACCCACTGTTTCAAAACACCACTGAAATATTTTCAAAGCTTTAATTCGGATTCATTCAAAAATTATTGCAGTGTATGCTGGAAGTACATTGGAGGGGGCAATGATACAGCCAAGTGACAAACTCCATGTCATTCACCTTTTCCCTGGAATTTATGAATTTAAAGTTGTTGCTCTCTGACTTTTCTGAAGGTGAAAATACAGGTTTTGTGTTTACTGGCTCATTGGTTTTGAGTCAGCAGTGTTTAACTCATCTTGCCATGAGTTAATGCATTGAAATAATAAGGAGGTATGGCAGAAGGAATTTGCTTTGCATATTTCCTTGTGAATGCAATAATAAATGGGCTCTGTGCTACAAGATGTTGAGCTCTAGGAAGTGCTGACAGTGTACTCGACTCCCTGTACCTTCTGCAGTAACCCTGGCTCCAGTTTTGCTCTAGCTAAAGCAAAGCAATGAGCTTGCTAGTCTCCACTGTATGTTTGTCTGCATGGCATTAAATAGCACTATCTAGTACTTCACACCGCTGATTTAATTAGCTTTCACAGCAAGGATGCTTTGCTTTGATCCAAGGCCCC
The DNA here is from genome assembly GCA_035772895.1 of Perdix hodgsoniae. NCBI lineage: Eukaryota > Metazoa > Chordata > Aves > Galliformes > Phasianidae > Perdix > Perdix hodgsoniae. The sequence goes on along the minus strand of JAPSGF010000037.1, from coordinate 4,846,304 downwards.
TTTCAACTGTTTGGCTATGTAACTGGTACTTAAAAGCCACGTGATTCTGCATTGATCCAAAAGTGCTTCTGAAAGAAAGGCTAGGGAATATAAACACCAACTTCCTCATGAGAACTTGAAATTCATTAATTGATGGCAATTAGAAAACTTACTGTTCTTATTCAACTATAACCTGTAACCCTTTGTATCCTGTCCAGATTATCATTCATGGAAATTAATATTATTTCACAATTTCTTCTTCAAAGAATAGATAAGGGCTTTTCCTCCAAATCCTTCTACTCCTCATTTTGAAGTGTTGCCAGCGTAGGATTCCCAGTGAGTTCTCCCTCAGGAGAAGTGCAACTGGGTGTCCTGCTTCACCCATGGCACCACTGGCCCGTGGTAAAGGCATTCCCTAGAACTTGCTGCCATTTTCTGGGGATTTTCCACACTGACTTTGAAGGTCTGTGTGTCTCAGCTGTGGTATTTTTCTAGTTTTACTGAGGTGTACCTTTGTGTGAGCTTTAAGCAGAAGCAGTAGCCTTCTGTCCTGGTTCTACTGAAACAACTGTGGAGCATCCTTCACAACAGGGATGTTTGATGCTGCTTCAGTTTTGGCTGGGGGTTGTTCTCTGTTCTTTCCTGTAAACAAATGCAGTTTCTTATTTATCTGCTCATTCCCTGCCAGGAATATTCATCCCTTTTCTATGCAATCTAACCAGCAGCTTTGCCCCTTTTTGCATTCTGCAGTAGTACTCAGTTACCCCATAACAATATGTGCATTTCTACACGGAAGGCACAGAGAGGTGCGAAGGGGGCAGAAGAGGGGTGAGCTGGGAGAAATTCAGGAAAAAATAAGTATCCAGGTTGGAGGAGATGCAGGGCTGCCTATGTGCCAAATTAGGCTCTGATTTCAACACCTTGAAACCTACTTCCCTGATATAGGGAATCTGCTGTTAGTTTTCAGCTCCCAGGTAAACTCTGCCAGGGAGAATCTTTAATGAAGCTCATTTTAACTAAGTGTTTTTTTACAGTTGGTTCGTTTGCTTATTTCACAGTTATAAATGCTGCCAATGTTTACATTGTGTTAGTTGAATTATTGGCTGCTGTAGTTCTGTGATGTTTTTATTCTGCTCTCTTTACCTAGCCCAGGGTGTTTCACTGGTACAACTTCTTTTGGGAAGCAACAGGGTATTGTCTTCATGAAAAACTGTCAGCTGTGAGATATACAACATGCTTCTTAAAAGGCTGCTTTCTAAGGCACCACAGAATAATACCTGTTTGATGCAACTCTGTCTATTGAGTCTTCCAGCAAGGACTAGGTCCTGTTTTTCTTGCTGTCATATGAACAGACAGCACCAAAGCCTGGGCTACTTGGAATTTAGCAGCTGCTGAATTACTCTTATCCATGCACCTGATGCATTTTGCTTGCAAGAAGCCAGAGTAAGGAGCTGATGTAAGGTGTACTGCAGGGCAGACAGCAGCACGTACTGCTGCCCTGGCTTTTGCTGGCTGCCCACATCTGTTTGCTTTGCTGCAGGAGCACAAAATTCTGCAAGTCCTACAAAGGTAATGTTTCCATAGGGAGTTTTCCTGAATTTCAGGTTTGAGCCCCCGAAGTAACATCGTCTGTTTAATCTTCCCCCCCCCCCCCTTTTATTTTTTGTTTTTTGAATTGTGTATAAGATATTTTGTGTGTATTTATTTAGTAGGATGCCACAGTTCTTATTTACCTGTGTCTGAAAGTAGCAGGGTGTAAAACTGCTACTGTGCCTCCGTAAAAATAGTGCGTTTCTCTTTGCAGTGACATGTTCAGAGGCTGAAACAGAACCTTTGCTGCTTTGGTTTTGTCTAGTGCTTCTCCTTGGTCAGCAGCAGAGCACCTTTCATAGGGAGAAGTGCCATCCATATAATATAGATAGAGAAATAAAGAAGCAGAAAGGGAAAAGCATTGCCCAATACAATTTCCATTAATACGGGGTCTTGCCGCAGCCCTTTTCCATTTTACACCTCTTCTGCCAACTTCTGCTTCATTGGAATATTGCATCTTATCTTATTTTTTTCACGCAATGTGAACAAGCTAACTTCAGTGTGTGTATATTCTGAGTAGCATCCACAGTAACAATGGGAATTCAAGGTCTACAAACAAAAAAAACAACCAACCAACCAACCAGTCCTACAGTGATTAGCAGTAGTTATGTGATTTTTGTTTTATTTTCCTGCATCTCCTGCAGGGCAGTTTTGCTGTGGATTATTCGTGCTCTTGATTCTGGGCAACTTCTGGTTCCTTGGTGTTCTGTACCTGCTGTGGCTGTACCTCGACTGGGGAACGCCATGCGCTGGGGGCAGGCGGTCACAGTGGGTCAGGAACTGGACTGTTTGGAATTACTTCAGGGAATACTTCCCCATTCAGGTGAGTAAAAGGTTTCTCACCGAACTGTAAGTGTTTTAAAAGAGACAGCTTGAATAGCTGTTGGCATGGACTAATGTCAGTACGTCTGTATGCAGTCTCCATGCTTTGTTGTCTTTCAGAATAGCTGTAATAAGAAAATTAAAATGTCTTCCACTGTCTCTCTTTTTCAGCTAATAAAAACTTCAGATTTGGATCCAAAGCACAACTACTTACTTGGCTTTCACCCTCACGGGGTGCTGGTAGCTGGAGCCTTTGGAAACTTTTGCACTGGTCCAAGTTTCAAAAATTTATTTCCTGGACTTACTCCATATCTTCATATCATGCCCATCTGGTTTGGCTGTCCTTTCTTCAGAGAATATGTAATGAGTGCTGGTAGGTAAAAGCAGACTGTCTTAGCTCTCACTGCATTTTGTACCTTCTGTTTTAAATGTATGATATGGTCCTGTAGCTGTGAGCTGTAAGTAATTTCACTTCAGACTAATCAGTGCTGGTGCTTATCTGGACCTGTTATATGATGAACTGAATTCTGGTTGCAAAACTTTGAAATTTTTGGGAAGTTTGTTAATTTTGCTAAACTGTCTGATGTATCATTATTTAAAATTGATCCTAGTGGAAGTCTGAGCAGATGCAATACAGCTGATACACTGCAAAACAAAAGAAGAAAAAGAGGAACAACAGGAACAGGTTCAAAGTAATTGCTCTTCTAAGAGAACTGCTGGGTTTTAATGCTAGTTATTAAATCTGAAATCTTAAGGTCAAACCCTATATCTCTACCTTTTAAAACATTATCATAGCTAGAACAAATGAACAACTATAGGTCAAGTAATTGCTGATCATGAGAGTGTCACTGCAAAACTCATTTTTGTCTTTTACTTCTAGATGTGGCAAGAAGGTAGGAAGGAGAGCAGGAGTTAAGGCAGCCAGGGACTGAAGGGGCATGTCATCTGTCTGTCGCCTGCCTGCCAGGCAAGGGGAAAGGAGCCTCCAGCAGCCCACGCTCTCTCTGTACTCTTTGGTCAGAGGTGTTTTCCAGAGCTTCGCTTTCTCTTCCCCACCCTGCTGTTCCAAACCTCAGAACCTGCCCTAGCTCAGCTCTCCCACCCTTGCTGAACTCTGGCACTTGTTTGGTGGCTTTTGAGCAATCACTGTTCCTTCACCCTACCCTAAATGCATTGTGAGAATGAACGATTTAGTAAGTGGTTCTCAAAGTGGGGAATTGAATTAAAGAGGCTTTTTGAACTTCTGATTCAGACATTAGCCTGAGACTGTGCTTCAGAAACAACCTTGGCACCAGGGAAATTTTGCTGGTTGGGAAGTCAGGAGTGTGTATGGCTAAAAGGTTCCTACAGAGCTTCCAATAGATTCACTGGGGGGTTTCAGGACTGTAGGACTGCGTTTTTTTCTTTTGCCACTCGTATCACTGAGCCATTTTTGTTTAATGAGAAAATGCTGGTTTCTCCTCTAACTGAGAGACAGCGGTGCTAAGCAGCAGTTATTTACAAGAGAAGGACAGCTTATGAAGGTATAGGGTAATTCAGTCATTGTGCAATGATGCTTGAAAAACAAATTGAGGATAATCTCTCACCTGTAAAGCTTAAAGTCCTACTCAGTACAAACAGATTTAGTCAAAAGTCAATTACCTACTCCTGACTAAGGTCCCACATTTCAAATTTGTGTAATTTTAACAGAGATATAAACCATAAAGACAGACTTTTTTTTCACTGTTCTGTATAGCATTTGTCATAAAGGAGTCATACTGGTCATTAGTAGTGCAGTAATAAAAGGCAAAAATAGCATGCAGTAGAGATTGGTAAATAGAAAAAAGTGTAATGAAATTAGGACTACAGTTCTGTCACTGACTAGTGTTTCCCCACAGTGGATTAATAGAGGAGCTATTTTGCTTAAATTCATTGAACTGCAGCATTTGAGAAAGTACAGCGTAGTGGACAAGAGGAGGTTTGGGAGACAGAGCTAGCTCTTAGTTCTGGCTGTAACATAGATACTGATTTCAGACAAGCTATTCATTTGCTCCATATGGGAAACGTGCCTAGGATGTTTAGACTGATACTGGAATTGCAAATCTACATCTACTTCATCTTTCCACTGGATGCCTCTCTGTGCAAAAAATATATATAGATATATTTTAGAGGATTTTTTCAGGCTGGCAAAGTTGAGAGACTGATAGTGATGGAAGATGACAAATTTAAACATTGCCTAGTCTGAAAGTCAGTTTACATGTTTTTGCCATCTTGATCTACAGGAATAAATATTTACCTGTTACATGAGAAATATCTTGAGTAAAAACATGCTACATTGTAGTCAGCATCTTAGCTTCTTTTTCACTGGTCTGTAGCTGATAAACCAAAGGGGACCCTTCAGTATAGTACAGGTTATCAGTCAAATTAGGAAACACTTACAAAATCTTCATGTTACTAAAAGCCATGCTTGTAGCATATTATTTTCTTTCCCAGCCTTTTTCTCTCTGAGCTGAACTGCTGTGTGATGGGAGCAGTGCCCTGCCTCCACTTCAAAAGGGAGTTTGTCCCATGGAAAGACATTGCTTTCTCTTTGAGAAAATGCATGTTGATTGGTGAAAGAGCATCACTCAAATGACTTGCAGGGTTCAGGCCAGCTGCCTTTTTCAGAGTAACAGTGACTGTGAAGTTGTATGTGGCGAATAGCTTTTTTTCCAGAGTGCTCTGAATTTGCTCCAGTAGCAAGCTATTTCTTTTGGTAGCCAACTCTGAAAAGTAGATCACAATTGTTTTTTGTTGTGAGATGTTCATAATTCATGTTGTTATGTCTCAGTGGGAAATAGAAAGAAGAAGCCTTCACTCAGCATTCAAGAGAGCAGGCTTTGATGGAAGCCCTGTAAAAACAATATAAAAAACAACCAGACCAAAACAGACAAAACAACAAACCCAAAACAGCACCTCAAAAACTAACCAACCAAACAAAAACCAACCAGCCAAAAAACACAAAGAGAAAAAAAAAACAACAACCCACGTAGATTTTATCTAATACTGTTTATTCTAGAAACTGAATATTAATTCAACACAATACAGCTAAACGTGGCTTCTGTGTGAGTGGTACCACTATGAGCCTTTTCAGTAAGAATTTATGGTACAAAGGAACTCTGGAGGGGTTGGATATTCCTGTTAGAAAGGGTATTTCTCAGTGTACCAAGTTCAGAGCAAGGTCTGAGTCAATTCTGTGGGCTCATATGTCAGTGCACCTCTGAGTAGAAGTATCAGTATGGCAGCAGCACCAGGAAAGTACTGCTACTCTAGCAAGAAGGGATTAGCCTCAATAAGTTTGAGTGGCAGGTCCTGGTTACTAGGGAATAATCTGATGTAGTCATCATAAGCTGAAACAGCTGAGCTTTCCTGCTTTTTCTAACGCTGCTGTGCCCCTGCCTTCACTGAAGCAGCTGCTAAGAGCTCTGAGGAGGAGGGGATCAGCTTGGCACTGCAGATCTGTGTTTAAGTTAACAAGTTCACCAATCATTCTGATGAGCCCTCTATGCTTTATGGCTTTATCTGCTGCAATTCAGCTGTCCAGTTCTTTGACGTGGAATGTGGGAGTGAGTTGTGTGGAGCGGGCAGAAGGATGTACTCTTCCCTGAAGATCCAGATTTCTGTGGTAGGCAAATCATTTAACTCCTAAGTATGAAATTAAAGGACTTAGATCTAAGACCAAATCTTTTGTAGAGTGAGGAGGTTGAACCCATCTCTTTAAACTCTTGTCACTTGCTTTAAGTGTTTAGAAACATCATTTAGACACTATTTAAAAATATTTCACGAGTTCCACAGTACTTGCAAACGAAGCTGTAATGAATCACTCTCAAAATGTTTGCTCCTAAAGGAATGGTTTCTGCCTCCAAGGAGAGCGTCTCATACGTGCTGAATAACGCGGGAGGCGGCCATGCATCCGTCATTGTGATTGGAGGAGCAGAGGAATCTCTGAATGCACATCCTGGGAGTTTGACTTTGAACATTCTCAAGAGGAAGGGCTTCATTAAAATGGCCTTGAAACATGGGTACGTATCCCATTTGGGCTGTCCCACCAAGTGCACTTTGAATGCAGAGTCTTAAATACATACAGACTTAGAATTTGAAAGAACTGTTTGTGTGTGTGCATGCAGATATCTGACATAAGAGCCAGTCTGTGCGCCTCGATCCAATCTGTGAGTGTTGAAAAATCCCTTTTGCCTTTCATAATTGGTGAGCAGTAGGTGGACTTATTAGCATATCTTGGTGATCTGTTTCAGTTGTTTTATATTGCAGTAGCAAAAAGTAAGAATTGTGCAACAGTGTTAGTAAACCTCCGATTTTATTGCTGACTGCAGCCATTCTGTGTTTTTTTTTCTGTATATTGAAGTTATATTACAACAGAGTTTTCTTATCATTGGAAGCCAATAAGTGAATAAGAGTGCTAGGCCCTGCTTCATTGAATTACTGTAAAGCATAGTCCAGGAAGATTTCTTTTCATCTCCATTCTAATAATTTCTTTTAAAGATTGTTGTTTACAAAAGTAAGTTTCTGGGAATATTTGGAGTGAATCTCAAGAGAAGCTAGCTTATTTTTTACTATCAGACATCCATGAATGTATAACTAAACAGAGTTGGTATTAATACCTTTAGCATGTTGTACACAGTACAAGTTCCATTAATGCTGGACTGGTGTAGAATCTTGTGTACTAGGAATAGTGGAGCCATCGGTTTGTTCTGCTAAGCTGTCAGACACTCAGAGTTCTATATGACATGCAAAGCAATGAAAAACCAGTATTAATCCTCGACAGATCTGTAGCACTCTTCTTAAACCATTAACTGGAAAAAAGGTGGGCTCTGAGAGAGTGCTCTGTTTTCACATAGGATGCTGAGATCAATTTTTTTTTTCCTAGAAATATTCCGACACAGAACGGTTACAAGAGTTTTTTTTATTATAAATGTCACTAGAATTCTCATAAAGGATCTGTTCTCTGATAAAGTGATAATTTAGTGTAATTTGTACCCAGAAACAACACTTCTGTGTTTAAATTGGGATTCGGAGCAAAGACTTGTCTAGGCACTAATCCCTGCTCAGCTGCTGATAATTCCAATGGTGTCCTAAACACCATCAGTAGTTTTTATTTATTACCATAAATTTTAGAAGAATATTTAAGTGCTTTTTTGAGCATGTCCAGATACATCTGATCTGTCAGTTCACAGAGGTTGGTATTTATCTCTCATCTAAGCTGATTTGGATTGAGAAACTAGATACTCCTGTGCCTTTCATGCTTGTGATTTCAAGAGCATCCCCACATGTGATGACAAGGTCAGGGCACTTACAAAACACAGTTAGGGCCACTTTTTGCCTTATGAAGTTTGGTGTTTCACATAATTGTTATCCTCTTTAAGAAAGAGGATTAGTGTCTAGAGCACTCTGAAAGGGCAATAATGCTCTGTCTCTGCCCGAATGGCTTACTACACCTCACACATGATCATCCTAGCTGCTGGGCTACAAGTTAGTCAAAGTCTGAGCATGTTCAAGGGAAACAGGGAGACCTGATATAACTTCTGTATGGTTGGACTGTATGATGACAGGACATTGGGCTTTTGAAGTCCTGAGATCTTGTGCCAGAGGCTCTGCGTCCAGTAGTTACTTATCTTTTTGTAACATATCCATATAGATATCATCCATAACATACCCGTGTGTTACATATCCTTTGTAACATTTGTTTCTAACAGTTATCAGAATCTGAAATGAGCTTCCATCTCAAGTGAAAAGGCAAGAGAGGAGTGCAGCATCATACAGGATGAGGAAGGGTGATGCAGGGCCCAGGAGTCTTGTGCTCCCTGGCCTGGCTTTTGTGCTGCTAGTACAGAGAAACACTGGTTCCTCAGCTGGGAACTTGTCAAACATGCTCTGGATATGTAAAATGAAGTTGTCCGCTGCTGGAAATGACATTGTGGTCCAAAGTAATAGAGGTATCTGATATGAAGTGAAGAAATCCTAAAAATGTGAAACAAATGATGAATCAGCCAACTTATCCTTAGTTTCACAATCAGAAATTACTTATTTCTCTGTCACAGCCTCCTACATAGTGTCTTGCAACAGCCTTCACCATGCAGATTAGAACAAATCTCAGTCTTAGTAGTTGCTATTGCTCCACAAGATTTTCCTGTTTGTCTCAGTGTTGTAGTAAAAAATGGAGTATTTACATGGAAAGCCTGGTACATACTGTGCTAATACGTGATTTACAAGCAGCTGGGTGATGCACTCCATTGGAGAAATTAACCTTTGAGGAGACACCAGTTGGAATTGGGAGTGGGAGTTACAGTATTTGGGAACTCTCAGGCTTGAGAAGCTCCCAAAGCAGTGCTTTGTCCATACAGGAGCTTTTGGTTGTCCACAGTTCTTTACAGCCAGCTCTGCCCTCAGTGCCTCCTCTTTAGGAGTTCAGAACTGTGTGGGAAATCACCCTGGCAATATTATAGCAATGCTGCTACTATACTGTAAGTGTTTTCTGACAGACAGTGCAAGCTGAGTGGAATGGGTGAAATTAAGACTTAGGTAAAGCAAATAAAACATCCTTCAGAGATTGCTTAGGATCACCCTGGTCATTTTTTAAAAGCTTAAACTGTGTAGAATGTGATTTCATCAAACTAAGCTCTAATTGTAGGCTGTGCTGCTGTTGAGACTGAAAGTATAGTGGTACCTTCGCCTCTTGCAGGCAAGTGCCCAGGGTAGTTAATCCAGGAACTGCTCAGTGCCTTTCCTTCCAACGCAGTTCATGAACCGAATAAAAATTCATTCAGCTGTGAAGGAGCCAGAGTGAGTTAGTATAATTTCTGTGGGTATGATCTGGCCCCTGATAAAATAATAGCTGAAGAATGGTGTTTCAAGAACTCTGGGAGTTGGACAGTGGGGGAGTTTGGCATCAGACTTTTGTTTGTACGGATGTCTGTTTTTTGTCATGTTTTCTATGCTGAGCTCAAGTGCTTGCATTATTCCAGCCAGCAGCCAGAGAAGGGCTCGCATCTGCTTCTGGCATCGCCCAGCTGGGAGCACTGTGAGATTAGCAGTGGGACTTCTTCGCCTGCCAGAGATGAAAACACAGTGGAACAAGAGTGGACTTTCTGGAGTAGCGGTGGATAAGATCATAATTACAGTACATACAATTATCCATTTTTATCATGATGATTAATCAAAGGTTGTAATGGGTAGCAAACAGCTAAATACTGCCCAAATGCTGAATGCTACTTGTATGTGAATGACTTCTTTTTTGGAAACAAAACCTGTACACAGCCAAAAAGCAGCTGTGTATCAGAAGAGTTGAATGCTGCTACTGAGGAGTTCTGGAGCTGCAGAAGTTCTGTGCTGATTATTGGGAAAGTTTCCTTGCTGCTGGTGTGAACCACAGTATGTATGCAAGCTGGTGTGGGATTCTCACTGTTCTTTGCTTTACAGAGCTCATTTGGTCCCAGTGTTTTCCTTTGGTGAAAATGAGCTCTACAAGCAAGTTGCAAACCCCAGAGGTTCACGGCTCAGAACTGTACAGGAAAAGCTGCAAAAGATAATGGGCTTTGCTCTGCCGCTGTTTCATGCCCGAGGAGTATTTCAGTACAGTTTTGGCTTGATACCTTTCAGGCAACCTATTCATACTGTTGGTGAGTTCCTTGTGCCTTTTCTAATGCGTTTGCAATTGTTTAAAAATGCAAAAGTGTTCTATTGGTATCTGGTATCCATATATATATATTGGTATCTAACTGAAGCACCTGGTTACTGTGCATCTAAGACGAGCATGTGAGATTTAAAACATACTCTCCATGTATTTCTCAAAGGGGGGAATCTCTTCTCCTTTCCCCCTTTCTGTTCCAGGCTAAAAGTCATTCTTTATTCACAGTTCTTCCCAGGCTTGTTGTCTCAGCAGTCCTCAAGGAAACAGAAGGGATTGTCTTTTTCAGCTGGATTTTGAACTAATGAATTCTGTTTCTACAGAAAACTAAACAGAGCTTGTTTGGCATTTCCATAAGGGACATCTAAGAGGGCTCTCCCTTTAGTGGAAGGAGGATTTGATTTTAGTATGAATCAGATCCATACATTTAAGACAAAAGAAGTAGCTATTTTTATGTTTAATTAGTGCATCTAATAAAATAATTTGGAAAATATTTAATTTTTAAAGCTCATATTGTGCATAAGCAGGCTGAAAATGACACTTGATTTAAAGCCATGAAGTTTTCAAAGCACTGGAATGAAAATGATGCCTTTTGTGCAGTTCTTCATTGGGCTATATTTCTACCTTTTCTGAATTTTACAGTGTTTTTTTAGTTCAAGGCAAATCTTCATTATTGTAATAGCTCCTGTCAGGGCAGAGGTGGCCTGTGGCTGAAGCACCATCATGCTACAAATCAGCAAGACCAGAGTCTTGCAGCAGATCCTGTATCATCTCCTGAAAGCCCTTGCCTTCGCTGTCTTTGTTTTAAAGCTGCATTCTGGGCAGCTCACGCTACGGCTCCATGCAGGCTTTGAAGTGTCAGCTCACCCCTGGAAGTGCTTCCTGTCCTGTGTTTGATTAATAGTGATTTCCCTTGCTCAAGGTATTGCTGAGCCCAGGGCTGGCTTCTCACCCCTGGCCATCTTAAATCTGAGCAATTGGCAGCCAAAGCTGCAGGAAGAGCACGCAGAGTCGGCCCCTCTGAGGCCCTGGCTGCACTTCACTTCCCTTTAGTCAACACCATCCAATTTGAATCAGCAATATGTGTTGAAAGGGATTTTCAGGTGCGTTTCTGAAAGCTGCTGGGGGTGCTCTTATCTCTCTGTTTTTCTAGCAGAGAGTTGATTAGATCCTCTGTAATCTTTATCAGGTCTGTTGTCCTCTGTTCCTCTCTTCGTTTCCAATGAAAGAAGAGCAGCTTTCAAAAATTGCATTGACTGAACAACACAGCACTGAGATCATGGGAAGCTTCTGTTAGCTAACTGCATTTAAACTGCAGCATTTTGTGGAGGAGACAGCCCTCTGGACTTCTCTGGGATTACTTCATGTTTCTTCCAGATCTTGCCCCAGCTGAAGAAACACAATAGCAGGTTTCATGCAGTGCCTCACGTGTGGAGGGAGTTCAGTCTGGAATGATATTTGTGGGCAGCGTGTGGCTCAGAGCCACCTTACAGCCTCTGGGGTTTTTAAGTGCTACCACTCTCTGGGCTGAGGTAACCAATGGGATTTCTGGCACAGGAGCAGTGATACCCATTTTGTGTAGATTGGAGGATATTTGTCTTTCCTTCAGCCTTGTCTTTCCTTGAGTCCTGTTTTACCTTCAGTGTTGTTTGTGTGATTGAACTCATTGCTGAGGCACGCCCCCCACGTTGGATACCTGTAGAACTGAAGACAGTGGGAAGGTAGAGATTTTTTTCAGTGCTATTTTAAGCTGTCTCTGTGGAGCACTGCCCCAATGGCAAGGTGGTGTGCAGCCCGTGGGGTTGTACATTAGGTGTGAACTGCTCTTAGTTAGAGCTAAGCCTCCTCATTTGCTCTTTTCGTGCCAAACTGAAATGATGCAGAGTTTTAATTCATTTTATCTGACTTAGAGCAATGCTGGGGAGAAATGGAGCCAGGGATTAGGTTTGTGGAAGGCAGGATGAGGGCCAAGAGCAAGAGAACTTGTGGCTCTGCTGCAGAGCCATTGTTAGAGGAGGGAGAGTGGTTTCTCTTGAAAAGAGATGTCAATGAAGCTAATCCTGCTCTTGTGTTTGATTTACAGTGGGAAGCCCCATCTTTGTAAAAAGGAACCCGAATCCCACCAATGAAGAGGTTGAACAGCTACATGCACTATATCTGCAGGAACTCAGAAAATTATTTGAAGAACACAAAGGAAAATATGGAATCCCTGAGCACAAAACTCTTATCTTTGAGTAGTAAATTACAATTTATAATTCCAAATCTCATGGAAAAAAAAAAAATATATATATATATATATGCTGAAAGAGGTTTTTATTGCAATCTGTATTTTGCAATCTGTAATTAGCCTTGTGTAAGGAACAATTTTAAGAAGGGATTAAATAGTTTATTGATCTTTATCTTATGGAAAAGAAAAAAAAAAAAAACAACACAACCAACCATCCTTAGGGTGTGAGCCTCGAAGCGAGTGCTGTTTCGAGTTGCCATTGGGGGTTCATCGGTACTGAAAATGCCAGTGAGACACTCAACACTGATGTTCTTACTACCAAGTACTTTACCACAGCTTGAGCAGAGGACGTTGTCCCAGCATGACGTCAAGAGCAGGAAAAGTAAATAGCCCCGAAGTCTGTCGTTTGAAGCTGGGAGTCCTACCAACACGTGTCAGATATGACAGCAAGTTTTCCTCTGAACATCAAGAGTCTGCAGCTCTTCCATGGAAGAAGTTGTATGTTTTCAGTAGATGGCTACTACAAGCCATTTACATGTGAATTCATGAGTAACTAAGAGTTTTCTGCCTTGAATAGGACAATCAGCAAAAGTGGTTTGTCCAGCTGATGGAGCAGGCCAAACTCTGCTGGAAGGAAGGACAGTGTGTTGAGTTATTCTGTGTGCATGTATATGCTGGGTGGTGGGAAGCACTGAATGATGTGGCCTTTTTAGACAAGCTGTACTTTGGATCATTGGTTGGTAAGATGAAGCAGCTTTGTTCACTAGTTCTAATCTCATAGGAGGTGGCAGGACAGGAGATGAAACTAGCATGGGAATCGTGTGAATTTCACCTCTTGTGCAAATCAGAAGTTGTATGCCAAGCACTGCCACAGAAGGAAGGAAAAGTGGCACTTGTTCAAATCTAGTTCTGACACTTCACCAAGAAAAGCATACTTGATTTATGCCTCTTTCTTCCCCGCTGATAGATGTGGGGAGGTAGGTGAGGAGCTGTGTTCGTGTGATAGAGCTGTAATTGCCCCAGGGCAGTGGGAGCACGGCTCTGAGGTGTGGTGGGTTAAGAGGATGCTTTGTGTACAAATGGCTGCCTAGATTTGAGAGATTCTTCTTAAATGTGGATGTGCATTGAAGAGGGAAAAAAAATCTTAGCCAAGCTCCTTTTCCATTAAAGTGCCTAGGCCACTGAGATGATGATGTGTGAAGAGAATTGTAGTATTTTATTAAACTTTTTAATGAAATTCTTCAATTTGTAAATGCTTTCCATCTGTGTGTGGACTTAGCGGACCTGCTTTTATTGACAAATGTTTGGTTTGCCCTGGGCAGCTTTGGTGCCTGAGCTTTGTGTGGGCTAGGTGCTTTGACAGCACATGCATGGGCACATTGGGCTGCATGGGCTGTGTGCAGCCAGGGAAGCCCAGCACGGGGTGCAGGCAGCAGTGCTGGCTGCCCTGGAGATGCCGAGCACGTTGGAGTCTTCTCAGGAGAAATGCAGCAGGGATTTGGGGGAGAGTTAAAGCTTTGGAAAGAAAAGATCTTGGCAAAAAGGGAAAAAGGTGAAATACTTTGACTCCTGAGGAGTGGGTTCTTAATAAACCAAAGCTGTGTAGATACTTGCTAGATGAAGCAGATTTCTGTTGGGCTAACGTTGTGGAAGGCCTCCAGCAGACTGGTGTCCTTAGGAGAGCTGTGCCTTCTGGTGTGTCTGTCACTCAGGTGACCAGCACTCAGCCAGCAAATGCTGCTAGGATTGTGGATGTCTTTCTGGGAGGCAGGATGAGAGCTGCAAGCTGTGGTGCCTGAAGCAGCTCCCTCTTTCCTGGCAGGCTGCTGTTGTGTCCACAATCCATCTCGATGTACTTCAGCTTTCTTGGTGCCACATGCTCTTGCATGGGTCTACACAACCCTTTTGTTGCCTGATGATCACTGTGGTGTAGGCGTGTAACTTCCTCCTGCTCTGTCCGTCTCTCCCCAGTTAAGATCTCTGAATGGCTGTGTGCATACAAAACAACGGGTATGGACTTATCATTCCACAGAAATGGAGTTTACAAGCAGGGCTTGAGAAGAGGAAGCACTATGAGTGTGAATGTTTAACATGAGCTTAAGCTCAGGACTGTTTTAGCTCTTGGAAGGGCATGTGTCTAGGGAAATCAAACACAGCAGGTTTGATAGTGAGAAGAAGCCTCTAACATCCTGATGGCTGTAGTAAGCAATGAGCACTGCGTAGTTGCTGACCCATTTTTGCATACCCGCCATGAGAAATTTCCTTCAGATTTGTTTTTATGCTGCCTGCCCTGATGAGGAGTGCTGACATAGTCATGCAGGAAGAATTTGGAGTCTGTGTCAGACTGTTCTCTCCTAGATCATCTGCTCTAATAAGACATTTCCTCTCATTTCCAGCCTGCTCTTCTCCTAGTACCTAATGATATAGAAGCTCAGGATGTAAATTTGAAAGCATAAGCACTGGGTTGAGGATGGGAAATGTTTAGATTGTTATCAATCAAATTAGCTCCAAATCATAAGGAATAGTCAGAGGTGACCAGCACTCAGCCAATTAATTTCTGCTAGGGAATACAAGGACCCAGGTTTGGGGGCAATATCTGGTCCAGAGGGTACCCTACAAACAGTCTGAATTCAGAGACCACAAGTCATTTTCTCATAGAATACTGCTGATAACCAGCATAGTTAGAACAAGTAGGGGCTGTGTTACTGAGACTTCTCGTGTTTTCTTTGCCTTGTAACACAGGAAGATTGAAGGAAAAAGTAAAATAGTCTTAAAACCAATACATATTGTTGCTTGACAAACGCTGCATATTGCCTGTGATGGTCTTTACAAACCTTGATATGAAGACTTACGTGGTGCTCAAACTTTTGGTGGGATGTCCACACATACCTGGACTCTCATTGTGACGTTTCTCTTTGTGCCTGTAATGAGACAGGTAGTCCCAGGGCAGCTGGTCATCTATTGCAGAGATGGATGGTCTGTGTTCATACCGTGCAATACTGCCTCTCCAGTGTTCTCCAGCCAGCAGTGCCTGCCTGTTGCCTTGTGAGTGAATGTCTCTTCCAAATTCCATTTACAGAAAGCCTTTACATACCAGTCCTTAAGGATTTTTACTCTGTGAACCATGGAACGTATTCTACACATTGTAGCTTTTTATGGCACCAGAAAAATATGACCGCCAGTTGTTTCAGTGATGGACGTGGCAAGGTGGTGTGAGATAATAAAGGTTTGTACCAAAGAGTTTTTGTGTCTACTGGAGTTCAGATATTTCTCACTAAGGGGTTTGTAATCCATCCACTGAACCTCACGGGCCTGACTGAACTCACGAGGGTGTATGAGAGCTGCTGTAAGGTGGTGGCCGTACGTGTGCTCAGAAAAGGGGCAGTGAAGGATTACTTGCTGCAGTCTCCTGGGTGCTCCAGAAGGGTCTGTGGAAGGAGGGGATGGGGGCAGGGAAGGCTGAGCAGCAGCTATCTGCAGCCAGGAACAGGCAGCCGAGGGGATGCAGGAGGCAGAACGCATCAAGTTGGGTGACCCCTGAAGTGAGTGATGTCAGCCTCTGAGCTGAATTCAACTTGAGCTTAAGCATGAGCTTGAATTCTAGGTCAAACTTGAAGAGTTAAACTCTGAGTATCTGTACCCCAGAAGGAAGAATGAACCCTACAGTCTGCTTAACTCTGGAAACAGGAACTAAGTGGCTACTTGGGGTAAGAAAGTACTGTGTAAAAAGGAATTGTGTTCTTCTATCAGGAAAAGAAGAACCAGACACCTTAAAGTGGTGATGCAGCATAGCTTTCATATAAAGAATTGTGGCAATGATTATGGCAGTAACTGTCCTGATAAGCATGAATCCCTAAGCGTGGGAAGGGCTGATGGCATTTTGTTACTGTTTTAGTCCTTTATGGAAGGATCTCACCTTGCATCTCTGTATGCCATAAAGGCATAGAATCACAGAATCGCTCAGGTTGGAAAGGATCTTAAAGATCTTCAAGTCCAACTATGACCTAACCATACTATCCTAACAGCCCTCCACTAAATCATGTCCCTGAGCATTAAAATGGATAAAACGTGGTAGCTTTGGCTTGCTTTGAAGCAGGCTCATTATGCCTCTGCGTGTGTGTCAATAGGAAATTTAGTATGGTTTATCCTCAACATCACATCTCAGTTTTGTTGAAGTTAATAAAAAGTGAGTGATGCCTGAAAGCAAGAAACAGGAAAAACTGAGGCATGGAGACCAACTGAATCTTCATACGTCTTGGAATGCTTCAGGAGCATCCTGATGGCAGCTGCTTGTGGCAGGTAAGTGATGTCACCTCGTGCCAGAGCAGGTGGCTCTGTGGGGCTCTGGCAGATGGGTGGCTGCAGACAGCCGGTCCGTCAGCTGCTGTTTCCAGCTCTTGCATCAGTTCTGGGTTGGTACCACTGAGCACTGCCTGCACTGCAGGGGCTTCCTCAGTTCTGCAGCTGTAGAAAAGGAGGATCAGAAAAAAAGGGGAAGTTCACTGCTGGAGAAGTACATCCATCCCAAAATGTAAGTAGAAGAAGGTGAGGAACTGTATGGTATGCCTCATGGCTGCTTTCCATGCTATAACAGTACGTGTCACAAATAGAGAAAGCTTGCGAAGGGAAGGCAGTGCCACGAGGAAGGGATGGGATCACGAAAGCACGCTGGTCATTACGGAGCGCTCACTGCCTCTGCGCGGTCGCCCTGTCTGACACCCGGCCTGCACTCTCTCCCAGCGGGGCTGGCGGTTCCTAAGGACTTTTTACGGCCCCAGCAGGGACGGGCTCATGTGGGAGAGGCGGAGAAGAGACGCAGGAGCTTCCTCCGTCTGCGCGGCTTTCCCGCAGCCTCCTCCGCGTGCCGCTGTTCCTTTTTTCAAGGAGGAACGAGGAGCTCTGGGGCTGAGCGCTGCGCCTGCGGCCGCCAGGGGGCGCCACAGTGCCGCGGGAGGGGCAGCTGCGGGCGGGGCGGCGCGGGGCCGGGCTCCGTCGGGCTGCGTGCGGGGCGGCGGACGGCGGCTTCCTGCGCAGATCGGCTTAATGAGAGGGAAGGGCTCGCCTCGAGCGCCTGGGACAGCCGGGAGTGCTTTGAGGCTTTGCTGTCCTGCGCCCGGACTCACAGCCAGTGGTCAAAGCCCTATGGTACAGCGTTGGGCTGCTGTTCTTAACTCCGTGAAACAAAGTTTTATCAGCCATGAACCAGCGATGGAAGAGGCTGTCATCTGACCACACAAATCTGGTTAGGTGGAAAATATTTGCTTATCTATCCTATAGTACTTGGGTTGGGGAAGTGGGTGCTGTTACAGCAGCTCAGCCAACAGTGGTGTCGTGAACAGCGTTGTTCCCGTAACCACCTGGAGTCAGGATAACTGGTGCTGCTCCCCCTCCAGAGCAGGAAAAGCCTTATTGGAAATCCTGAGGCATGGCGTGGCATTAGTTCATGAAGCTGTGTACCTGGGCATGTTGTATTTGCATCTTTTGAGGAATAAGCAGGTGCTACATAAACACGTTTTGATGCCAAAGGGCGTCTCACTCGAGTAATGATTGGAAGTTAATCCAGACAGATTTGACTCAGGTTGTGAGAAGCTGTCGTTCCCAGTCAGCCCTTCACCTTTTCACCGCCCCCTTCCCATGTGGATGCTCTGCTGCCCAGACCAGACTGCCCCTTGCCATTCATTTTCATGTCGGAGCATCTGAGGCGTTGCTGTCTGACACACCAGCAGTGACTTGGCTTCATTCCGGCTCATGTCCTGAAGGAGGGACGCTTTCATGATTCTGTTTCCTGACCTCTTCTTCAGAAGGTTTTCATCCACACCTTCCAAAGCAGGGCACGGGATCAAAGCTGATCATCGAGGGCACTTTATCTTGAAAGGAGGAGTCTGACATCTCTTTTATACCTCTTTGCCTTGCCCAGCGTTGTGTCAGCCTCCTACCCTCTGGCAGAGACCGGGAGATGGTGCCACAGGGCCCTGCTCCCATCACTGCTCAGCATTTATTTCCTGACTTCAGGATCAGCAATTCTGTGGCTCGGGGAGGTGGTGAGGATGGTGGCAGCCGGCCTGTTACATCGACTGCTCTCGGAGCGGTAGTTGGCAGCGCTAATCTGCATTATGTGGGATTAAACAGGCACAGTAATTAACTTGCATAAGCGCTTTAGCAACTTTTGGCACTTGAATTGCAGCATGTCCCGTCCATGGCGGTGCCTATAGCACAGGGCAGCACGATGTGAAGCTGTACAGGAGAATGGAGCTCAGATTTCATACGCAAGCAGCACTAAAAAGCAGAGAGAGAAAAAAAAAGTGCTACACAGCCCAGCTCAAATATCCAAGCATTTTTTTTAAGGAGTTAAGGTGTGCTGAGTACATTACGGGTGTGTTGGGAAGGCACTGTGGGCACTGCTGTGCTCAGCCCTCTTTGAATCCAAGCAGAAAAGATATCTCCATTTTCAATCTTACCTCTTTTCTGGTGTATGGCAGCTCATCTGTGCTGCTAATTCAGATCTTTCAATCAAGCTCACAGCAGGAAGGCCAAAATGCACTGACTGCAGTATTTTTTCTTTCTTTAAAATATACAGTGCCAGGGAAAAGGTCTTGGAGTCAGCAGGAAAAGCTGAGAAGATTTAATACCCCAGTATCTAGTAAGGAATCCTTGGTGTTATATTTGAAGCTTGTTCTAGATTTACGTGAGGCAGAAGTCACTGCCGGGTCATCTGGAATGTGTAGGGCTTCAAGAAGAAGTGCTGGTCCAGTTTGCTTTGCAGACAACGTGGGCTTTGTTTGTTTGGCTTTCAGACTTGGGGTCCTCTTGCAAGCCCTGCAGGATCATTTCAAGACCTCTTTGTTTTTCAGGAAGTGTTCTTTCAGGAGATGGCCCTTTGTGAGGCAAGGCACTCGAAGTTTTCTCACCACCCAGATGGCTCCATTCAGCTCCATATGTTTTAGGAGCAGTTGGGAATATGTGTATTTCTGGAGCCATCAGCTGCCCAAGGTGCGGCTGACTTCAGTGCTGTGCCATCCTCAGTCCTAATTCCGCCCTAAAAATGGGCAGTAACCTTGTGAAAAGCTACTTTAGACAATGGATAATCAGCTCCAGAGGATTCCTTTTCCAGCTGCTGATGGTGTAAGAGCCTCCCTCATATCTGAACGTAAATTTCAATGGAAAAATAGATCTCCTGCTGGCTTTGGGGTCCCTTTAGTCCGGGACTCAGGATCTCAGGGAAATGGGGAATCAAAGGGCTGACCAGTTTGTAACAGGCAAACCAGAGTTCAGTAACTGCCTTGTGGTTGGCCTGGGTCCTGGTGTAAAAGCAGAAAGCAATAAGGTATTGTGGGGGCCTGATCCCAGCGAGCCCTGAGCACCTCATCCCTCACAACCCAGCGCTGGAAGCTCGGCCAGCCAGCAGTCTGCAGCTCCTCTCCCTTTGAAGAAAACCACTCATGGGTGTGAAAAGCTCTGATCCTTATCTCTTGTGGGTGTGCTGTCAGAATGATGCGGAGGAGGTGAAAACAGAAAGTGATAGACACCAACCTCAGCCTTCTGTCAGTATTGCTGTTTACCTGCATGGAGAGGCAGCTCCCCAGTTCCTCCTTTGGATGATTATGTTTGTTTTGAAAGCTGGCTTAACTACTAATTGATATTTTACTTAAGAAACAGGAAAATGAAGCATATTGTTTATAGTTAAAGCATTAGTAAAAAGCAAACTATGTAAGAAAATGATCCATGTGAAGGAACAAACCCAGAAAGTATGAATTAACATAAGATGACTTTCAGGTTTAGCTAATTGTTTCGCTAGCTGGAATCCTAAAGACTTGCCTTGCTTCTACAAGATTCTCTTCCACAGATTCTGAATGTTGATAGGCTGGCACTCCAAAGCTGTGGGGAACAGATAGGTGCATGGAAATCCCCACTTTTAAAAGGTTTCTTGTCCTGTTTGTCTGCAGTGCTTCACAGTGGCAGCTGGATATTGGTGCTGACACGTCTATATGGCACTGCTGTCAGCTCTGCTGATATTATATGTGATGCGTCCTTTTCAGTATTCAAAGGATATTCTTGCAATATTGTGTGACCTTATTGCTGTGTTTTTTTGTGTGTAGGATTTCATAGTGCATGATGGTAAGTGCTGGAGAAAGCAGAGAAGAGCGTGATGTTGGCTCTATTTAGAATTGCTAAAAAGACCCATCGAGATCTGCACACAGTTGCATCAAAACTTCAGGTTCTGCTTGCAGTGAAGGTGGTATCGTGGGGCTTTCATGACACAGGCCTCACTTTAAATGATAGCTTTTCATCATGATAGCTTTCCTGGTTCTCTCTGCAGGCTCCTACAGCCTAACTCAGTGTTGCAGAAAGCAACCTTGGGATTGCCATTGCCCCACTGCAGCCCAGACCAAATTCAGTAGGGCCGAAGGAAAGGGTTTTGTGTTCCAAAGGTGAATTATTCCATCAGGATTCTCACTGTTGGCTTTAGGCTTGTTTCATCTTTTTATACAAAGGGTGTCTTTGGATTCTTAAAAGAATTTTCCTTAATGCAGTAATATCGATAAAAATAAGTGGAATCTTATTTCCACTTCTTAGTTCACCTGGAGTTCTTTTCTGGTTATTTTTTTCCTAAAGTTTCCTGGCTCAAGGAAATTTTCAAGCAAATTTTGCCAACTAAGGAAAAGAACCAGGGGGTGCAGACTGGAGTTTTCAAAGAATGCCAGTCTGGAAGCGAACTCCATGGCTGCAACCACACACAGGTGAACGTTCTGACCCAGAACCACGATTTCAGCTGCTGTCAGACCATTCCTCTCCAATAAAAGTAAGTAAATGAGGATTGAACAAATGAATTCAGCAGTACTAAATCTCAGCCCTAACGCGGTGCAGTCCGATGCAGAGGCAGCTGTGTCTGCACATCTGGGTGTTCTCACTGCTCCCTTGTTGCTTGTGCCTCTTCCCTGATGGGGAGCCACATCTTGCTTCTTTTTGGCACTGAGCCATGTCAGAAGTGTGGTCGAGGGGACAGGTGGGTGAACTGCAAGGGGGGGGGCAGCTGTCTGGACCCTGAGATGTGAGCCTGTGCCAGGGGAAGGAGGAGCTGCACTACAGGCTAAAGGAGAGCAGCATGGCACAGCCTGTTGAGCCTGTGCTCCAGTTCAGTTTCACTTAAGAGATGAGCTAGAGAGAAAGCACATAAATACCAGCAGCAAGCACGCTGTTGGCAGGCAGGCGGCACAGAGCACGGTGCTGACTCACAGCCGGCCCCAGGTGCCAGCAGGGCCGTGCTGGCTGCGGGGTGCATCGCTCACACAGGTGTTTGCTTGTGTTCCTGAGCTGGGCTGTGAGTCCCTTGGCTCAGCAGCAGCCAGGGCCTAGTGAAGCCAGCAGGAGTGTGGCTCCAATGAGAAGGGTGTAACTGTGCTTTTTAGCTAACTTGCATTGCATCCAATTGAACCTGCTGCAGGGGAGAAAGGCTGATCTTAAGCTGATAATTCCGTGTTTAGATGTGACTTAAAATAACTGGCTTAGTGGAGAAGCAGTGCCTCCACTGATCCCAGTGAGAAGTGTTCTTCCGCCAGTGCTGGCCACAGGTCCCAGAGAACAGGGAATTACTGCTCTGAGTGACATCAAAGGCCAATTATCCCATCTTTCTGTCACCCAGTGGAGGACCAAACGAAGACCAACAGTGAGAACCTGTGCAAGCCAACAAGCTGGGATCGGTCTGTAGCTCCTTCTCCTCCCAGTTCCAACCACCCAGATATGGCAGGATGTTGCAGCAGAGCTGAGGGCAGAGAGCAGCCATTGAGCTGCAGTCATTAAAGCTGTTGTGAAGAGGGGCTATTACCACAATTAGTGCCAATGAGATGGGATGTGGATGCATGGGCTTCCAAAAATGGCATCCAGCTTTCTGTGTCAGTACAGGACATTTGCAATTCTTACTGTCACGTTTGGAAATTTTAGCTCCTGAAGGAAAAATAAAAACACAGAAGGGAGGTGGCAGGGAAGCATGTGATGAATCTTTGCACGGTAAGCTGTTCTGTTGGCATGAACACATCTCTGTGCATCCTTGTTACTCATCATCATATGTCTAACCATAACCTTGTTTTCAGTTACGTGGCAGCAGAAGCACGCACGTTGTTTTTCAAGTATGAAAATGCCTTTTCCTTGTGGTTGGTGTCTTCTGTGCTAATTTGCTGACCTCTAAACTTTGATCCTAGTCTAGCGCAGTGTTGTGAGATCAAGGGCAGTGCTGCCTTCACAATAAGTGATGGGGACAGGGAAGAAAAAGGGCAAAGGTGAGTGATAGCAGGGGTTGCAGCAGCTGAGATACGTGCATCTGAGTTATCTGCTCGAGCAGATAAAGTTGTTCACGAGGACTGCAGTTCTTGCAGGGATGGAAAAGCGTGGCAGGACATGAAGCAGAATTTTCAGGTGACCCAAAAAGTGCAGTCAACGAGGAGGGGTACCTGGTTGTTGGCCTCTCCTTCCTTGGCACCAATTTTGCCGTGTTCTTTTAAAAGAGCTATTGTTGAAACACAACACGTCCTCCTGGAAATGCCAGCGGCAGTTCTGCTGTCTGTGTGTTCAGCAGGGCGCAGCCGTGGGCCCGCACAGCTGGCATTCAAACACAGCTCCTTTGGCACTTACATTAGTCAGTTCCCATGATATCATCACATGTATATATTTCCTAAATCAAGGACTGCGTTCTGTGGGCTATAAGAATTTTTTGAAGGCCACTTTGTAAGTCTACAATTAAAGGAATATATATCTACTCACACCACAAAAAATCTGAAAAAGTATAGTAGTGTATTTAAGATGGCATTCTTTCCATTCTGGATTCTGAGCCTGTCAGAACATCAGACTTTGTTTATATAAGCACTGAAGTCTTATTGCTGGTTTTTGGGTTGGTTGGTTTTTTGTTTTTGTTGTTGTTCCCAATGAAGACTGAGTGTTTTGGCAGCAGTAATGTTTTTCAGCAGAGTTGGAGATCATTTGGCGCTTTAGAGTGAGAAGTGTGGCTACTTAGTACTACTCTAGTGAAAGATAATTGCTAAATATAATATAAAATTACCACATAAGGGCGATGGGGTGTAATCTGCTCCAAGCTGCATGACGCTTTGTATATTTGCAGAACAGCACTAACCAACGTCTCAACTCAGGCTGCAAGCTGCATTTTCTCTTGCTTAAAAAATAGCTGCTTTTTTCATGGTGTGATTGCTGTGCTGTTGGTTGTTACCTTCAGTGCTGTGTGCTAAGGAAGGGCTGGAGTGATGAAAATCTCAGGGGTCCACGTGTCGCTGCTGCAAACAGTTCAAGATAGAAATAAAGATAGTTCAGTTAATCGTCTTTTTTTCTGTTTTGTTCTTTGAAATATTTTATATTGCTATAAAATCTGTTATCCTTTACACAAGAGAAAGAAGGAGATACATATTTAGGGCTTTTAAAATTCAGTTTAATAACTGTTTGTTCTCGGTGGTGCCATCATGCTTTCATTGGCTCAGCAGGAGCAAAGCAAAGGGCACCTGATGGCAGCTCTTCCAGCTGATCATATCCCAAAGGCAGCCAGATTTCACACACAGATGAGATCTTCCACCACGCACTTTTAATGACTGCATTCATTGTTCACCATTGCATGTACAGCACTACCAAGTAGAGAATCACAGAGCACTGCTGTCTTTTACAGACTTAAAACCTTGAAAAAATGGTGCTCCAATTTATTCAGACAGGCCTGTGTGCTAAAACAGTTTGCAGCCATCTCTAACAGGTTCGGACACTACAAAACTGATCGCTCAAACACAGGAGACAGAAGCGTAGAATGACTTTTTTTTAATCAGGTCCAGATTTTACATCTGTGCGTATTTTCAAGGAGTCAATAAAACTTTTATCTAGGCCTCCAGAACATGTTGTCCACGTTTAGTTAAGCAGCATTCACCACCTAACCCTCCCCTGTGAATTGCAGAAGCTCACTACAAGGAAAAACAGTGCTGCTCCCTGAGC
The DNA here is from genome assembly GCA_035772895.1 of Perdix hodgsoniae. NCBI lineage: Eukaryota > Metazoa > Chordata > Aves > Galliformes > Phasianidae > Perdix > Perdix hodgsoniae. The sequence goes on along the minus strand of JAPSGF010000037.1, from coordinate 4,822,050 downwards.
TGGGTTGCACGCTGGAAGACGAGGCAGCTGACTCAGTAGGTGCAGCTGAGCTCTGTGATCTCTCTCAGAATGTCTTCCAGGAGCAGAACAGGTTGTGTGAGAACATGACCTGGGTGAGCTGCACTAATTAGAACATTTGGAATTCCAAACTTTTGTCTCAACTGGAGAAACAGATGAGACAAAATGTCTGTTCAAGGCAACCGAAAGAACATTAAATGAAGTGCAGATATAATGTGAAATACTGTTAGTAACCAGGTGTTGACTAGCTCAAGTGCGTTCAATTCTTCCCAAGCTGTCATAGCATGAAAGGTTAATAAACTAAAACCACACCTGGTGTGTTTCTGAAAGGTCTCTGAATGCCTGTAGCGTCATGTTGTCAGATGGCAGCTGGCTGCAGAGGAACGCAGCACTCCGTGTCTGCAGTGTGTCTAAAGACAAGCCCAAAATGGATTTTGTGAGCAATTTATAGTTGGGAGAGGATAAAGTCACGTTTGTTGTTTTGCCAAAGGTAATGTGTGTTTGGACTGGGGTTAGAACTTCTTGGTATCTGCAGCAAGCAGCCATCGGCAGGAAATACAGCTCGTGTTTAAGTTGGATCACCCCTTTGGGACTTCAGGTTTCTTTGAGTCACGATGTTCTCCCACAGGTTTGGTCTCCTGCAGACCTCTGGTCTCTTAAGGTAAATGTATGGGGAAACAAGTCCTTGAAAGATTAACTGCACATACAAACTGTTTGTTGTTTCTGATTTGTTATACGTATTCTCACATGCTCAACTTTCATTTCTCAGAAATGCTCGTGTCCTGGAAGTATCAGAAGAGATAAGAGGAACATCGTGCAGTGTTTTGAAGAACACATATGATTCACTATCCGGTAATACAAACATTTGGTAGGGGTGCAGATCACAGTATGTGGACATCCTCCTCAACCTGCTGGTAAGGAAGCGTGGTTGTAGCCTTCCTCACACATGAATTGTCTGCCTTTGCCTTAATCCTCCTAATCTTTAGACCTTTCCTGTGTCAGGAGAGGATGAGTTCTTCATGTGCTCTCAGATATTACTGACCTATTTTCCTGAAACCCAAACCACCCTATATCTGAACTTGGAGTGTTGTATCACTTTAATCTTTAAGAGATCAATCTGTCTTCCATTATTTATGCCTTCTCAGATTTACTTCGGAGTAATGCCAAGATGTAGGATTATAAAATCATATTTTCATTATTGCACCTTCCAGTGTAAATTCTTGAATAAGACTTGAATAATCTTAAATCCTCCTGCAATTCTCTGAATATTTTCTTTGATTTCCTGATATTTTTTAATTTTACATTCATACATTCTGATGTTACTGCGAGCACTCAGTTCTGCATTAGTAGCTTTTTAATATGCTTTTCCAATATAGCATAGAATGCTGACGTGCGTGTATCAGTATTGATTTAGAATTTATTAACAGTGATCCCCTTCTTCTACTGCAGGAAAACAACCTTAAAATTTATTGAATTTTGTAATTACTTTTTATTAGGCACAGAAAATCTATCTGCAAGTGAAGTTCTATTTCATTGCCTGCTATCTCTGATATACCAGATTTTCAATCACTAAGTAATCACTATGAAGCAGAGGAGTACATATATCAATCAAAACTTCAATAAATCTCCTGGTATCATTACTGAGGAGTAACTTGAAGAGAGAAGATTCCCTTAAGCAGTAGATTGAATCATTTATCCGAGGTAGTCAGTAGGGAGCTCTGTAAATACAGAATTGAGCAGATCTGACATTCTGCTTAGTGCTGCCCAGAAGAACCTGTGGACATGGAAGTCCCTGAACAATCACTGTTTTTACACATGTGCAACTGACATAAATTAGTTTATGAAGGAAGGGCTAACTTTTCTTTCTCCCATTGCTACCAGCACGTCTCAGGTCACCTACTCTGCTGCTGCGTAGCTCCAGCTTCCAGCTTGGCCTCTGCATGGCCCGCAGAAGTGCACAGCTCTGCTGTAGCCCTGACTTAGGGTAGGACTTGCTAGTCAAGCTTAGTCAAATCTGTGTGATAGCTTACTTTCCTTGACTCCAGAAGGGGGAGGGTGGCTGCTCCCTCCTGCACTCAGCTCGCTGAAAGCCAGTCTTTTGAAGTTTCACAGCTTTATTGAAGCAGTGCTGCCCTTCACTGCAAAAGAAATCCAAGTGTGTTCAATGAACTTATTTTTTGCAGTCTAAATTTCATGGGTACTGAAACAATTGATTTGTTATGCCAAAGTGAAATCAGATGCACGTGTTAGAATTCAAACAACTCCAGATTCAAAATCAATTTCATACATGACCACATAATGGGGTTTGAATAGTCAGACCCTGTACGTATCGACCAGCAGCACTTTGGTCTCTGTGAGTCACCAAGAACTTGAGCTTTACAGCCCAGACCTGGCACTCACTAACAGCTTTCCTTTTTAAAAGAAACTTCTGTTTCTTACACATTACAATGAGAGCAATGGCCTGCTCTTACAGAACTCCTCGTTTTTTTCCTGGAAGAATTTCTCTATAATTATATGATCCTGATGGACTCACGCTGCACAAATGATTTTGCAGCTTGCTTTAAACTTTAGGCAGAACTATAAATCCTTTCAGTCCTACTTTCATAATTCTGTATGAATTTCCAGGATAACCAAATTCACCATAAGGTAACTTACTGCTGTTACACATAGTCAGATTGTGTCTGAAATTTGCTGTGCTCCTCCCAAAGCATCTGTGTTACTTACCTTCACCTAATACCCCAGAGAAAGAAAATTATTCATTCACCCTTGTTTGAGGTTTTTCTTGTTGGTAAAGATTGCCTTAATTACATGTTTGAAGCAATGTTATATAAATACGATGGGGGTAGCAGTGATTTCTGTCATGAAACTGTTACACAGGCTTGGAAAAGGAGTACACTGCACAAGTGTAGGGAGGGTTACACTGGGGATTCTGTGTGCACAGAAGGCATGAGAAGTGGGGGATGCTTTCCCCGATCACATCTTGGGCTACTCATTAAGTTACAGTGTTTCTCAAACTGTGAAGAACTCAGCAGTTTTCCTCAATTAGTTTTCTCAAAGAACCCAAAATATCTGACTCGCACAGGAGCTTGAATTTAAGCTCCTGTTTTAGAAACTCTTGGCCACTTTTATTTCCTGGTTGAAATCTTGCACTGTAAAATATTTTTGCTCCATGAAAACATTGCACAGTAGCTGACTAAAGAAAATCCACTAAATAAAGGCAAAATGCCTTTATAGCTTTGTAAGCCTTTGTAGCTTTCACTTGCTACAGCAGGAAGGCACGCTCGCTGTCTCCTTACAAACAAGGTATCATCAACTCCATCTGTAACACTGCTTCGTTACTGCGCTTATTCATTCAGAATTGTGGAAGAAAGCAAGTCTGCCCTGGGAACTGCCTTTTCTCCAATCACAGGTGGGCACAAGGTCATCTGAACAAGTCTGCTAAGTCTTATCAATGCACTGCAACAACCCAGATTTCCCAGAGCTGGGCAGGCTGGCAGTCGCTGCTGTGCAGGGTAACACAGGATGCTGTGGCAGCCAGTGCTGCCTTACTTGTAGTGCCAGCAGCACTGCAGCCTTAAACCTGTGGCATTCCTGGGAGAGCCAAGGCTGCACCAGGTTGCGGTGTGCCTACAGCAGCCATGCCTATGGAATGCAGCTGGGACATGTGGCAGCTGTCTGCATGCGAACGCTGCATGGCTGACCTCTGATATGGGCCATGGGCTCAGACCTGGGCTTGGCCAATTCGATCAGTGTTGTTTTTGGAGCTTGTAAGGATCACCTTTTTTCTGCAGGCTGGAGTCACTGTTCATTGTTAGATGCTTGTGATTTCTCTTGGCTGACTTGGTGCTGTCGGCTCAACTGTGAAGTTTCACTGGCCTAGAAAATGACAGGAGGCTTTCGAGCAAGAAAGATCAAGAGCAGAAACAAAATCTATTTTTAATCCTGCCTCTATTTTCCGTGGGCGACACAATTTCTCATAGCATGGCAGTTCCCAAGCATGTGGTGTCACAGAAAGCTCCTCGTGGGTTGTTGTACAGATTTACATGCTTTCCCCCAGCTGGAAATTTCAGTCTGGAGGAGGTTATCATACTGCTAATACTTATATGGCACTCTGATTTATTGCAGTAGGTTGGCAATATATATGTAGTAACAGAAAACATAAGAGAGGCATTTAAAGAAGTACTCTAGCATTAACAAAGCTGAACCGTGTCAAGTGATGATGAATTTTACACTGTACCCTGGATCACCCTATTATTAATGTCATCAATCTCTCTCTGTGAAAAGTGGCAGCACTTATTAGCTCTGGCTACGGCCACAATACCAAATGTTCTCCTAAATAATTAATCATTTAAGGTATGATGCCACAGTTTGCCTCTTTCCAATTGAAGCGTATCAACTTACTCATTTGTTCCTTTATTTGGAAACAAAAAGCTTCGTGGACAAAAATGAGTCAAATGTACCGATATGTACGTGCAGACTATTCAGCATAGAAATCTCATGCTGTTTCTTCTAGAAAAAAAAACCAAAAAAGCCAAAAACCAAAAAACAATCCATCCTTTAACACCCCCAAATTAATAGTTCTGGGAATGATGACCTTAGGAACATAAGCCATTCCTGCTGCCAGAGCCCCATCCCAGCTGGCTTCCCCTGCCTCTGCACCGTCAGTTCAATCCTCTCCCTGTTTTAAGAGGGCATCTGGAATGCCACGCTACCAGGATATCCTTAGAGACAGAAGCCTGCAATGCCAATTTGATTGTTTAATTAAAAAAATCAGGGGCTGAGTGCCCCTTTGTTAAACTTGTTACCATTTGTAGCTAAGACAAAATAGGTTTCCAAGCAAACAGTTTAAAAACATTATATTCTTTTCAGCCAAAGTCCATTTAATTTAGAGTAAGGGTATATTAATTTGTTGTGCTCAATTATGTAGTGAGTCATGGAGAAAGATTACTAATTATAGGGTCATTTACTTTTCACAAGTTTGAAGACACACAAAAGAAGCATATTCTATCCAGACCAAGAAGTTTGTCCTACCCAAGTCCTTCTCTAATCGCCTCTGCTGTTCCACATAAGAAGTCAGTTTGGTTTTAGTTTCAATGTATGCATCTTCTCGAAGTGCTTAATTTTGTTTGTGTTCCTCCAGGGAATTTTAGCTAAAAGCTTTCACATCTGTTATATCTGTGACACTGTTTTTTTCCCCTCTGGCTTCTTCCTCAGTATCAGTACACAGCAGGCTGCTCATCAAAGATTAATGCCAACCTTCCACATGCATTTATCCATTCATAGACTCTCCTCTTTCAGTGTAGCTCTTTGTTTTCATTAATTCCCACTGCATACTAGTTAGAATTGGCCACATTTAACAAGATAACATTGGTTCTCTGTTCTCTTTCTCGATGAGTCAGTTGACTGCATTTCCTAATCAGTATTTTCATAAGCAATCTTCCCTGCTAGTTACTACTTGCTATTCATCCTCTGTTGCTGATCAAAACATATGGCAGTGTTCCTTTCCCCTTGACTGGATGCCTGGAACTTCTAGAAGTGAGAATAGCTAATGAGCTTTGCTGACTGGAAATTAAAAATAATAAACAAGCATTTGTGGATACATCAGTGCAATCTCTAGCAGCCATTAATGATTTTGCAGCTAGTCCTTAGCTGCCTGAATGCTCTAGGGTGACACAAAAACTTTTTAATTGCCTTTAATTGTGCTTTTGTGCACAATGTGTCTGTTTTTTGTTTTTTTTTTTAATATAAATCAGCTAATATTTTTACTTGGCAGTTCTTATCACTGTATGTAGTTTATATATGAAAGGTCATAACCTCCCACAGTCGCCAGTGTCTTATACATTTTGTGTCTTATACAGTGTCTTCTATAATTTGAATTTCCAATTAGAAACGTGGGTTATCAATCATTCTGTATGTGATCATTGGGTTACTATAAATCCCTAAGTTCTTTAGTTTTCCTATGGGTATTCAGCATGGAGTTGAACAAGAAAAGTGTTAGAGTGTAGAGCACTCATTACACTGATATCTTCCCAACCCTCCACACCTTTCCTACTCTGCACCAAACTGTTTCAGTTAAAAGGTATGATACAATCAGTGAAATCAATATAAGCTTTGCCTGTACTAGATGTTAAACATCCCATCCGGAATCTATAAAGATGCTCAAGAGAATGCTGAATACATGTACACATCTGTTTAAATCAATATGCTGTCATGCATACAAATATATATGTGTATATGTGTATTTAAACCTTTGGTATCTCTAACTCCGAAGTTGCTTAACCAGCAGGGACTGCAGATAATCCTTCACCTCTGATGCTGAACTGTGAATGAGGAACTGCAAGGTGTGCAGGAACCAAGTTATCTCGGTTAGGGTTCTGCCTTCAGCAGCTGTCAGCACTGAGCGGTACAGAGGGCAGTTTAAGGGATATCACTGTAGACTAATGGAATTGGACACAGTTGAGCCTTTTTAATCAGAACTCCTTAAAAATTGGTCTGAACGCTGGTGACTGAAAGAACCAGTCAAAATCTCATGCTTTCTTTCTGTTGTTATTTGAACAGCTGAGTTCTATCTAAATAATCTTAAGATATGGTGTACACTGGACAGATTTGCGGGACATAAGAAGTGCTCTGTGATGAATGTCCTGCACGTAGGACATCCAGGTGGGGTCTGACAGTTGCTATTTCCAGGGCAAGGGAAGTACTTCAGTTGCTTTGGTTTCTGTAACAACCTTGTGAGATAATCAGCTGTAGGCATGGAATAATCTACATTATCCGCAGATGTTATCTCACTGAATACTTCAGTAGAGTTCAGATCTAGAAGTTTAATAAGGGTCACGTTCATTTCATGCATTTCTCAAAGAGAGGTCTCTGCCTAGGCACTGCAGTGATTGCCAGGAGCAGACATGTGAACAGAGGGCTCAAACTTAGATTCAGTGCCGAGCAGATGAGCTCTGCCCCATGCCACTACCCAGTGCTAAACCTCCCATTTTCCTTCATGTAAAATAGCTTCTGTAGTGTTATCCTGAAAATCCTTTGTCTTGAACAAAATGTCAGAGATTACATGGCAGAGCGTAGGGCTGCTTTCAGCGTGTTAATATTCACATCATATTCATTAAGTTTACTTTGTTTACTGGCCTACGTGAAACCACTGGCAGAAAGCAATGTGAACTCTCTCCTGTGGCAGACAGGCCCATGTTTTCCATCTTTGACAGTTTCTTCTCCTTCCAAAACTACTTATCCTTTTTCTTTCTTTTTTTTTTCTTTCTTCTTCCAGCAAGCAGGAAAGTTTGAAACAGAACCTTTCCGTGCTCCTAACCCTGTTTCAGCTATTCCAGCTAGCATCTGGTCGTGCAGTTCGTAACTCAGTGCACAAGCTCAGTCATCTCCTGTGGGTAATACAGCCCGCTTTTTAGAAGCCAATGGTCTTCTCTTGCATTTCAGTTCTAAATACGTGGAAGCACTTTTTCCACTGACCGAGCTGACTTCAGTTGCTCTTTAGATCAGAGGTCTGCGCTCTGTTCACTACCCTCCAGAAAGACTCAGTACGTCGCTGCGAACCTTCCACTATGAAGGGCCATTTGCAGGACCTGGACGCATCCATACGGACAGGTCTTCAGTGACGGCCGGAGCCGAGCCGTGAGCAGCGCCGCCCAAAGCCCGCTCTGCCAGCCACAGCCGCGGCGACAGCCGACGTCGGACCGCCTGCACCCAGCTGCCCGCGGCCCCGCACGCCGCCCGCGCCTCCCAGCCCCGGCTCCGCCGCGCAGGCGCGGTGCGCGGCTCCACCCCCTCCAGCCGCCCGGCCCCGCCCAGCGCCGCTCCGCGCCTGACCTGTAGTAACCCCGCTCCGCCTCCCGCCCCCCCCGCCGCCATTCCTGCGGAGCCCGGCCCCGCGCGCCACCGCCCGGCGGCCAATCGGGAGGCGCCCAGCCGCATACGGGATGAGCGCGCCCGGCGGCGGGCGGCCGAGCCGGGGCTGAGCCGAGGGGTACGGCGGGACCCTCCGCCTGCGGGCAGCGCACCGGTGAGTGCCCGGCGGCCGGGCGTCCGCGTGGCGTCGAGCGGAGCGGGGGGCGCGGGGCCTGTCCAGCCCCCGGCGGCGTGGCCTCACGGCGGCCATCCGGGCCGGAGTGGTGCTGAAGGTGCCGGCGCGGCGTGGCGGGCTGGGCCGGGCCGGGCCGGGCCGGGTAGGGCAGGGCAGGGCAGGGCTCCTCCAGGGGCCGCGAGCGCTGCGCTTTGTGCGGGGCGCCCGGAGCGGCGGCGGGGCCCGGTCGGGTCGGGGCAGGTGCCGGCTCGGGGCCGGCTGCGCCAGCGTGGCGGGCTCGGACTCGGGCTCTGGCTCTGGCTGCGGCGGCCCCCGGCCCGGAGCTGCCCGCTGGGAGCGCATCGCGCGCGGGCTTCGTTGTGCGGTCCGGAACGCGCCGCCTGCGGGAGCCCGGCGGCTGAGGGCGGTGCTGTGCGCGCTGCCCGGCCGCGCTGCCTTCGCGTTCCGCAGGGCTCCGTGCTGCTGCGGTGCGTGCCGCGGTCAGCCCGCTGGGCGCTGCCTTCGGCCGAGCTGCGCGGACAGGAGCGCGTTCCGTTCCTCGGCCGTCGCCGTGAGCGGCGCCGGGCTCTGGCCGTGCGAGCTGGGCACGGAGCTTCTGCAGTCACGGGGCAGAAACCGCCGGGAAAACTGGAACCGCGGGCTGCATGAAGGAAGCATTGCTGGGTTGTCTTCTGAGCTTCTTGAAGCGGTACCCTCCCCAGAAAAGCCTCAGCACTGTGTAACTTATATGCAATGGCATGGAACAACTAGGACATTAAGAAAAACCAAAAAAACCCTGCAATTTGTTTAAAAGTACTAGGTTCTCAAGATATCTTCTGGTCTATAGATTGGATTTGCTAGCACCAAACACAAAGTTCTTGTGTATGAGTTGATATGCTCTTTAACTTTCACAAAGCGTCATTAGCAATTCAGAATTTGTGCAAAAAGGACAAAACCAGTGGTGAATATTTTTTAGGTAGTTTCAAAAGTCACTGTGTCCTTTGGCACAGTTTGGGGGTGAAGAGTAGCAGTCAGAAATGGTGGGTGCCTAATCAAGTCTTGGTGTGTCTTAAAAGACATGTGGGTGAACCCATGAGACTTGATGTCTGTTACTACCTGGACCACAGTGAGACCTGAACGTTGTATTTGCATGTCCTGCGTGCCCTGAGAAGTTGAAGAAAAGCACTGTTGGTCCTGGTGATTACTTCATCGTGTGCATGTGTGCCTCAGGAGTGGCTGAAGCTGAATGCTGCGACCCAAAGGCTCGTTTCCCTCTGTATGTTTGTGGTTGTGCGTCCCTAGAAACAAGAGGTAGGGCCAGATCTGATGCTTTGTTTGATGTTGATGGCTGTCTGACAAACAGGAATAAATCTGGTGGCTCTGCTGTTCCCTGTGCTCAAGGTAGCTGAAAGGCGTTTGGGCACTGTGGTACAGATCTGTTCCTGGTGGCTGCTCAGAGCAGCTGGTTTCTTACTAGTGGAAACAGTGTCACTGAAAGAGAAGCAAACCTGCCATGTTTGTAAAATAGTCTGTTTAATCTACAATAAGCTGTCACTTGTTTCTGAAAGTTATGCTGTCTCCAGGAGTCCCATTCTTCTCAGAGTAATTGTGAAAAGGATGAACCCTCAGCAAACAGTGACATCAGCAGATACAGGATATTTTGCAGTTTCGCATCTTGCTGGCGTGCTGTGATGTTTTCAGAGAGAACTGGCTTTGGGCTGGGGCAGGATCTGTGCCTGGTGGCTGTGCACAGGCCTCGGGCCGTGGGGTGAGCTGCCAGGGCACAGGTGCTGGTTCCTCTTCTGAGAAGGTTGAGGAGTGCTTCTGTCTCTTTACTCCGTCTTTCTTGCATGAAGGATCCTGATTACGTAAGGTTGCTTGAGCAGAGCATCTTGGGATGAGTGTGCTGGTACATATAAGTTCTCAATTTAGGGTGCTTATAAGTTCTCAAATTAGGGTGCTTTTATAAAACCATGATACTAATTTCTGTTTGAGAAACTTCTCAAATGAGGAGATGTGGCTCAACTGGAATCCTTAGAAACACCAAAAGGGCTCTTGCTGGAAAACATAGTTTTTGATGAACTGGATCACGATCTCAGCCCATGTTTACTGCTGGTCTGGGGCTTTTACTTCTTTTTTCAGCAGACCAGTGAATAGTTTGACTATAATCATATTAAAGACCAGCTCTTTATCAAAGAATCATCAAGACATCAGGAACAAGGCAGCATGTGTGGCTTAGGACCAAATGTGAGAGAACTGTGGGTGGAGCATCCATGTTCGAGGAGACCCAGGTATGGAGCTGTGTTCCAGAGGAGAGCATGAAGAATCGGGTCCTGAATTGTTTAGAAATCTGCTTTTTGTTTAAGAGATTTTTTTATTTTTTTTTGCAGTGGAAGAGTAACAAAATCAAAACTTACTTTGACAAACTGCTGCTTCCCACCACAGTGGTGAGACCAGAGGAGTAATGCAGCCTTACGTGGTACTGCTGGGCCTTACAGACCGGGTTCAGGTGGCTGCAATTGCACCGAATCCCCTTTTCCCAGACCGTGGAGAAATCCAGTTGTTTTTGGAGAGTAGTTCTGAGAATTTACGTAAGATGCTGAATGGGGAGCTGACTGAAAGCCAGCTAATAAGAAATAGGAGGCAGAAGGATTTATGTGGAATTTAGGCCATCTGAATATGGCCCTAAGATGCGACTTAGTACTACTAAGTAAGGTGTATTAACACTAAGAAGACTTGGCTTTGATTTCTATCCATTTCGCGTGCTGCCGGTTACTAAGCAAACTCACCCTTCGCAGGGCTGTCCTGGTGGGGTGCAGCCCTTCAGCCATGCCGCTGGGCCTCACCTGATGGCCCTGTGGCAGCAAATCGTCCCCTTCCTCTCAGGGCTCCTCCAGAGCGTTGCTGTCCCATCTCCTTCCTTGGAGTTTTCGAGATGTAATTGTGCAAAGCCCTCAGAAGGGAGGTCTCATCCTGGGTCACCCTGCTTTGAGCTGAGGGTGGAACTGAAGATCCCTGCAGTCCCTTCCCCTCAGAGTCACCCCGTGTCCAGGTAGCTGCTGCCTGCATGGCGGAAGTCTCTGAGCCGGCTTATTGAGAGCTGTGTGCCGTTTGGCAGCACAGGTTTATTTCTTGTACTTGAAGGAATATTGCAAGCACTTCAGGCAATCTTAAGAGGCTCTCAAATGGCAAGGCGCTATTTATTTAATTTTGCAGTAAGAGTTGAAAGAACTGCTCTCCATTCTGAGATCCTGATCTACGTGGTGGTTTGCAGTGTAGTAAGGCCTGAAGGGCCGTTGAAGATTTCAGTACTCTGCTTCAAGGTACAGTTTTGAAGATGTTGAAGGAAATGACCTGGACAGGCCATATCCCAATCGCACCTCCTGCACGACTGTTACTAAATCCAGGGCTACAGGAGAAACAAAAGTTGAAATCTCCGAAGAAAGCTCAAATCTCATTCTGCATTGGTTTCTGGATCAACTAGGGAGATACTGTTCAAAACTCATGAGTTGTTTTACAGCAGTCTCCATTGATTCTTGGGAAGGAATTGCCGTCACCAGTGTCTGCTTGTCCCATAAGTGAGTCCCTAGCTCGTGGGCAGTTGTAGTGCTGTTTGGTGTATGTAATCCCACAGCAGGAGATGGCAATTTGTCAGCACGTGTTTTGGGAAGTCCTGTGTCAGTGTTTGTGATGGTTGTCATTTAGCAAGCCGTGCTAGCTCATTACAACATCTGATGTGGGTCAGACCAGCTTCTCGGTTTCATGAGTTTCCTGAAAAGCAGGGAAGATAATGCAAGGCTTATCAAAAGTTACTGAATTTCAGTTTTTTTCAGTCAAAAGCAGTAATAACTAAGTCTAAGCCTTTCCCTATTTCACTTAAAAATTGGGAATGTGATACTCTATTATTGCACAGTGTAAGCGCCATCGTTACTTGGAATGCTTTTATCCACTAGATGAAAGCGGTGTAAGACCTGGATGGGGAGAAGAGATGACTTTATGTTGATTAAGTAGTGAAATAGCAATAGTACTGCAAATCCCAGATCATGTCCCATGTCTGTTTGCTGCTTTACGTTCCTGTCTCTGGAAAACACTTTGTTCTCCTGTGATAAACCCAAAGGATACTGTAAGTGGAAAGTAGAAATGCTGTCTAGCAACAACTCGTCTGTATCTTCAGAGAAAAAAGCATTCTTCCTTTCTCTCCTTGCTTTCCAGAGCAGGATATGGAACTTGGTGTTTTGTGCAGGTTGACAATTAAGAGACACCTGGGAAACCTCTGTGTCCATGGGAGGCTTTACTTGGGTTCCTTGCTTCCAGAGCAGACACAGAACAGTTAGTGCAGTGACATGCATCTGTGTGTGTGATGACATAAGTTTATCAGACCCAGCCTGTGGTGTGATTTCTGAAAAGCAAAGTTTTAAGGCACAGTATATTCTGTGAAACAGTGGAGCATGCTCTGCAGTTGTTAAATCAAACTTACTAAAAATCAAAATGCATGGACTCGTTCTCTGAGAACTTAAAAAAAAAGGAGAAAAAAAAAAAAAAGAAAAAAAGGAAAAAAAAGTACTTTGCACAATTACATTTCATCTAGTGGATATAAGCATTCCAATGTTATCTGTGTTAAGTATGTTAGTGTATGTGAGAGTTAGAAGGGAGTAGGGGAGAAAACAGAGGTTGAGAATGCTTTGTGGAAAGGTAAGAGAGATGTACATGAAGATCTGTAATGCTTCTGCTTTTTGTGTCTCCAGACTTCATAAGGATTTGTGGTGAGTATTGAGGAGGAGAGGGGGACAGTAAGGCAGCAGGCATAGGAAGAAGCAGTAGACTCAAGCAAGCTCCCTGCCCTAGCACTGCTGCATGTGTGGAAAGATGTGAGTTGCATCTGCTCTGCTGTCATAAAGTTCACAGATGATTTTGGAAGTCCTGTCACCAGGGCTTGTCATGCATTTATAGCGGTGTGTCTAATAGTTCTGATGAACCATAGAGTTGTTGAATGGCTTGGGCTGGAACAGACCTCAAGGATCATCAGGTTCCAACCCCTTGCCACAGACAGGGTTGCCAACCCTGTACTAGATCAGTTCAAGTACTAGATCAGATGGCTCAGGGCCCCATCCCTCCTGGCCTTAACTGCCTCCAAGGGAGGTGAGGCATCCACAGCTTCTCTGGGCAACGTGTTCCAGCACTGTACCATTCACCCAGTAACAAACTTCCTCTTGACATCTCTCTTCCTTTAGTTTAAAACATTCCTCTTTGCCCTATCACTATCTAGTCTTGTAAAAAGTTGATTTCCCTCATGTTTATAAACTCCCTTTAAATATTGGAAGGCCTCAATGAGATCTCTCTGCAGCCTTCTCTTTTCCAAACCGAGCAAGCCCAATTCCTTCAGCTTATCCTTATAGGAGAGGTATTCCAGCCCTCTGATATCTTCGTCACCCTCCTCTGGACCCTCTCCAAAAGCTCCATATCTTTCCTGTGTTGGGGACCACAGACTCAGATGCAGAGCTCCAGCTGGGCCTTCACAAGGGCAGAGCAGAGGGGGACAGTCCCCTTCCTCCCCCTGCTGCCACTCCTCTTCTGATGCAGCCCAGGATCATTGGCCTTCTGGGCTGCAAGCGCACACTACTGACTCATGTTAAGTTTCTTGATCAGGACACTGAAGTCTTTCTCAGCTGGGCTGCTCTCAAGTTCTTCTCCTAGAGTGTACACATCTGGGATTGTCTTGACCAATGTGCAAAACTTTGCACTTTACTTTGTTGAACCTCATAAGGTACACAAGGGCCCACCTCTCAAGCTTATTAAGGTTGCTGTGGATGGCATTCCTTTCTTCTGCTCTATCAACTGCACCACTCAGCTTGGTGTCATCAGCAAACTTGCTGAGAGTGCACTCAATCCTGTCATCTGTGTCACTGATCAAGCTGTTAAAAGAGTACCTGTCCAAAGACAGACCCTTGGGAGGTACTGCTTATTACCAGCCTCCACCTATACATAGAGCCATTGACCACAACCCTCTGGATGTGATCTTCCAACTAATTTCGTATTCTCCGAATAATCCACTCTTCAAATCCATCTCTCTCCAATTTGGAGATAAGGATGAGGTAGGTGACCGTATCAAAGGCTTTGCAGAAGTCCAGATTGATGACATTAGTTTTCCCTTTGTCCACCAATACCATCACTCCATCACAGACGGTCACCAGATTGGTTAGGAATGGGGGATTTATTTCCTTATTGAATGTTGTAGTTCCTTTGTTGATTTTAAATGTTTGTAGCTCGTGAAATAGATAAAATTCTTGATTTCTGTTCTTAGATTCTGGAAATACTTCCTAGCTTATTCTGGACTTCTAATTGTCAACATGTATTAATCTAATCTGACCATCTGAATAACACAGGCAAAATAAATTTGGCTGGGAATATACACAATTCCTTCAAGTGCAGTTAGTACAGTGGCACCTTTCTTTCTTAAAAAGGTCAGCGTTCTTGTTTTTAAAAACTTGTGGTGCAGACTACCCAGAATAGGTAGTTGAATGTTTCAGTCTTGTTTGTGTTCTTGGGGTCTGAGGGTGTTGTTTTCTCTTTCCCTGAATAGAAAATTCCCTTCTGCCAGAGATTCTTTACCTATGTGGTATTTGTGTACTGATTCTAAGGACTTGAATTAACCTCTGTGAGTAGCTAATTACCTCCTCAGCTTTATCCCCTCTGGCCCCCAGCAGTGGGTACTGGATGTAGTCCTTTGACTTTCAACACTTGGGTTTGCAAATTTATTTTTAAAAGGTGATGAACAAGGAGCTGAAGCTGGGGAGCATGCTCTGAGTGCTTATCAGTACTCTTAGACTAAATGACATCTAATTTAATGAGTCCTTGTTTTGCCTTTTTGTATTCTGGAATTGTCAGGCGTGCTCATTGATGGTCCTGCCTGCCTTTGCTTACAAGAAAGGGAGGGGATTATAAAATGAGAGGAAAGGGTATTCACTCAGTTGCAGCTAAGGAAAAAGTAGTTCTCATGTCCACTTATGTCTAGGCTTAGAAAATAGGTTGATATTTCAAATGAGCACGTTAGGCATCCTCATACCTTACTTATATAAGTTTCAAGTTCTTCCGCTTTCCCTAGAGAATCAGAGCATCCAAGGGCTACAGCAAAGCAGCCTGTTTGTGTTTTAAGCTTCCCTGCAACAGCCCTGTGTCACCTCTGCACGCTCCTTGAGTGCAAGGAGTGCTGTCTGCTGCGCGGTTACCTGGACACAGGGCATGGGGATGGAAGGCAGAGCAGAGCAGCTGAGGCAGTCTGCTCTGCAGCCCTGCCTGGGCTTCTGGAAGTGCTTATCTCAGGGAGCTTTTTAGCCAGCTGAGATGTTGCGGAGAACAGGGCGGTGCATCTGTGACAAAGCCACGAGTTCCTAGCTGGAACCAGCTAGTGATGAATGACCTGGTGTCATACATGACCTGCTGTCATGCTTCTGCACATGGCGCACATTCAGCCGGCACTTGTGCAAATAACTGTGTTGTGCAGCATTGCAGTGTATTGTGAGTTACGGTTTAGCTCAGTTTGAGCCTACTTGAAAACTGAATAAGCCATGTGATAATTTAATATGAGGTTCTGGGGAGAAAAACAGTGTTGTTACGTTGCCGCGCAAGTGGAATACATGTTCAAATGTAACCGTATTCCTGAGAAAATGCAGCTTGGGAGTCAAGGGCAGTTGTATGTAAAGTTCTGTTTGGAGAAGGGATTTCACAGTTATTAATGTAAACAGTCTAATATGAACAGTCTTGAGGGAACTGGGAGGTTCAGTCTGAGGGAGAGGAGGTTCAGAGGAGGCCTCATCGCACTCTACAGCTATCTGGAAGGAGGCTGTGTGAGCTGGGGTTGGTTTCTGCTCCCAGGTAACAGCAATAGGATGAAAGGGAATGGCCTCAAGTTGTGCTGGGGATATTTGGGTTGGGTATTAGGAAAAATTTTTTCTTAGGAAGAGCGGTGAATCATTGTCACGGGCTGCCCAGGGAAGTGGTGGGGTCACCATCCTTGGAGGTGGTCAAGGAAAGGGTAGATGTGTACTTGGGCCTGGTGGTGGTAGGTGATTGGTTGGACTAGATGATTTTGGAGATCTTTTCCAACTTTAATGATTCTGTGATTACGAAAAGTGTACTTGAATATTCCATATTCACAGAACTTAGGATATTGTCCTTTTTATTTGTGCTCAGGAAAATCTCCATGTGTTGTGCTCTGCATTTGTATGGTTGCTGAAGTACCGCTCCTTGTGTGTCTTTCTTGACCCCTGTGAGATACAAAATACCCAGAGGCTTCTGTGCAAGTTGTCCTACAGCACTGCTTCCTGCATTGGTGACTTTCCAGTTTACACAATAGCTCAGGAGCATTGTGGTTGCTCTCCTGCTGAGTAGCTTGGCAGTATCCATTCCTTACACTGAGTGACTGTTACAAAATGCAGCCTGAAACATGCAGGTGGGCTTTGGAGTGGAAATCCTTCGCTGAAATGTGATGGTTCCATCTCGGAACCTTGCAGCAACTACTGCTGCCAGAGGAGGGAGCTTCCCCTGGTCTGGAGGTGCAGTCACTGCAACAGAACATGGGGGAAGAACTGATGTTCCTGGGGAGTTAATTCATTACGTGTTTTGCTGGTAAATTCTTGTAGCTGGCTGGACACAATTACGTTGAAAAAAAATAGAAATAAAAACAAACAAAAAAGGGAATTAGAGCCTGAACATATATTTGTTCTTCAAAATAGAAAGTGTATTTAAAATGTCAGCAGGTCAGCCTGTCCAGTTAAGTGGTGAAATGTGCCACTTCATCAGTCCCATGTCTCTGAATGTGCTGTGGATGTCCTTATCCCTTTAAAGTGGATTCAGCTCCTCTTGAAAGTGTAGTTCATCTGGCTGGTACTTTTCTTGTGAAGAATGTCTTTAAAGATTTAGAATAAATCTTTACTTTTTCTTTAGGAGCCTATAACATCATTTTGGTCTCTAGGTATTACTTTGATTGACTCAAGTGTATTTGTCTGCTGCTTGTTCTTTAAAGGGGTTCTGAATTAAAGTTATCCCTAGCAGAAGCCCACAAAGTCAAAAACAAATGTTAAGGAAGACAATGGCATAAGAATACAAGGTCTTACCTGACTTCAGAACTGGCCAGATGTTTGTGTTTGTTTTTTTTTAAGGGAATATAGGTTAATGAATCATGTTTACTCTCACGTTATAGGAAAGCAGCTCATCTAAAGTAAATGAGAACATCTCTGTGCATGCTGGAAATTTCTGATATTACATTAATTCTTATCTGACAAATATGACTGTTATGCAATGCACAGCCTTGCATAAGCATGAGCATACAGAACACTGATTTCTATTTTGATTGTTTTTTCTTTGTTTTTCACCAACTACCACCCCCCCCCCCCCCCCCCCCCAGCCTGTTTCACAGCTTGGCATTTCAGCTTTCCCAGAAATAAGAGAAGTGAACTCAGGCTGTGTTTTGCAGTAGAAAATGCACATCACACCATTCTGGTCCTTCCTTTCTATTTATATTGAAAGCAGAGTCTGCCTCCCAGTGGACGTACTTAGCAGGATTGTCTTAAATGATTGGATGACAGCAGTAAGTTGAAATGTGGAGAAGGATAAAGTGGCAGCGATGACTGGGCTGTTACTCCCCCTCTCCTGTAGCTAGAGCTGGGGATAATGTTGAAGCTTCCATTTAATTCTTACGTGCAGTTCTCACTGTATGTTGGTGTCCTTGTTCAACTGCTCTTTGATGTACAATTTGTACCTGTGGTTTAAAAACCTAATCTCATACTTGGGAAATTGTTTACTTCTTTTTGATGTTTACTATGTAGATACTGAAGTTACTTGAACATCTTCAGTTGTAGTAAGGTACTTTGTCCATCAAATTTGCTACCTTGGACTTGATTTTAATTACTCTTATTAGTAGAAGATTGATTTGCCAATCCATTTCATTAGACTGAAATAAGTTAAAAGCTTAAGGAAATTGCATTTTAAAATATTCTGAGTAGGAGCGTTGCTAAGATCAGAATTGTAGGGAAGGCTGTTTTTTCAACTGATGTTAGGAACTTCAAAGGATGTTTATATGCCATAGGTGACAGTAGGTTCAGGAGTGCCTGTTTAGGTGTCTGTAGCATTGCTTTTCTGTTGATTTAGGTTCCTGCAATGATACCCTAGGCTCCAGAAAGCACCAGAGTTGATACAAAGGGAGGTCCACCCTTCTGGCCTGACAAGAAGGTTTAAAGTGGATCAGTGAGCTAATCGGACTTGTTCTTAGCCACACAGGCACTAAAGTAGTGGGACAATGGAAGGGAAGAGCTGGATTTTGCAAACAAGCGTTCTGTTTTTATTAGCAGCCCAGCATTAAATGTGCTTGAGCCACGTGGGAACTGCTGCTGTGGCTTCCCAGCACTGTCACACACCCGTCCCGCAGCTGCCCTGCTGCTGCTGCCTCTCCCCAGCAGCTGTGTGCTCAGATGTGCCTTGTGTGCAGGAAGGCCTGAGCTGCCAACAGGGCTGGGATTCGGGAAGGTGTGCTGAGCACCAGCACTGCCCTCTGGATCAGTCTGTGTCGGCTGGGCCTGTGGAGTTCCTGCCAGCCTCGGGGCTCTGCGGGGTTCCTGTCAGCCGGGCTGTTGGGCTTTGTAGGGTTCCTGTCTGCTGTTTCTTTATAAGCAGTGTGTGAAGACACTTCTGTTGGTAGCCGTGAGGAACATCAGTTTGCAGATAAAACTACGATAAACTTATCTTGCAGAACAGCTCTTCTACTTAGATTGGCATATACTTAAATTTCTGTTCCCAAAAGCGTTCATCACCTCGGCCTGCAACTCGCATAGTATTCAAGGGAATTTCCTCGTGAAATAGAGGCCGCTACCTATTTCTGTGTGTTTGGCTTTCTTTCCCAATTTTATGCAGGTGAATGTTTAAAAATAAGTAACAGTAACTTCTAGAATCCTCATTTTGTAAAAATAAGTAGCTCATTTGCTGAATATCAGCAAAGAAACATTTAAAGTCCAGATGTACACTAGCAGAGGCTAATTATGCATGGTTTGCAAACAGTGTTTGCATAGTTTTCCTATGTTGTCTTAATTTCCTTAATCAAGATATTATAATATCTACACATCGTCTGATATTTTGTCCAACAAAGCCAGGCCTATTAATAACCCTTGTTAACTTTTCTGCAAATATTAACAAATCGATTAGTTTGCAGGATTCAGTGGTGTGGGAAATTTATGATTTAAGTCTCAGTTACACACATCAGTGTTTTTGTGTGGATGTTCTGAACTCCTTGGGTTTGAGTTTGGCCACGTTTAGTTGCTGTATGTGACAGAAGTTGGATGGAAGCACCTTGATTCTTAACCTCCAGCCACTGAAACGGTTTTGTGGAAGAGAGAATCTGCCTGAGGAGTGAGTGGCTTTGTAAATGATAATGTTTGCAGCTGGGGAATAGGTAGGAAGTGCTACCTGTCCTGTATATTATAAATGTGAGTTGCTGGTATGCATTTGAAGTGTGACTTCTTTCCCTAAAGTGTGATAAATAAAGCCTTTGTCTATAATAGGTTGAAGTTGATGTTTGTAATGATTACTGTTTTATGTAGTTTTTTTTAATTCGGGAATGTTATTGCTCTTGCTGAACTCTATTCCATGCATAGATAGATATACAGTGCTGTATATATATATATATTTTTATTTTATTTATTTATTTATTTTTCACCCCCAAATGATGGTACTGGTGATACGAGCTGCTGAGTCTGACTGCTGCAGCACCTTGGTTGTGCTGTGTGTAGGCATGAACCAGGACCCGCCTGCTGCGCAACAGGGTTTGTTTTAACTTAGTATCGTGGGTCTGGAGATACAGTGATACAGTGCAGTGGTAGGTGAGCAAAAGGATTTGTTTATTTGTGTATATTACAAAACACAAGTGAAGGAGCAGGGAATATCTTTTGTAATTGATGTATGTAATTGGTGTTATCCACTCTTAGATCTTGCAGTTGCCTGTGACAGCTCCTGTTGAGTAAACTGAGACAAGAACGTTTTGTATCAGCTGATGTACCTGTGCCTGCCATAATAAAAAGTTGCATAAGGTTTCTTTTTCTTCTTACTTTATGCTTTTATTGTAGTGCAATTGCTATAAGCAGATCAATTAGTAAACACATTCCTGCAAGGATTTTATTTCTCATTCAACAAAAGTTTGCTTCTAAACCGACAGGGTGTGACAGCATTAGTACAAGAAGTGTATCGGGCCAAATCGCTGCTTATGCACTAAGCAGATCAGTGCTGAGCACTGCCGGTGTGCTGCCCCAGACTCAGCAGTGGGTGTGCTGGTTGCCTCTTCTAGGGCTGGTCAAAGAAACCCAAGGTCTCACTCTTTGCTGCTCGGTGCCTGATTCATGAAATAGCTTTACATATAGATAGGGCTGTTAGGTGTGTGCAGAAATGTTTGCTTCTGCGTTTTTTCTGTATAAATGATTTTGCATAAATTAAAAGCGTTCTTCTCCAGTGCTTCATTTAATCTGCCAGCTTTCTTGCATATTTGGTCAGGGTTTGAACACCCCAACTGCATTAGAATGCGTGTGTGTTATCTGAGTGCCTGAGTGCTTACAGCTAACCTGCTGTGTAGGCTGCTAACTTACAGATGTTTCGCATACTTCATGTGTTTTTATTTGTCAGTGACTGACTTAAGAACAGTATGTGGGCATTGTAAAGGCAGTGGGTGCTCTCAGTGTATTGGCTCTCACCATTTAGTATTTACTAAACCTACTTAGGATCCCATTCTCGTCTACTTTCCATTCCCTGCCCCTAAATGTTGAGTTTATTTAACCTCTTCCTGTGAATAGTTGTATTAAGAGAGTGATGACCACAAATCATCATTTCAAGGACATCTTCCAGCAAACCTGACAGGATTTTAAGGAGAAGAAATGAGTCTCAACTGATCTGTAGGCAAGAAAATGTATTTGGAAAATCTGTTTTTTTTTAATTTACAAAAAGTAGCTTTTGAAGCAGAAAAGCTACATTCTTGTAAATGTTAATTTTTGAAAGAGTCCGTGTGAAATAAACCTTTTGTTGTGATGAAGCCTTAACACAATTAATGATTTGCAATTCAAAGAAATCAACTCCAAACGTGGGGTTTTGTGCTTTGAATAAGCCACAAAAAAAAGAGCTTAAGATCAGACCTTGGTGCATTTATTTACTTATTTATTTTCCCCAAAGAAAGTGGAAAATGTTCCTTTCTCATTCTGAGTTGGGAATAAAGCTGTTTGAATATCAGCAAAATCAAAGGGAAAGCTGCTGTTCTGGAAGGTCTCAGTGCCTCCCTAAGCAAAGAGCTGTGCAACCTACAGTGAATGTTTCTGGACAGCTTGCTTGTTTTCCAGACAGGGACTTTCTTTGGAGAAGAATTTTCCGAAAGGTATTAAGTCAGTTGCCTTTATTTCTTGCTTGTCACAGAGTTTGGTGAAATTCCTTTTCTACTGCGTAGCCGCAAATAACTTCTTCAGCTTTATAAGGAAGAAGTGTCTTCTCCCCTCTGCCCTGAGATGGGCCAGGCACAATTCCCGTGTGTGTTACCTCCTGAAAAACGGGTGAGCTTCTGTCTGCTGAGCTCAGAATTCAGCATGAAAACGTCACGTTCTGTGCTGCTATCAACAGCACCATAATTTTTCTGGACAGCAGCAGCTTATTGTCTGGCACGTGGTTATTTCCATTTAAGTATCCTTCAGTGACAGCCTAAGAACATAAGTCTCTTCAAACGATTACTGAATTTGCCCTTTAGCCTACTTAAGATTTTTTTTTTTGATCATCGCTTGTTTTGCCTTTGATCTTAAAAATAATATATATCCACTGTTCCATTTTAGGTTTTAAACTCTTCCCTCTCTGCTTCTTGCTCCAGTAAGTATCTACAAGAAAGGGCTCCTATGCTTGAGTTAATGCTAGTCTCTGGGTGCTTTGCAGAAATACTTCTGCTCTGAGATTCTAAGAAAGTGAATGATTTGGAGAAAGATGGAATTAATGTCATCCCACACATCTAGGAGTGTGGATCGATTACAAAAGGATGTAGAAGTCTAATGCTTGTTATAAAGTGAGGTGCCTTTCCATTACTAAGTTTTATCTTTTATGATATAAACTTTTTTTTTCTACTGCCGTTTCTTTTTACTCGGGTTTTTGAAGTCAGTGGGTGTTGTAAGGCAGCAAAACTGGGCTGGGATTGGCACTGTAGCCTGTGAGTGGACACTTGGTTCATTTAGTAAGAGCAGTCAAATCTATGCATCCTATGCACACATCAGTGTTAGTTTTCTGACTTACATTATTGCTCTTCATGTAGTTGTATCAATCCATTTGAACAGTTAACTGAATGATAGGTAATTATAGTTAGACTTCTGCTTTTATGGGCAAAACTATTTTTGTAATGGGCAGCTCATTCACTGTTGCAGAAATTCGTCTTCAACCATTATGGCAATTGTCTTTGATTTGCCACAGTAGTTTTAATTGATTTTGTTGTTTGTGTGGGCCTTTTGGATAGACAGACTAATTTACTTACTCTGCATTACAGCACATGAGGACATTGCATCGTTATATTCATTAGGTATAATAAACTCTGCTTAAAAAAAAAAGGTATACGTAGTATGCTGGTGTTGTAAGGACACTGGAGGAAGTTGTACGATCTCTTCATAGTACTGTCGCTAGGATTTGGGCCCGTCAGTGGCTGGCTGACCTGTGATCAGGTTTCCCTCATACAGAATGGTTACGTGGCTTTTTTTCTTATGTTCTGTATGGAGGTTGGACACTTACAGTAGAAGGATGTGCAGATTGCTATTCAGATATACATGCAGGTGTTCTAATGTGATCGGAGAGAGTCTTTTGAAATTGTGAACGAGTTGTGTTTGTCCTGAAATGTTATGTGGTTGTATGTGAGATTTATAGGGGGGAAAAAAACACTCGAGTCCTGATTTCTGTAACAATTCTGTGTTTGTACTGTTTAACATCCAAAGAAATACAAATACCAGCAGCACTGCAGCCTGTTACATGCAGTAGAACAGTGTTTCCTCAGTATGGGCAGCTTGTGGTGTTTGTGTTGGGGATTAAATCTTCTGGCCTGATTTCTGCATAGAGAGGCCTACTTCTGACACGTATTGTAATGCATATTTGAAAACATTCTCTCTCAAATACAGTTTACTGTTAACTTTTTATTTCTTTTTTTGCAGATCTCTTTGGATCCCTGTCTGATTGCTCCATGGTCTCAAACTCTCTCCCGTAACTCACAAGGAGCCAAAATGAAGTTGAAGCATAACATCAACCCAATTCTTCTGCAGTTTATAAACTTTATTATCTTGGTGTACACAGTTGTAACGTACATTCCTTGGTACATATTTTCAGGCTCAAGGCAGGCTATAGCAAAATCCAAGCAGGTTAAGGCTAGACCTGTGAATAACAGGCCTGGGGGTGCATACAGGTCTGTAAACAGCCTGCACTGCTTAGCTTCAGTTCTATATCCTGGCTGTGATACACTTGACAAAGTTTTTAAGTATGCTAAAACTAAATATAAGGACAAAAAGCTGTTAGGAACGCGGGAAATCCTGAAGGAGGAAGATGAAATCCAGCCATCAGGAAAGGTTTTCAAAAAGGTAAGGGTTTTTGCAGTCTGCCTTTTGAGAACTTTTTATTCCATTCTCTTGTAACATTTCTAGTCCAGCAGAGCAAGTTGGGAGGAGGAAAAGATAGCTGCTCCCTTTTATTTACTTATTTACTCTAAGTATTTGGCTGGTGTAAGTGGCTTAATGTTCTTATTTTAGGTAAGCAAAAAATATTTCCCTTTGTCTTATTCTGAATTATAAGTAAAGGGAGTAAAGAAAAGTAGTTGATGCCTATACTCAGAAGTACCTTTTCAGTGAAGTTAACTGTAAATTAAGAGTTTACAGTTTTACCCTGCATGTTCAGGTCTTTAATGGAATTTCTGCTTGGAAACCAGACTTTAATCAGACTGGGCAGACTTGCCCGGACTTTAATTTGGAAAACTTTTATTCTCTCGGTCTCCTTTAAGGTGATCTTCTCTGCTAATCTGTAATCGTAGTGCAGAGAAGGAGGTTTAATTTCATTATAAAACTGCTGTTTCAAGTGACTGATTGTTTTGTAGTCTTTAAACTTCGGGACTTGTGTTGTTAGTTGCTGATTTGTGTTTGGTTAATATCAGAATAGTTGGCAAAATCTAATTGTGTTGAAACCTTCACAGATTTGTTAGTGAAAATTCCTTCCAGTCAGTAATTTTTCACTGAATTCAGAAATCTTTTTTTTTTTTTTTTTTTTTTTTGAGAAAAGGGTATGTAGATTCTGTTTTAATTCATGCTTTGATGCCCTCTAAAGAAACAGAAAGGAGTTGCTATTGTGCAAAGTAAAGACTTCTGGGCACAGATCAGAATTTTGTCTGCCTGTGATCAGTGCTCTGTTCTTCAAATATAACTGGTAGCATAAGGCTTAAGATCTTATGACTTCTAGCCTTTCCTATTATGCAAACAAATACTCCAAAGGTTGAAGAATGTTGATGTTGACCTACTTAAATTACTTATTTTTTCAGTCTTTAGACTTAAAAATTACCTAAGTGAGGTAATTCTGTCTAAGCTTGGTACAACAGTTCATTGTGATGGTTGATTGCCATGCTTGCCCTGATGCTATTCTGTTCCAAGTTGTGGAATTAGCAAGTAGCTTTAGTTTTTCTCCATTAGGAAGACAGTATTTCTTATTACCTCATAACACATTTTAGCAAGTGAATAAATGTGAAAATTGCACAAGGTGTGTTTGACTCTGAATGTCAGGGTTCTTCTCCTTTGATTTTGGTCTTTCGTACCATTCATCTCTTCACTGCCCAGGTCCTCTTAGTGAAAGTTAAGGCTGAGGTGCAGCTTTTTAAATAGGTACATGGCACTTCTCAGTTCTTACGTGTGGTGCATGTAATTCATGTTTCTTCTGGGAGCTGCAAAACTTGCTGATTAATTTTTCCCTTTCAGAATGGAGTGGTGGTGGGAATGGCTTATGCGCTTATCTGAGATCATCTGTATGTCAGTGGCAACTCTGAATGTAGACCATGAATCTGTGTACCAGATTGCATTGCCTGTTAGAAGATTGCATTGGGTTAAATTAGCCTTAGTAATTTATCAAATAAAGAAATATCCCCTCAAATTAAAACAAAGCTTCTGATTCTTAACAAAGTGCATGTCCACTTTAAGCTAAAATTATTTAAAGCTAGATTTACATCTTTAAGTTTGCATACTTTCTTAATTTAGAGAGCAGTGATATCTGTACTGTTTTTGGAACTTTGTATTTTATATTATTATTTGAAAGATCTATTCCTGTGTAATGGCCAAAGAAGCAGAAATTCATAGACTTCAAGTAAAAACAAACAAACAAAACAAGCAGCAGAACAACAAAGATAGGAGATAGCGTGAGTTTGGATATTGGGTCATTACGGTGGCAGGATGTCTGTGCTCTTCCTTAAAGAACGAGGTAAGAGAGATGAGCAGTGAGGTACAAGAGCCTTTCTTTGCAGCAGGGGAGTGCTGCAGTGCTCAGGGTACCTGGTGCAGAAACCTGCTGGGGGTTGCAGGAGGGTTCTGGCTGTGATGGGCAGAACAAGGGTAGCTTGTGATGATGAAAAACACCATAGGTGCTCCTAGGTAATCAGTATTTTAGGGAGTGTCTGATTCTTCATTTTTATTGTTGTTTCCAAAAACGTTCAGCTTCAAATTGTAGTTGAGATTCTTTGAGGCTTTTGAGCTATGTGTCAGCAGACTGCAAATGGTAGGTGAGGTTGGGCAATTCTATGACTCTGTGTGCCCCTGTGCCTTTCAGAACTTTGTGACACCTTCATGCTAAAAATATATATATATATATTGAATAGAGCTGCCCTACAATCCAGGTTAAACAATGTTCACCAGGCAGCAAATACTTATTCTTTGATAATTTGATAAATTTCCCAATATTAATTCAGGAACGTATTAAATATTTTCCGGCATTAAAGAACAAGATTGAAGTATTTTTGCTAACTTGCAGGTTAAATCTGGTTAAAAGCTGATGCACTAGAGGGCAGTGTCTTTCTTCTCATGCACTATTCCAAGGAAACATTGAGAGGTGCCGTCTCTTCTGATTTTATGTTTGGTTTTACGTCTGTTTAATCAGTTCTGAATGATCTTGGCTCCTTGGCCCTTGTCTTGCAAACTCTGACACTTACTTTCTTGGCATGTGTCAGTAGTGAGAGCAGGGAGAGCTTCTTCGAAAACTGCAACGTAAAGTGTGTGGGTGAATGTTCAAAAGATTATGGCACTTACCATCGGCCTTAACAGCTCTTTACAGTAGAAACTTTACACAAAAAGGGCCAAGGAGGGAGATGTGTTTGAAGATTGGTACTCAAACATTGGGAAGGGTGTGTGAAACCATAAGTTGTGCTGCATCCTGCAAAGGAAGTATGCAGGGAAGTGCAGAAGAAGGGAATGTATACAAAAGAGGTATGGTAGTGATGGAGGGAGAGGACAGGAAAGAGGCTCTGGGTGTGGGGAGGGAATGAACATGGGAATTTAAATACATAGAAGGCAGTAGCAAAAGTAAAATCCGACATAGCCTGGTTGAGAAAAGTCTCAGTGACTCACGCCAGTGTTCTCCAGAAATCCAGCTGACAGTGTGTTATTGCCTTTCTGCAGGTTGTCTCCTGTTTCAGGAAAGCAAAGCGCTTGTAGGGCCTTTTTTCACTGCTTTGTATCAAACTGGCTTAAACAGTGAGGATAAATAATTTAAGAAAATGAAATGGAGAAAGAATCACAACTGTTATTCAGAAAGATCAGTTTTTTACTGTTTGGTGATTTATTATTTCAGCTTTGGCAAGTTACACCACAGCTGATGAAAAAGACCGAAGGCTGTTGGTTTACTAGTTGGCAAAGCTACCAGAAGTGGTAACAAGAACCTGCTGCTTTTTCCTGCTATTATTTAAGAGCAGAATTCTGATACCCTTCTGTAAGTGGAGAATGGTGGTAGAAAGGGTGTTGCTTTAAATTGCTTTGTACTGGTGAGTTTTGTTGAGACTTTCCAAGGTGTTTAGGGGGGAAAAAAACTGTCTCAAATTAAAATTTGAAATAATTGAAGTTTTAATGGATAGGAAAATGTGTGTGTGTTTTTGCTTTTTTTTAAACATTAAAATGTTCCCATTCCAGAAGCACTTTGGTGGCTGGTATGCCAGGTCCCCATGTCCCCTGACATGTTAGCAGTGAGTGGTGCCCAGGCACTGTGCCTGTGGGGTTGCCAGCAGCCATGCATGACCAAGCAGCATCCTGCAGTGGTTCTCTGCAAGGACAGCAGGGGAGTTGCTGGTGATCCTCCTTCAGTGAGGGTTTTGGTTCTGGGGCAGCATGCTTGTCTGTGAGGCTGTTTCTGTAAATAAGACAGGGAATCTTGAGCAGATGTGTGTGTGAGATCTGTTTATTTTTCGGTGGTAGTGCTGCTGTTGGCAAGTATTGATTTTTTGTTTTGATAAATGATATTTTCTAATGAAAATGCTTTTGAAGTTTCCATGCATCTTTCTGTGTCTGTCCTGAATGAAAGTGTTGCTTCCCTAAATGTAGGCATTAATGAGGAATATGGATTAAGGCTGTAGTGAATACAACTCAGTTGGCAGTAAATTCAACAGCTTGAAAAAGTGTGTTGATAAAATAAATGTATTGGAATTTTGTTTTCTTTCTGTTAAAATTCTAGAGAGATTTTCAAATTCATTTTGCTAGGAAGTATGGAAATACAGCTTTGTTGGAAATGTGGCTACATGTCCAAGTTAGATGTTCCAATCTGCAACTTCAAAGCGTAGATAAATCTGAAAAACAGAATGGGGCACTGGGGGAAAAAGTTTGCTTATCTGACTTTGTTTTGTAGTGTTTGCGTGCATTTATTATTAATGCTCTCTAGCCAAAGGAAAGGTCTAAAATACTTGACCAGTGAAAATGGTGGTAGTGAAAATGGTGGTGGTCAAAATTGACAGGGTGCTTGTAGCTAGATAAGAAAGGTAAGTAATAGACTGAAAATGCAATACAGAATGTCTTTGTGTTGCATCTACGTATGAAAATTTCTAGGATGTCCTCCAAAAAACCTGTTACTTGCTGAGAAAATGGCACTGCAAGGTACAAGCATACGCATAGGAACCTGCTAGGTACTGAACTGTAAATTCAAATCCAATGTTACTGTGCACCAATTTTCCATAAAGAAGGAAAGTGCGGTTGCTTAACTTTTTCCACATGGCTTTTCAGTGCTGAGGTTTGCCAGCAGTTTCCCATCTTCTGTCCCACTTCTGTTTGGCAGTAAAACACGGCAATAAGATTGTTCCTCTTCTCCTGACGTTGGTTTCAGAACAAACAAAGGGAATGGAATTTCATAATTTCTGGCAGAACCCACAGATATAGTGCTCTCTGGATTCCAGTCTGTTAGTCTTCCATAAGAACAAACCTCTATGTATCGTATTTGTGTAGGAGAATCTTAGTCCAAATGTCTAAGAAAGCAAATGCACAGAAAGTCTTGTATTAGCTAGAACTTGTCACACTCTATTTGGGAAAAAAAGCTTTGTGAAACCAAAGGCATTTGGGGTCAGGTAATCACAGCCTTTCTTAGGGTTTCTGAACTGCAAAATACAGTGGGAATTGTGTGTTTTCCTATTGTAAAAACCAAAACAGGCAGTAATGCGCATGGAGATGTTACAGTATTTGAGTTGGAGCTTCCACAGCTGCTGTAATTTTTGGCAAGAATATTTTCATTATTAATAAACCGGTGTTACAATTTAAACAGCTTGGGACATCTGCAGCTTATTCACATGGATAAGGTTGCAGAGGACATATGTTAAGGCTTTTTGTTTTTTAAATTGAATTTATTATTCTTGTTAGGTCATCCTTGGCAAGTACACCTGGCTTTCATATGAAGATGTATACATCAAAGCTGTTAATTTTGGAAATGGCTTAGCAGTGTTGGGTCAGCAACCAAAGACAAACATTGCTATCTTCTGTGAGACTAGAGCTGAGTGGATGATTGCAGCACAAGCCTGCTTTATGTGCAACTATCAGCGTAAGTATGAGTCTTTCCTAAAGATTTAATTTCTTTTGATCTAAGAGAATAGCATGAAAATGAACCTCTTTCTTCACTGTATACACTATGAGAAATTTATATAGGACACTAAGGATTTTTTCCCCCTTTAAAAAATAATAATAATGCTGTGTAAGATAGAGACTGTACTTTGTAGTTACTTTACTGAGTTGAGAAACCTGTAGCGTTTGCAGCTGGGTTATGGTTTCAGTAAATATATCTTGCTCAATGAATTTCTGAGAGAGGTTTATTTTTTTTCTAATCTCAAATCAGCACACATTCCCAAGTTCCTGAAAACAAACAAACAAAAATCACACATGAATTCATTGACTCAATTTAAGGAGTTGACGTCAAACTTTATTCTGTGCAAGTTTTATTTTTACTGGATATCTTGTCAGTTCTTCAGTTGTGATTTTAGTTAGTTTACTGTGTTGTTATCTGTAAAAATGAAAATGAATGGGTGAGTCTTGAACTTATTTTGGAGAGCTCTTTCTTATTAAAAAACTTCTTAGTAACTCCTCTTCCAAGGTATAAGCTACTCCTCAGTTCAAACATTAAGCTGAGCTTAATATTAATAATTAGCTTATATTAATAATGAGCTTAATATTAATATTTAGTATATTTTCTTATTTTGCTTTTTATTCTCTCTCGACTTTCTCATAGTCTGTTTTGTCATTTAATGCATTCTAATTTAACTGGAATGCTTATCTGAGACTTTGCTCAAGAATAGCCTTGTGTCTTTCTTTTACTGTTCTCCCATGTTTAGTTTTGGCAAACTGTTTAAAGTCAGTCTCTCTTTCATTGATAGTATCTGCATTAATAACCCCTACTTCCTGATCCGTTAGTCCTCTGCTGTATCACTGCTGAGACCACTAAGTGGATAAAGCAGAGTCTGTTCAGGGAGGAAGAGGCAGAATAGGACAGACTGGCTGGAGCTGTCCTTGCACAGCTTCACTTTTCAGCACCATACAAAGAGGGATGCAAAGCCACTCTGCTCCCTTCTCCTTGCTTCAGTGGCATGAAAGGCCACAGCATGTCTGAGTTTCACCAGTGGCAGAAAGCCTGCTGTATGCTGCAACCTGGCCTGAACCTTATGCAGGGTTTTGCGTAGGACCACTAAGTTTCTTGTTAAGAAATCTATTGAGCGTTGGTTTGGTATGGGGATTATTGGCCATTTCATCACCATGACTTAATGTGTCCTTCACCTAACGGTAGGTCTGTGCTGGGGACATCCTCAGGGAACATTCCTTATTTTCACATAGGGCACAGTTCCTCGTGGGCCTAGCTCTCTTCTTGACCATGCCATATTTATTCTTCCTTTATAAGAATCAGGTCATAAAAGCCAGATGTGCAGAAACTTCTGGTTTAGTACCTAGTTATAGTAAAGGAGTGTATCACGCAGACTTCTCTCAGGTTTTGGAAGCAAACCTAACCAAATTGTATCTAAAATGTTCCCTCTGTGCTATAAGTATCAGTTTGTTTATTTAATTAAACCACAGAGTTATGAATATGTAGCCTTTCTGACATGGTTCTGTGTGGTTGCCTTTTGTGTTGAAATACCAAAATGAGTCCAGTGGAGGGCTGTCAAGATGATGGAGTGATGATTGGAAGACGTGGCATAGGAGGAGAGGTTGATAGGAGAACATCTGTTCAGCATTTTATCCCGTTTTACTGCTCAGTTCCTTTTATTACTTTTGGGATCTGGTAGATTCCTAGTGGTCATCCTGGGAATAAAACGCAAAGGCTTGCATCAGTTATCTTCACATTGGAAGTGAACTATGCTTACAAATACTAGGAGGATTTTGTAATTTGGAAAAAGGAAATCTGAGATGGTGACTGCATGGATGTTGTGTGTAGAATGTTATGCATATGTTTTTGATTTGGTTGAATTAGTGTTTTAAATTCCTGTGCTGAGACGTGCTTCAGCACACTGTCTGATGTGATGTTTAGCATCTGAGCTGTGTGTCATCTTACATGAACTTGGCTGACTTTTGTATTGGCAGATGATAATATCATGCAGTATTCACGTAATCATTTTGCTCAATTTGAATAAATTATAGAATTCATTTTTGTTGAAGTTTATCGTGTAGCAAGACATTATTAAATTACTTAAGTTAACAATTCTTAGTTTCTAGATACCACATCAGCTAACTGTAACTGCTCTGGTAGCGTGGCATTCTTTGAGTGTGAAATGTGTTAAATCTGATGGAAGGCACACGGCATCCACACCAGCAGACCAGGTTCACATGCGTTGTTCTTGGTGTTGGAGAGGAGCCTTTTATACTTCCGAATTAGAGAGATTCTTTCTTATGTATTGCACATACAACTGGCTTGATGATAAGAAATACTGTATGTTCTTCTCGTATGTACATCTGTTTGTGAAACTATGTAAGTCTTGTATTTGCCAGAGTAGAGTGGGATTGGTTGTTGAAAAATAGAGAGGGTGTGGGAATAAAATGGTTTTCTACCAGTGTATCCTCTCTTCATCTGCAAAGAGTTGTTCAGTGGTGTGAGCAGATGCAACACCTGCCTTTGTATAATCAAATAAAGAATTAAATAGGAAAGGTTATGGTATTGTTTTTCAGTCATGCTTTCCTGAAACTTGAGCAGAAGTGTTTTTGTCAGAATTGGTTTTGCTGAAGACTATAAAGGTATACCTTACTTTTTCTTTCTGAGGTGTGATGGGTTCAGCAGGCTAGTTATGTTGAAATAAATGGTGAAAAAAGTCCTGTTGCTTTAGGACAAGATTCTGTATAAATGAACTGGCAAATATAGAGTTATTGCGTTTTGGTTTTTTTTTCCTTTTTCAGATTAGATCAATTTCTGTAGCAGAAATTGTAAGATCCCCTTTGCATTTAATGCTCAGTTTTATTATTGTATGTGTGAAGATGAACACAACAGCTAATCCTGTCCTGGTCTGTCTTCAAGAGAAAAAGGGGGAGGGGGGGGGATGGGAAGGGAATACTGAAACCACTTTCAGATGTGCCTGAAAATGTTTTAAGTGCCAGTGTGGAGAAGTGACTCAGTCACCACTTGGTTTGTTTCTCCTTGTGACATCAGTACAGTGACATCTTATAAGTGGTGTACCTCCATTTTTTTCCCTTGATGCATTTATTTTGTGGATGAGTAATCATGTAAATGGTTATTTCAGAGATTATACTTTTCTTTCCAAGCAGCACAGCATCTCAGTTGTGCTTGTTGGCCTGGGGAGGCTGAATTTCTGTGAGATGTTTATATAACAGGGGTCACTGAAGTAAGGAGGGAGAGC
The DNA here is from genome assembly GCA_035772895.1 of Perdix hodgsoniae. Taxonomy (NCBI): domain Eukaryota; kingdom Metazoa; phylum Chordata; class Aves; order Galliformes; family Phasianidae; genus Perdix; species Perdix hodgsoniae. The sequence continues at coordinate 4,789,657 of JAPSGF010000037.1, read as the reverse complement.
TCGTGGGAACTAGTGGAGGCACTCTTCTGGACTTTGCTCCCACCAAATTAAAGAAAACACAGTGCATGTGCATTTGCCCTGCAACAGTTCTGAACTATGATAGACTGTTTGCACAAGGAAAAAATAAATAGAGGTCAACTATTTACTTCTCTGTGTAAGAAATGCCTGATTTTGAGTTCTTCCTTACTGTGTTGCACTGAGTGAGTAACTCCATACAAAAGAAATACAGAAGAAAGTCAGATAACTTCATGAACTTTATAACTTCATGTTATAAGACTTAGAGCACTGATGCTGCTGTTATTAATAATTGTGATATCTGAGCTCACATTTCAAAAATGTTATAGGATATGCTAAATTGTCATACCTCTGTTTAGTGTTACGCTTGGGGAGAAAAAAAGATTACCTTGTGTGTTTGTTTTCTTGAGAGCAATTTCCCTCTTCCTTCCAGAGCTGCCTTTCCTCCCAGATCTCTTCCATCCTGGTCTCATGCAGTTCTCATAAGTGTGGCAGGAAATGAAATTGTTTTTTTTAAATAGTCAGTGTGAAATAGCTGTGGATTAATGCTCTGTCACTGATCAGCTGCCCTTACATATAGGAAACAGTTTCTCCAATAGTCAGTTTCCAAAGTATTTAATTATCTTGCTATTCTGTGTTGTCATGATGTCAGTTCAGTGTCTAGTAATTGGTGGTTATTAAATTGATTATTATTTATTTGTATTTATTAAATTGATGGGATAATCTGATCTGTCTCAGACATAATACTGAATGTAGGTATTAACTCGCTGATAATTTCTTACTAGCAGTCAGCCTAGGCTAGTGACAACACTTCTGAAAAGAGGAGTCAAGTAAATATTTGCTGTTTCTTTCCTGTGTGCAGGACAACTGTTTAAACAATAGATTTATTGAGTACAGATGCATGATTTAAAAACCATGAAGGTACCATAGTAGATCTAGAATAGGATAATATGGTTTTAATATGTGGAACTAGAGCTTGAGAAGTAGTAAAGTCACATATACATGACTTGTTCTTTATTCCCACTCTAACTGAAAATTATGCTGTATTTAAATCATGTAACATGTATTTTTAAAGCACAAAACTATACCACCTTTGTAATAGCTGCCAAATGTTTTGACTGTTTGCCTAACTGGGAGCAGGTTTATCTCAGCCCTTTATTGTAAACTGTACTTGAAAGTGTAAAGTAAGATTCACCAGTTTCTTCTTTTTGTTTCAGTTGTTACTCTGTATGCTACCCTAGGAGGTGCAGCAATAGTGCATGGGCTAAATGAAACAGAGGTGACCACCATCATTACTAGTAAAGAGCTGATGCAAACAAAATTGAAGGTCAGAAAGTATTATTTGTATCTTTTTCAAGTTTATCTGTTCATTGTTGTTAAAAGGTTTGGTAGCTGTATGAAATGGTGAATTGCCATTCTGTAGTGCAAAGACTTCTTATAGAATGAGGTCTTTGAATCTGTCTTCATACACATAAAAAATGATAGCTTTCGAATTCAGGCTCCAGGATGACTTCTGAGAGCAGGATGAACCATTTGTGCTATTGAAGAGCTGCAGTCCTGTCTGAAACAGCACCTCCACAAGAACTGCTGTGGTTTCTGGGTGAATTTAGAGCCTATAAAGAAGTGGGAGGAACAGAAAAATGCGTAAACTGTATATGAATGACTGTATGTGATTATACTCCTGGTTTATTCTTGGATGTTTTCCCAGCAGAGAACTAATGACTTACATCTCTAGATCAGTGCTTGAAGAGTCAGAGCTGTATTGTAGTGCAAAGAAAGCTTATGAAACATTAGTATAGCTTAAAAAAAAAAAAAAAAAATCCATCAAAATGTATTTTGTATTTAACTTTGATTTCATTTAAACCCATAAATCCTTGCAATCCATTAAGAATAGTTCAAAGTTTTAATGTCATGCCTTAACCAGCAGGCATTCTAGGTGCCTTGTTACAAACTCCAGTGTGCTGGAACTGATCTGTTTCTTAGCTGTTTTCATAAGGAGCACTTAGAAGATTTGATTGCTCCTTTCTCTGTAAGCTTTGATTTTGAGGGTATGACTGAGTCTGTGTCAGCTACTTACTGTGACATGGCCAACTGCTGTGGAATCTACAGGCCAGCAGGACTCACAGCTTACATAACTTATCCCTGTGTTGTTCCTGCCAGGCCAAGAGGTATATGAAACAAATGTCACATGGTAGCTTTGTGATGGCTTGTTTATGTGGCGAAGCCCTGAGTTCAGGATACCTGCTGTTTTCTGAGACCTTACCAACCCAGATGGAACTATGATTTTTGTATGAGTTAAGTGTATGTGAGGGAATAGATCTTTCATGTAGGGGAGTTGTTTAATTAAAAAATTGTGCATTATTGCTGCATTTTGAATGAGAATTTTCCAAACTTTATATTTCTTTCTCTTAAATTACTGGAATTATACTGTATATAGTGCAACCTGGCATAAATAATCGTTGTGAGAAGATGAATTTTTTCTGCTAGAGAACTCTGTCTTCTTTCTTTAGAACTTTGGTAGCTATTTTAGAACTCACAGTTTGCTTGAAATACTTAACCAGTACTTAAGCATTTTCTGCATTTTTTTGTTTGGTGTTGATTATTTTAGATAGCATAATAATCAAGTGGAAACCTAAGTATTATTGTGAGCTCCACGATGCCCAGGACCTTTTCTTCTCGATTTTCTGTGAGAGTGAATAGTCAACCTCTGCTAATCTTCATAGTCTTAAGTTTGCGCTTCTCTTGAAATAAGACCCTGATTAATAAATGGTTGGAGAAATGTTTAGACTTATAAATGGGAAGTTCAATTAGTCCTACAAATCTAAATGTGGAAAGCTTCAAGCTTTGTAGTCATGTAAGCTAGACAGGTTTATGCCCTGTATTTTAAAACTTCAAATATTTAATGCTTCTCTTTTTCTTTTAATGTATGCAGTAGATAACTTTTTCTCGTTAGCTCAAACCTCATGATTGACTTTTGAATTTCTACAGGAAATTGTTTCTCAAATTCCACGACTGCGACATATTATTACAGTGGATGGCAAACCAACAACATGGTCAGAATTTCCCAAGGGTGTCATTGTTCACACTATGGCTTCTGTGCAAGCCATGGGGGCCAAGGCAGACAGTGGTAGGTTACCTTTGCTTTCTGTTTGGTTCATCTGTCCTAATTTGATCCTACTAGATTTACTGTTATGTAAACTTGGAGAAATTGCAGATCTCAGAAAACTATGCAGTTAATAAAATGCATTTAATAAAAATGGTCTTTTCCACAAGCAAGCACTACACATGTGGAAGAAAAATGTTTAGGATAAGCATTTAGGCCAGGGCAGAAACTTAAAACACATTCGTATGGTCAGTTGTATTTGAAAACAGATTATTTAAACCACTAAGAGAAAATTATTCTGTATTTTATAGCAGAAAGCATCAGTAAATCACTACCATGAAATTTTGTTGGATTCACAAATAGGAAAATGTAAAATAGATACCTAAATCTGATAGAACTTGGTCACTATTATATTTCTGAAAGTATCAATCTATGATCTCATTTCATGAGATCTATTTCTAACCTTTGCAACATTTTTAAAATTAGAAGATGGAACTTCAGGTGTTTTAACTAACTTGTCATAGCAAAATTTTTATTCAGCTCTGAAGAGTAGTAGTATCTTAAGATTTCATTGTATTCAATACTTGTTGTTCCTATTTTCTCTGTTTTCAGAGTATTTTAACCACTGAAAGCACATGAATGTTGGGATTAATTGTGTTTTAGGAGCATTATGGGTGATTAGTCTATCTGCTGCTGAAGTTTAGGGGAATGTAAGGTTTATTGCTGGCATTGTGGCCACTGAGTTTTTGTAAAAAGGTGTCTGATCCTTTTTTCTCCAGTCTTTCAAACATTGTATGCTGTGAACTATAATAAAAGGACATTACCTTTGAGTTAGCAGCTCATAAATTATGGAATACTACAAGTAATTATTTATGCTCAAGAATGTTCTACTCACATATTAAGTAAATTAGCTTATTTTTATGTTGTTTCCTCTGTGTTGGTCACTGTGCAGGATGGACAGGGTTCAGTGAGTGTAAACTTTTAAATAAACTTTCACTGTTCTCATAGATGTACATGTTGTACTGCATGTATTGTGCATTATGCAGCATTTCCTTTGAGTACACAGTTGTTTTCATATTTTCTTGTTTTCAGTGCAAGTATTTGAAAGCACTTTAATCCTATTAAAGCTGTTGAATTTAAATGTTTATGGAAAGTGGAGCTCATGTTGGCCCAGCAGAACCATGTCGTGACTGCTACTGATGAAGCAGTGTGTTGTTCCTGTTCTGGGAAGCACATTGCAAAGTAGATTTGTAAATGGGGATTTACCTTGCACCAAGTTGGAACCAGTGCAGCATACTTTTTTTATAATCATATGAAGCTGAGAGACATTTTGGAGAAGTGAAGATCTGCCCATTTTTCTGTCCTCAACAGGAATACAGGAAACAGAAGATAAAACGTTGTTTCAGTAGGCTGGAGCAATCACTGGAAGCATTACTCAGTTCCTACGAAGTTGTTCCTTCTCTTTATGAAGGCCTTTAAGCATGACCACAGTCTTTTCAGATGAAAGCAAAATGCAATAGCAATAGTCACAAGTATTATATTAGAGCAGCTGCTGTAGTATGTTAGCTTGTAAGATGTCCCAATCTGGTAGGCTTCCATGCATTGTATGTTCTTTCTTTTTTTTTTTTTTTTGAATGAAAATTGCAGGAAACAAACAGCAAGCCAGGCCTGTACCCTCTGATATTGCAGTGATCATGTACACAAGTGGCTCCACAGGAATTCCCAAAGGAGTTATGATCTCCCACTGCAACATAATTGCCGGTATAACTGGAATGGCTGAAAGGATTCCAAATCTGGGGTATGTGCCAACTTTTACCCAAAGATTCATGTTGGTAGCTGCATATAATTATTGTGTAAATTTTGAAGTGTTATATTGCTCAGTCTTTGACCCATCAAATTATGCACTGATGTCTGAGCATCTTCCAGTACTGTGTTAAATGCTATGAGTGTTCCATGTGCTTTTGCATCATCTGTACACTGGCAAGACTGGGATGCAGAGCTTGTGAAAGCTACCTTGCAGTAGAGTGGTTGAAATCTGCCTTCAGCAGTACTTCTTTAGCTAGTGCTACATTCTCTGCTTTGTTTCTGCTTGGTGCACATTTTAATATCATCTGCAGAATTGCCTGTGCAGCTTTAGCACAGTTAATGGTCTTGGGATGTGTAAACATTACACTTCATTCATATTATAAACCTACAAAGTCAAAGCCCATCATATTTGAAGTATGTTCATAAGCTCATAGGCATTCTTCCACTTATAGTTCTTCTGAAAGCTCTGTGTAAATTTAGCTTAGTGACTTTAATGGTGTGGTATAAATCTCTCTCTTAAAAATTCTTCTCAGGGAAAAAGACATTTATATTGGCTATTTGCCTCTTGCCCATGTTCTGGAGCTGAGTGCTGAACTTGTGTGCCTGTCTCATGGTTGCCGCATTGGTTACTCTTCACCTCAGACACTGGCTGACCAGGTACGTTCTTGATGTAAACCCATATGGAGAGGGGGGAAAAAATATAGAAATGACTCGTGTCAGTTCTTGGTTATAGATCTCAAACAGGATTTTGGCAGTTATGACTGATATACTGAGGTAGTTTAATTGTTGACAAGAAAATTAAAATGATCATTTGGAAGATCTGTTATGTCATTTTGTTTCTTAAGTTAAAAGTCTTAATGTGTCTGCTGATGAACTTGTTCTTCAATTTAGTCCTCTAAAATCAAGAAAGGAAGCAAAGGTGATGTTACTACACTTAAACCAACTCTAATGGCAGCTGTCCCGGTAAGTTGCTGAAGGATGTAACAATGTAAAAAATGTAATTCATAATTTAAACTTTATCATCAAAATAAATGCATAGATTGTTAAAAAATGAAACGTAGAATCTTGGATGTGAAGGTAGCATGGAATAATGTTATTGATATTTATTTATATATGCTGATGTTTATTGTCGGTGTAAGTGTCATAAGCTTTGAAAAAGTTTAAATAGCTGTGGGGATTACACTGCCATTTTAGTTCTCTGTTCATCATAATATGCTCGTATGTATGTGTGCACATACTTTGTATTTACATGTCTGTCTACTTTCTTCACAAAGGCTGTTTATAAATTATATGTATGTGATATGTAAAAACAGAGAACTGCACATATAATAATACATACATGATTTGGAAACAGCCACCGTGTGATGAAAATAGCCCTTGATACAGACTTCCTTTGTGTCATTAAATCTTTTTTAGGAAGAGAGGCTATATTTCCACCTTCTAACCTGTCAAGGGCAGTATTTGCCTGTTTATCAATGTGCTAGATGGTAGTGAAGAGAGAAATGGACTCTGTCTTGTGTAATACTTAATAGGAGGTGGGTAGCTGACAGCAAACAGACTGGGATTGAACAGTGATCCTGTTCAGATTTTTGCTCTCCTCATTTAATTTTAGTGTTTTGTTATGTTTTACCAATGGAAGCTGAGAGTGGTTGGTTATCTGAACTATATTATAAGATCTAGATCATTTTCTTGTATTGGTTGTGTGATTTCTTTTACTTTGAGTTGGTCTTTCTTTAACTAGGAAATTATGGATCGAATCTACAAAAATGTCATGAATAAAGTAAATGAAATGACAAGTTTCCAGCGAAATCTATTTATATTGGCCTACAATTACAAAATGGAACAGATTTCCAAAGGTTACACGACCCCGCTCTGCGATAGGTAACTTTAAATTTATTTTTAACGGCATCAAAAAGTATGTCTCAAGTCTTACCATGTGAAATGATCTCAAATACAAAATTAGACATACTCCGTTGTTTTGTTTTTAAGCAATAAATATTCTTATCTTTGTATTTTAGCCTTATTTTCCGGAAAGTACGCATGCTGCTAGGTGGGAAAATTCGCATCCTGCTTTGTGGAGGAGCTCCACTCTCTGCAGCCACTCAGCGATTTATGAACATTTGTTTCTGTTGCCCTGTAGGGCAGGGGTATGGGCTTACTGAATCAGCTGGAGCTGGAACAATCACGGAAGGTTGGTGTTATTGGGTCCTGCAGGGTGCTGTGATCCGTGCTGCATGCTCTGCGCTGATAATCTTTGACAGTGCATTCATTTGGTTTATGCCTTAAAATATAATTGGGAAATCCTGGGAATTTCTTTTCATCAAAAAAATTAATGAAACATTTTAATTTTGTCACATTGTGGTGGCCTACATACAGAATCAGTGTTCTCGCTTTTGATAGTGTGAATGGGATCTTGGCAGCATTGTATTTACTTTTGATCTTAATTTTGGTGAGCGTATAGAAACATTAGGAAGATAATAGTAATACAAAAATGGAATGCAAAAACCTGTGCCAGACTTTAACTTCATGTAACTTCATGATTCTGTTTGCTCCTTAGTCCTGAAATTTCACTCATTCTGTGGTGGCAAAACCACTCAGAGCTCCTGGGTTTTTGGCTGTGGTGTGATGTATCTAGCAGTCAGATAAGGATATCCAAGGCTCATTGCTAGATTATGCTGGATTGTAGAGTGTGTATTATGTTCTTTGATGACCACAGATTACTTGTATGTGGCTTTTGGTAATAGTTTCTTCAGAAGTTATGGGGAAGTAATAGTGGGATTGTAATATGAGTGATTAGATATGAGTGGTAATGATAGTGGTAACTCATTAACATATGAGCCTCTCTAGTAATGCTGTCTGTGAAGTTGCTCAGGTGCTGAAGTGTTGAGGACTGAAAGCAGGAAAGTGGATCAAAAAATAGAATCTTCAGTTTTTTATTAAATGTTATTTGTTGTCACTTTGAAGTCATGCAAGTACTATTAAAAGTTGTGATGTTTTTGGCAGTGTGATCCATGTGGGCAGCTTATCATTGGAGCTTTGTTGTTGTGGCTGGAGCTACCTCTAAATAAAGACATCTGTTCTCTTGCAGGATAAAAGTTTTATGCATATTACCTTGATATATCCTTTGCTTGTTTGTTTGGTTCTATTATATACATTAAACTTCAGGAGTAAAATGAATGAATAACGCAAACAAAGTACATGACAACATAATTTTTTTTTCTACTCTTTTTTTAATCTGGAATATATTTTTTTTTAATATTGTAGTTTGGGACTACACTACAGGGAGAGTGGGAGCACCTTTGGTTTGTTGTGAAATCAAGTTAATGAACTGGGAAGAAGGTGAGAAGTTTTATATGATTAAATGATTGTGTGTTTGCAGGAACTTTAAGCTAGTTTCTATTGGGCTTTGCTTAGTAGTACTTACTAGAAGACTATTTTTCTTCTTAATCCCACTTTTACCTATATAGACGTAATCTTCAGGGAGAGCAGTTTCTATGTTTGAAACCATTTTTTATATTTAAAAAAATATCTAGACAGAAGCTATCAACACATGAATAGTGTTTTGACTAGGTTACATTTTGACTTTTATTCCAGTCACTGTAATGCAATTTGGAGAAGCCATCCATACAGGAGAGGGTGCAAGTCTTGTATTGTTTCTTGGAGTAGTTGGATTCAGTAGGCTTTCACTGTTGTAGAGTACCCCTACATAATACTTAGGGGAATTTAGGGAAAAGTGAAACCACATGTGTTTCTAAAATATAAAGTAAAATTTTTCTTTTTTTGATGTCAGCCTGCAGGAGGCTGATGATGTGTGTCAGACCTGGCAAAAAATAAAAATAAGGAAAATTACACAGACATGGCATTTTTCCTCCACATATATTTGAGTTTCACTGTTTGTAAGTGTGCCTGTTAAATAGCTGATTATATGCTGGAAGGAATTGGAACAAGGTGTTGTCTTACTGAACTACTTGGTCTGAGTTTTGAAGTGGTAACTTTGGGTAAGGGCTTACTAAATTTGTTGGTATTTGAATACAAAAGTAATAGGGATTCTTGCTTTGGAATGTATTTTTAATTCTTGGTAACTGGAACAATTCTCAGGTGGATATTACAACACTGATAAACCATATCCTAGAGGTGAGATTCTTATTGGAGGGCAAAATGTGACTGTAGGCTACTACAAAAATGAAGGACGAACCAGAAAAGATTTCACTATTGATGAGAATGGGCAGAGGTGGCTCCATACTGGAGATATTGGAGAGTTTCATCAAGACGGATGTCTAAAAATTATTGGTGAGTTCTTAACTTCAGGTAAACATATATATGTGTATATGCACATCTGTTTTTCAGGGCTGCTTGTTGCTGTAGTTAACAAACAATCTGTATCTTCTGGCATACAGTTTAAAGTCTGATACATCCAAGAAAATTCTGATACTGTAACAAATTCAATTGTGTGCTTTAAAGATCATTTTTAAGATAACTGTTTCATATTAAAATCTTAACGTTGATTTCACTCTATTAGTTTGACTGAGTAGCAAGTAGCTAAATATAAGCTAATTTGACTCAAGCTGTCTTAGATCTTATCATTTTTTTAAGTGTGGAGTCTGATTCAGTGAAAAGATTTCTCTGGTGATGTGTTCTCAGGAATTAAATAAGGGTTTTTTTTTTTTTTTTTTTAAGTCTTACCATTCTTTAGAATAAGGATATGCCTTCATTCTAAAGGAATTAGTGAAAGAATACACTAAGATAAAGGTGATACATGTAAGCCTGTGATAGGCTCCTAATTTTTTAATATCTATGGGCGTCAAAATAGTGCCCTATAAACTACCAGTTGTGTGTTGAAGTTAGGGGGTGATTCAGGCTGCTCTTTAGTCCTGGGAAACTAAGCTTATGGGTTTTATTATATGTGCAAAAGCTTAGGTCCCATTGCAGCTGCCCTTCATTGGTCAAACAAGTAAAAGCTTCAGAACTTAGCCTGGCTGTACAAAAAAGCATACAGATACAACAAATAAGAGGTGATCTTGGCTGCCATCATAGCGAGGAGGGTCTGGCCCTCCACCTTTGTCTTTCTTTGGGCTGCATACAATAAGCTCAAGTAATTTGGGCTCATTTGTTGTCGTGTTTCAAATAACAGGCAGTTGCTATTTAAATATGGATTTAGTCTAAGAATAAATAGTCAAATGTCACCAAACGCTGCATCTCTCCTGCCTTAGACATCTGGTTGAGAGAGCACAGTGTGTGTTTATAGCCAGACACTGGCTTTTCTGTAATTCTAATTGTCTTCCATTCACGTACCAGTGCTGTGATATAGCAGGTGCTGATTTATAGGCAGAAAATCTGTATAGATGAAATGTGGTTCATGTTTCAGTGAGGGATAGGCTAATAAAATTGAAGCCTGTAAATCTGATATGAAATGCTTCCAGTACATACTCCAAACATGAGTCGGCTTGCTTTCTGACGTGTATACATACATCTTAGAGAAGTATAAAATCAGTGTCAAAATTCTGTTGCATAACTAACATTTGGTTTCGTTCTTTGTCAATAGATCGTAAAAAAGACCTTGTAAAACTCCAAGCAGGAGAGTATGTTTCTCTTGGCAAAGTAGAAGCAGCTCTGAAGAATCTTTCGCTGGTAGATAACATTTGTGCATATGCAAGCAGGTGAGAGGCAGCTGGTGTTTTGATATTGCTGTTTTCTTTTTCTGTCTTCCTGAAGCTCTAAGCAAAATGTTTTACCCCTCAAAGTGTGGATATTTTCAACTCTTAAAGTACAGTGGGATAGTGTTCTTTGTGAAAACTAAAACGTCTGAATGATACCTTTTTATTTTTCTTTTCCCCTCGTTTGTTGGAAAATGCCAAAAATGGGTCTTTAATTTCCCTCTTTCCTAGTCTGAAAAGCATCTGAGCTCTAACTGCTTTCATAACAGATGTTTAATCAAGCACTTCAGAGTTAGTACTTATACAAGCCCTAGCACATCTTGCTCTTTGCTGTATTTAGCTGTGAGCTGTTCTTCAGAGGAAGGGGGGGGAGTAAAAATAAAACCAATAGCCCACAAGCTGACTTGCACCCATGCAGATCACTAACAGAAACCCTGAAGCTTGAAAGCACTGTAAATACTATGCAGGCTTACAACTAACAAATAGTGATAAATGTGCTTTCAATTTACTTTCTATCTGTACTACTAAATTAGACATATAAGGTCTCAAACATATCTTAATTTTCTATTTCTAGAATTTCCTATCTATGCATAGTATAGACTTAAATGTTTAAACGTACTTCAGATGGTCTTGTTTTCCTGTTGTCATTTTGGAGCTTCTCAGGAATCCAAAATACTCTGTTCAGTATGGCCCCTATAATTCCACTTAACTTTGAAGGAAACTGGAGCAGACAGCAGGGAATTGCTCAGTAGTAGTGGATAAAAAAAATAAGCATCTGGTTTGTTCACCTGGTTCTGTGTTATTTTGTAACTAACAGTCACTGTATGACATCAGTTTTGACAGTTTTGGAAAAACAGGCATTGGAGATGACACTGCTGAGAAACTTTCATGATATTAAGCTTTCATTGTGGTTTTTACCCAATGAGCACATCTCAGATGCATGACGTTACGTGCATGTTCTGAGTGCTCTCTGTAATTGATGTACATCGTCTTGTACAGGTGGTGATTTCTGCAATGCTAGGATTGGAGTTCATTATTAGAAGTGCACTGTCAATGTTTTTGCTGATTTTCCAAGTTAAACATGATGTCCACAGTGTACTAGAATACCTCTAAAAGGCCTTTAAATTTCAGTAATTCTCCTGCAGTTGACACATCTACTATGTATTAACTTCACATGCATTCACAGATGTTTTGCCAAGTAACTAAACTTTGAAATAGCCAAATATAAGAATATCTAAAACAGATTTGTCTAGTCGGTCTGAAGCATTCCATAAGTAGAAGAGCCATCTGTTTTACCGCTCAATCTAGCGAAGCATACTTATTCATTTTGTTGATAATTTCTTCTTCATCGACCTAACTTTTATTATGTTGTAAGATCACTATAATCAGAGTAATGTTGTTATCTTTTTTTGTATGCATATAAAGAAATACCAGCTAGTAGTAGTTCAGTAGAAATTGATATTGATCACCAAATGTCATGCTGCTGCACCCAGGTAAATATGTGGCGTAATGAAATGTGTAACCAACCAGATGCACAGTGATCTTTTTGCTTTACTAAGTGTTAAACAATTTCAGTTCTGGATACAACACTTCAGAAAAGGTGGACCATCTAAAAAGAGTCCAGAAGAAAACTGGGAACTACAGCTGATTGAAGCTCAGTGAAGCATAACCAATGAGGAAGGGACGTGTTGTAAACTCCTAAAGAAATTTAAGAGGGGAAAAGGGACAAGAAAGTTGAGAAGTAAAAACAGAACAAAAAAAAACAACCAGAAACAATTACAGTTTGTGATAAATGGCTTTTGTGGAGGGGAGAGAAATGAGTTACATAGCAATTCTGTATGTAAGGTTCTGTTCACACTTTCCTTAAGCTTTACACCATCTGAAAAATCTCAATTACTTGTTTCAGGGAGTGTTGTTTCCTTGTTTTCCAAGGACTTTGAGATGTTCTAGACATATCAGAAGTAGCCAAAGATTGCCAACAGTAGAGAGTGTGTGGAGAACCACTTGAAAGAGAAAGAGAAGTTACTTTCCCTACAGAAGCAGGTGTTCTTTGAGATGTGTTCTGCATATGCTTATTCCACAATCTGCTCTCCAACCCCTCTTCACTGCAGTCCTCTGCTCCTCTACAGTAACTGGATTTCTGCAGTTGAGAGGAAACTGAGGTAGGGAAGCTACACACCTGTCTTCATACCAAGATGCAAAACATGAGGAGAGGCAGGGCGCATTGACATCGTATGGGTACTGCTTCCCCAAAGCTTTGAGCAGGAGGCACAGTGGAATATGCATATGGACAGCACACCTTGAAGCAATCCAGTTGCTGTAAGGTAAGTAGCTTCTCTTTCTACTTACTTTTAAGTAGGCAGAGGTGATTTGCATACTACTTCAGAAAGATAATCAGGTGAACAGAAGTCAGTTGTTATGAGCCATATCCTTGTATGAACTGCAGTATCCTCAACCTGTAATGTTATTTTTGATGAGTCATTAACTTCACAAAATTCATACTAAAATACATTATACTTCTCAGTTTCCATTCCTATGTCATTGGATTTGTTGTGCCAAATCAAAAGGAGCTTGCAGAATTAGCTCGAAAGAAAGGATTTAAAGGAACTTGGGAAGAAATCTGTAACAGTCCAGAGATGGAAAAAGAGGTACTGAAGGTGCTAGCTGAGGCTGCCATGGCAGGTGAGTGGCTGGATAATTGGTAGTCTTGTGGACAGTAAGTGTCTGTAAAAAGGATAAGCACATGCCCTAAAAATATTTCCTTGTGTATATGGATTTCATTATATACTCATAGAACATACATAGAGTGAAATTTCCATACAAAAGTAAACAAAGCATGAGTGGGTCAGAGAACCAGATTAGTTCTGGTTCATGTTGTCTGCTAACTTCTTTTTTGTTTCTAATGTGGCCAGTACAGAAGTAAAGTATATACCAACAGAGCAAATGCAGCAAGCACAGTTTGGTTCCTTATGTCTTTGTGTCTAATGCTGTTTAGGATTTTCTGTAGTATCATCTTGGCCTTCTGCTGCTAGTCCAGAAGAAAGTGGGTCTTCTATAGACCTATAATGCATCTGTGTTGAGTACTAGACAGTCTCATGTGCTACCTACCTACATGTAGGTGACTGAGAAAAGCCCACAGTGATGTGGGCTCTCCTGTCTTATAATTCAGGGATTTCCTAAATGTAAAGCAGTGCCTTGTGACTTTCAGAAGCCTTCTTTTGATTAACGCTTCAGTCATATTTTAAAATTATATAAATATCAGTGTCCATACTGTCTTTGGCAGAGTTGCTCAGTTCAGCAGTATTAAAGGTGAAGAAATGCCTCCTGTGTATTTTATCCCTGCCATCTGCTAGGGTCATTTGGTTCTGTTGAGCTCTTGTGTTGGAAGAGGCAGTGAATGGTCTCAATGGCAGTTGGATTTTTTCAGTGCCTATTATACTTCCCTCTCAGCTGTGTCTTTATCATGCTAATTGCTTATAATCTACTTAGCTGTTCTGGTTGTGGAATTATTCAGTGGCACAGTGGTATTCTGTTTCTTCTTACATAACAATTTCTGCTTTTTTTTTTTTTTTTTGCTTTTGACCATTACTAAGAGCCAAACCTTTGTTATATAACTGTTATTGCCATAGAATGTTTCTTAAATAATCACTGTGGAAGTTAAATTTTTTTTCTTATGCATCCTTTTCCACATCTTTCTTCAGTGCTTTCCACTGTTGTGCTTTGCAGTCATTCAGTATCGTGATGTCTTTCTGTAGCTCTTTGCATTTGCCTTCATCTTTTCTCCCCTGGATAATTCTATACTTCCAACAATCTGTCCTCTTAACCTTCACCTCTCCTTCATACTCATATATTGTGAATACCTTAAGCTGTGTGAGTAGTGTATTTGCACATTTGTGATGCTGGAACATAATCTTATGAGGAATACAGACTCAGTAGAGCAATAGACTTTTATTTTCCTGTCCACATCTCTAGTAGATCTTTCTTCAAGGCACAGAGCATACAGCAAAGTTCTTCTAACGAGCTGCTGGGATGTACAACATTGCCTTTTCTTTTTTTTTTGAGTAGCACTAACTATTCAAAGAAGATTCTATTGTTGCAACTATTCTGTTAAAATGGATGAAACAGAATATTTGATTTAATCCTGAGGCCCTTCTTACGTACACTTTTGTGTTATTTTATATGGTTTTGTTTTTTCCTTTGGTATCATAAGCTTTAAAGTAAGCACTGAGGCTTTTCTGAAGCTAGGGAACAGCACAGGCAGCCAAACATCTGAGGATTATTCCAGTATTTCTGTGGGAACTGGAAAATAAGTGCTGGTAGATCCTACAGCTCTATGTATGAGCACTCTGGGGTTTTTAAAGCTTGACCATAGGGAATTTGTGGAGCATTCAGTAATATCATATGCTTCTCTGTGTGAGAATATGGACCATCATTTTTTTTAATTAATTGTATAAAATTGTCACGTTTTTGTATTTAAAAATGGTGGTGTGATTTTTATTATTATTATTATTTTCTGTAGCTAATCTGGAGAAGTTTGAAATACCAGTAAAAATCCGTTTGAGCCCAGATCCTTGGACCCCTGAGACTGGCCTAGTGACAGATGCATTCAAACTGAAACGCAAGGAGCTCACAGCGTACTATCAGATGGACATTGATCGAATGTACGGAACAAATGTCAAATAAGTATTTTTCTGCACCACTTTGCTACAGTGAGCTTGGATCAAATAGGAAATACTTGAATTGCCTGTCTCAGCACTTGAGATCAAACACCAAACCACCATTCCTCATTTGAAGCCTAAACTGTTATTTCTGATAACGTCACCCTGATGACTGGCGAGTTTAGTAAAATCTTACGGCAGCAAACTTGTGTCTGTCTCCTTTTTTTTCCCAGTTTTCTCTACCTTGTCAGTTCTTGGAATTTTCCTGACTGTTTTTGGGAAACCATGACTCTGAAGCCTCAAGTTTTTAAACATTTATAAATCCTGTATAATGTTTTATTTGTATCTTTAACATTTGGATGTATATAGGGAGAACTTGGTTATGTAAGAAATGGTGATACTGGGGGCCTTTTTTTTACCTAACTATTTAAAAATAAGGTACTGATGTTGTGACATTATGTAAATTAAAAATGCTTATAATGACGTCACTGTTGAACAGAGGACCAGATTATTTGCTGCTGTGGTATTTTTCTGTGTGAATCTGAGAGAGAGAACGTTTGACATTACAGCTTGTTTAAAACACCTTTAATATGTGCCTAATGGTTACTTTTATTTTTGTCTGAAAGTGAAAAGAAGGTCATGGCACAGCTCTGCATAAAGGTGGGTAATTGTGCAGGTGTTAGCATCTTTTGTATTAAATAACACTTATTAACAGCAGAAATGAAATGGAAGAATAATCAATCTCTCAAATACAGAAGGCCCTTCTTGAAGTAGCTCATGATCATTTCATACAGTAGTTGAACTGCGTGGAGCTAGTAAGAACTCTCCGAATTAATTTCAATTAATGCTTTATAAATTTAACAGTGTCTAGCAGAGGGACTGCAACAAATCCTGTTCTGTTTTCTTGTTAGATTTGGACAACACAGTGGGTTTGCTGTTTGGTTTGTACAAGTACGATAACAGCCCTGTTCTGTGCTAGCTGCATCCCAGATCTTAATGGGGAGAGGGGAGGCTGAAGTCCTAATAGCAGTTATGTTCTCAGTTCACACAGTGCCTAGCTGCCCTCTGTGCCATTACAAATCTCCCTTTTAATGTTGTGTTCTTCTATTCAGAGGTTTGTTGTTTTTCCTTTTAAAGACAGATATTTGAGGTATTTGTCAGCCAGAGTTGTATTTATGTTACTTGTCTAATCATTACACCCAAATTCTTATTTGGGAAGGAGTCTCAGTTTCTGTTTTGTTGTAGACGTGAATATTGTTTGAAGAGTTACCAGAAATCTTTTCATCTTCAGTGACAACACTTAGATTTGTTTCAGATTTGAGTTTTATTCTCAAAATATTTCTAGAAAGAAAATAATCAGGGTTGCGTCAGTGTGAAAAAACATACATCCCTCAACTTTGTGATGGAGCAAATACAAAAATGGTGTTAATTTGGAGACAGTTCTTGTGCGTATCATACTGGCAGTACTAAAAGTTGAAGTCTTGTTGCTCACTTAATAGTATGTTATGGTAGCATGTGGCAGTTATGAACAGCAGAAGGTTTGGGGAAGGGAATTCCTGCTGCTAGCACTCAGTTTTGATGTGGCAGTTGTGGAAGTTGCTCGATGTGTAAATTCTCTTTAAAAAGGATTCTGAAATGTGATTTCAAATAACACTTTCCACCGGTTACAGAAAGTAGTTTCAGAGCAGTTGAATGTTAACAAGTAGGTTTCAGTTTTGGAAAAATGATAAGGTTTGTGCTGTTCTTCATTTTGTTATCATCAATTTCCTCTCCTGCAGTCTATGAAAAAGACTCATCTTTGTGGTGTAACAGGTGAAATGGAAAAACAGAAAAACAAACAAAAACCAGAACTGCTTTTGTAAGAGTAATGCCTTCAGATACCTACATAATAAATGATTTTTTCTGACAAATAGGTAAAGATTCATGTTGGAAATGAACTGTCAGGATGTGGAAGTTGCCAGGACTGCAGGGAAGTGTCGAGCTGTGTCTGTCCTCCATCAACAGGTTCTTAAGATGTTTGCACTTAGCACAGGACATGCATTGCTCAAGTGGGTTTGATGATTTTGGTGAAAATTAATAAATCACTCAAGTACTGTTACTATGTATAACACTTGGCGCATCGTGGAACAGATTTGATTTATTTGGTGAACTCAGAAGGAATTGGAAATTGTTATTCCAGAATTTATATGCAGTTTTGGGTAAATCGTGTAAATGAAACAGAAATAATTTGGTATTAGTAGTTCTCTGTTTCTTCCTCTGATTGAGTTGCAGTCTGTATTTGATTTTTTTTTTTTTTTTCAGTTCAGGTTTTTTGTTTAACATTGATATCAGTATACACAGTTCCTCCTCCTTCAGGAATCAGATTCATTGAAGAACTTATGTGGAATGTGAAGCTGAAGTGGTTCATCAGTTTGAGCTTCATTGCTGAACTTTTGAAAGACCTTTAAAATATTTGGATGGGCTTAAGAAACTTGTGGTGAGCGTGGCAGTGCTGCTCAGCTCTGCATTCTTCCAGCTCCCAGTGAGTGCTGCGACTGGCAGGGATTTGGGGCTGCCACCACGTTTGCACCATGTGCACTACGCTGTTGGGCAGAAAGACAACTGGAGGGAGTTTGAAATGCTAGTGGTACCGGTGCAGGCACAAGATGCGTTACTCATCAGTCAGCAATTTGCCTGGTGTGTTTTCTTTTTCTTTTTTCAGTCTTCCTATTCCCAGTGTAAGAAAAGAAACAGCAGAACCACCTGAGGGGACATATTGCACATGTCCCAAATGCTGTAGGCAGCTGTAGAGTGAGCTGTGAGAAGTGCTTGGTTAGCAGTAGCGGTCTTCATCCTGTGGGGAATTTTGCAACAAGAAGAGCTGTAACTTTTGAACAATCTGTCCGAGTTCAAATTAAGAACAAAGGGTATATACCTCACCTGAGGGCCACAAAAGGAGGGTGGGGTTTTTAACAGAGCTTCTGTAAATACAAGTCTTGCAGAATTTTGGACCATTGGAAATGGTAACTACTTTCTCTGTTGTGAGAATTTATGTAGCATAAAAATGTATTTCATTTATAAAAAAAAATCTTGGCTGTCCAAGAAATTCCAAGGATGCTGTGAATGTCCTTTAAGTCCCATAACTGCTTAAAACATTTATCAGGACTTCAGACTAAATTCAATCTAGTCATGATAAGTGTTCTTTGTGGAGAATATTGATTCGTGGAACAGATCAGGAAATTAAAAAATAGTGTCAGCAAAAACCTTTTGAGTTTACTGATGCTGCTGTTACTGCAGTTTGCACATGTAAGAACCATACCTCAGTGGGAAGCTGTAGCTTAGCAGTAAAACGTTTGGCCGAAATGAAAGCAAAGAACAACGTGGAACTGAAGGTAAGAACACAGTGCATATCCTCATGCTGCGGTTTGATGGCTAGGATGTGGGAGAAGTTGTGTAGTTGAAACCATGCACAAAAACATCCCATAAAGCTTGTAAATCTGTATGCAGAAATGGCTGTGGGATGAATCTGTATCCTGCTAGAATGTACAAGCTTTCGTTCTGTACTGAAGTTCTGTGTAGGCCACGCGATGCAGCCTTTTTCCTCATGTGGTGCAGTAACTACTTTGCAGTTGGTATTAATTTGTGTACATCTGTTTCTGGTTAGAGGAACTATTTTCAACTTGTGTTCACCTTGGGCTGGGCTGAGAAATCAATTGAACGACCAGTTGTATATTTCTGTAATTGGTTAATTAATTTAAACTCCTTTTCAACGTGATCTCGGTTGTTACTAGGACCTGCCTGAACATTGTATATCCTAATTGAGTTATACTGTATGAATTATTTATTTGTAATTGGATATCATGTTTCAAAAATAAAATTAATTTCACAAATCAGGCGCCATATGTCCAGTTTTTGAAGCTGCTTTCCATTTTTATCAGTCTGATCCTCCATAACATCTAGTTGTAAATCAGTGAATTGACTAACAAATGAGGATGTGTCAGGTGAAGGATGGGAATTAATTAGTTGAAAGCACATTCCAAGCGTTGCTGTACGGGGGAAGTCTTGGCTGGGATGTGCGCTCTCCCCGTGTTGCTCCTGTGTGATATCTGGACGATTTTGTGTGTTAATAGCCATGCCCTTGTGTTGGCAGACAGGGAAGATGCTGGTTGACCGCTCAGCTATCAGTGATGTGCATGTGTTGGTGACTTATTTTTCTGCATGTTCGTATTGCTGCCGGTGTCTGTCTCTGGACGAGGTAACGCTTGCCCTGATCGCACAGGGCTTGCCAGCTCAGTTGTAAAGCAGTGACTTGCCAGTTCACTTCCCACTTTTGAAGAGCTCCAGCTATGCTAAAACCTTACTTACAGCTGGGAGATGCTGACAGTTCCTTATCTCCAGGTGTATTAGTACTTCCGTTTGGTGTTCAAGCTTTGAGTCTGTGGGTTTGAGGGTCAGATTGTGAAGTGATGCTAGATGTTTGCAAACGGACTTCTGAAGATCTTGAGCAGATAGGTCAAAGATTGTGATTTTGATTTCCCAGACTGCTGCTGGTAATTCAACCTGGAAGCAACTCAATAAATATGTATTTTTTCCTCTTTCCTCACAAGTTCCTCAGACGCATAGGGTTGTAGTGCTGGCTGAATGCTCAGCCTTCTCTGCTGGGCTGCTGATCTTTGCCTCCTTATTCAGCCTTGGAAGGGCTCCAGCTTCCTCCTGGGTTTCAGTTCTCCGCAAAGTAATTGGCATCTTTCCTTCAAACGACTTTTTTTAATTTCAAAATCATTTAGGTTAATATAACATGTTGATTTTTTTTTTTTCCCCTTAAGCACCACAGCTGCTAAAATGCTGTTAGGAGGATCTTTTTAAATAGCATAAACCATCCTAGACTGTTGCAGTGGGTAACTTGTGATAGTAAACGATTTCAGAAAGGATTAGTGTGTAACCATTCAAGGAGTTCTGCTTGTCAGGGGGAAAAATCAGTTAAGGAAATATTGGAAAGGTATAAGATTCAAAATAATTATTATAATAACATTGTAGCTGAAAATATCCTGAAGTTCTGAATTGTTACTGTTTTTTTTGTTTGTTTGTTTTTTACAGGAGAAAAATGTAGGGGACAGAAGGGGGGATTGGGAGTTCCCAAATGGCCGAAGGGCGGTGAGTCAGCTGTCCTGATCTGTGAAAGAAACAGAGCTCTCTTTCAAGACATAGAAGCAATGTGTTTTTTAGTATTTCCGCATGTCGCAGAATCATTGGGGCTGCCAGGGACCTCTGGGAATCAAGTCCAACCCCTGTAAAGCAGGTTCCTTGTGTGTGTATATACACTTTCTCTTTTGGCCTTAGCAGTTAAACAAAGGCCAGCTGCTGTGCTTTATGTGTACAGCTGTACCTGTCCTTGTGTAGCGCTTTGAGTGAGCAGCTGGGGCGCTGCCTTCTGCTCAGTGTGCAGCAGGCTGCAGCTGGGTGGATGGCCACACGTGGCCAGAGGGGGGGAGTCTTCCTGCTGTCCAATCCAAAAGCTCTCTGGGTGGCCAATAGCTGGGGGATGGCAAATGATGTGGAAAATTGCCACTGTTTTCGCCGGAATTGTGCATGAGAAATGGCTGTTAGAAAAGAAAGCACCATTTCCTGTTGTGTGTATAGACTGGGCTGTCTGTGACTGTGCATCTCTTCAAGGGTGTGCCATTCCATGCGAGTAACAGGGACAGCTTTATTTAGGCTTTGGGGTCATGCAGTGCTGCTGAGCTCAAGAGCAGGAAAATAGCCAAATGCCTTGTTTTCACCTCTAGCCCATTAACGTAGTCTGCAGATATAAAATAAAATCTTTGAGTTGAGTGGGTTAAGATAGCTCACACCTATTTAAAAAACAAATCAAAACAAACACAAAACAGTGGAAGAACAAAATGGCCCAAGGTGTGTGGATAACCATTTGGGCTGCAAGAAGGCACCATGGGCAGGAAGGAAGAGTGATTTAAAAAGCTTTTTTTTTTTCTTATAAAAAGTTCAAGGTGCACCTTTTCTCACTTTATTAGAACAAACTTTGTTTTTTCTCTAAATCTGTAATTTAGTGGTGGTAGGGGTTGTTAATTATTTGCAAGTAATTGAGAAACAACTTGATAAACGTAAATGGTTTTAATGGAAAAGTTTGTGTGGCTTTCAGGTGCAGCCCCAGTGACTGTTTTGCACAGGCCTGGTAAATGGTATCTTTAATCCCTCTGAAATGGAAAGTTATTGGTACAGACTGAACGCTTGCTTCTTGAGGCATGTAGAGAGGGAGAGAAGGAAAGTGGCATCATTTTGAAGTATGAAAACATGAATAGCAAAAGGGAGTGGCTGTTGTATCAAGTAGCCATGAAATTCACTGTATGTCAAACTAGAAAAAAGGCCTGGATGGGTCACTAATTAATGTAGGCTTTGTTTTCAAGGTTTACCTTCATGTCACTGATCAGATACAGTTCAGTCTTCTCTAAATAAGATTTACATCAGATTTTTTTGCTGTGAAGACACTATTTTGATACCGTTCCTGGTATGCTGTGTATCTGTTGGCTTAAAAGCTTAAATGTGTAACACATTTGACTCAAGAATTACTCAAAAAGCATCATCCAGTGAATTTTCCACTACTTGATGCAGTTGGAAGTTATGCTGTAGATGCTTAGCAAGCTGTAAGGAAGCTAGTTGTTAAAAGGCACTAAAAATTTTATGTTTAAACAGTTCACTTCTCTGGAATCTCACCCACGTTTACTGAGCCAATGTTCTTGGAAATGAAATGTGTTTGCTTGATTCTGTTGCGAGTCATGGCTTAGCCTGTTCCCTCTTAGGCTGTGTAAGAAAGGAAGGCTGAGAGCACCAGTGAGAATGCCAGTGAGCAATCTGACCTATTCAGCAATCGCATCTTTTCTTTCCCCAACAGCCAAGGTTGCATAAGAGGCATAAAACAATAGAGGAAAAAGGTTGATTTTTTTTTTTTTTTTCCCTGAATACTTTTTTTGCATCAAAAGGGACTGAAAAATCTGTCATTTGTTGTGACTCCACTAAGGTCCATATGCATGCACACACCTGGAGATATCCCAACTAATGCTGTGTAGCTGGTAGGTGGCCTGCAGCAGGCTGGAAGGTTTTGGTTTGTCTCTATCTGATACAGACCAGTGTGGAGATTCTAGGGGGTAGGATCTGGAGGGGCCTGCCTGCCTGTTCTGCCTCTGCTCCCTGTCTCGCCAAGGGATGCCATCAGCAACATACAATGCCTCTTATAGAAGCATTTTACTTGTTTGATGTCCTAACAAATGGGTTCCTGTGAATTCCTCACCTGGTGGGAGGGTACGGCCCCTCTCTGTTCCCTGTTGGCTGCCAGGGGCTTCTGGCCTGCCTTTCTCTGCTACTTGCTTTGCTGAAGGTGGTCTTCCTACCACCCTCCTCGCTCCTGTTGTTGCCAGGCATCTGTTGCAGTCTGCTCCCTGCACAGCTGCTTTTCTTAGTGAGTCCCCTAAACTGAGCTTGCCTAGAGCTGCTTGCTTTTGCTGTAGAAAATATTTGCACCAGAAAATAGGGTGTTGCAGGGAGAGATCCCCAGCAGAACCTCCTCCCTGCATTTGCTGTGAAATATGCAAGTAGGGGTACAGCAAGTAGAGGGCAGTCTAACTTTGCACACAGCGTGCAGTTAGCAGTGCTATTGAACGGTAGGCAGCCAGAGAGCAGTGCCTCCAGTCCCGCGGTTCCTGGACATCTTCCGACACGCAGAGCAGCTGCATTTAAGTCTTAAATCTCCTCCTTCCCATTCCTCCCCGTGCACACCTGTGCTGCTACAACAGCCACAGCAGCCCAAAGCCTTCTGCAGTGCGGTGCAGGGAAATCCAGTGTGCTGTGCCCTGCAGGTCCCCTCCCTTTGGCCCTGAGTGCTCAGTGCTGCAACGGCTGGTGCAGAGCACAGGTGAGTCAGAGCCATGCTGCTGCCACTGTCAGTGCACACAAGGGATGGAGGAGCTGCTGGTATCCCACAGAAGACTTTACAGATGTGTTGGTTTACTACAAAACTGAAAAACCACCTCAACCCCCTTCTGGTGCCCATTGAGTGACAACAGCTGTAGCCAGCTGCCCCTGCCTGCCAGGCCAGCATCCCACCTGTGTGCCCAGGGCTCACTTGTCACCTCTCAGCAGCTGTGGCTTCGGGGAGATGCCACACAGAGATTGCTGCTTAGCAACAAGGAGGAGTGTCAATGAAAAAGGCATGCATTTTTATTCTTACTATTATTAGCCCATTTTAAAAAATAAATAAATTACTTTCACCATTTGGCACAGGTGGGGGTGGGATAACTGCCTGGTCCTCCCCAGGGCCAGGCCAAAAGGAACCGTCTTTGGGAGCTCCTGTGGCAGCTAGTGTGGCACCTGGCCCTGCTCTGTGGTCCCCTCAGGCTGTGCTGGGCTGTGTGCTGCTGCCTGGACCCCTGGTTCCTGCCTGGCCCCAGCTGATGTGCTGGAGACGAGCTGGTGTGCAGGGCAGGCTCTGTGCTACAGAGCAGGGCACCGCTCTTCTGGCTCTGGGGACTCACGCCTGCTTGGACCAGCAGTGATTTTCCTTTCTTTTTGTGTTTTTAGATGCATGAAGCATTTTTTAAGGCCTAAACCAACCTGAGATAATCGAAATCTACTCCTAGGACTGCAGGCATTCATATTCTAATGACTTCCATCTGCCTTGCTTTGTTTATTTACTTTTTCTGAAAAGCTGTAGTAGTGCGGAGGGCAGCTCTGTCATGTTGGAAGCTTCCAGCCCTTCAGGCCCAGCACCACGAAGGCACAGCCAGCCCCCAGCTCATGGCCACCCTACTGGGCATTCCCCTTCCCACTTCAGCTGATGCTGCAGTGTGCTTCTGGGCTTCTTGGGATCTTTGTGTGGTTAAAGCTTCAAGCATTCAGTTGCTTCTCCCCTTTGCTCATATTTTTCATTTGCCTGCCTCTCCAGGTTTCACGTGGTGTTCCCCGTGTGCTCTGGGTCTGAGCTGAGCTGCTGCTGATCGCCGCTGGGCCTGTGGCGCTGAGTGATCTCCCCAGAGCCTTTCTCCTTCGGAAGCCTGGCCACGTATCCCAGCTTCTCTGTCACTGTGAGAGCAGCTGCAGGCGGTGTTGCTGATCTCCGGGCTGGGAGCACGGGGCTGCCGCGTGCTTTCCCATAGCAGTGCCACGGTGCTCGTCACCACGTGCAGCCAGCTGCTGAGCAAAGGCTTGAGCCAGAGCCCATTAAGGCAAAGGGGAATTTTCCTCCTGACATCAGGAGACTGTGGATGGAGCTCTGTAAGGGCTCATTATCCGTAAACAGTGACTTCATACAGCTAAGGAGGCTGTCGGTTAAGCTTTAGAGGAGGCTTCAGAACAGCTTCCACCATTAAGTATTCTAGTTTTGATTTTTATCCCAGTCCCTCTTGAGAAACTCATTAGTATCTTGTTTGCTGTACTTTTTTTTTTTACTGTTTTTCTTCTTCTTTTGTTGCCAAGACCCCAAACTCTAAGGACTGATAGTCTGCTCAAATGCTTGCATCCTGTCTGCATCTGATGAATTATTCAGAATTAGGAAGCACCTGTGGACTCCAGTGAAGCTGACCCTCACTGACTGAGCACACGGGACTCTTCTCCATGCTCTGTTCACGTGTGCAGCAAGTGCCAGGCTCCAGAACTGCTGCCCAGCAGTAGCGTGATATCACAGGTTTTTCTCATCCCAGACCAACCTGAGGTAACTCTGACTTCTGCTCGCAGCTCTGCAGGTGCCCCCACCTGCCCTGCCCCATGCAGTGCTGTGGTACTGCTGTCCCCTCACCCTTGGCCCTGCAATGCTGTTGTGCTGCTTTCCTCAGGCCGTGCCCCCCCAGCCTCGGTGATGTAAGCAGAGATGTGTGCAGTGGCTGTGGCCCCATGGTATCCCTGTGCTGGGACTCACCCTTCTGGTTGGCCCACTCTGTTTTTTTCACATGTAAGGACAGGGCCTGGCTTGCGTTGGCCTCGCAGGCACCCATTGCAGAGCAGCAGTGTTGTTTCTGGTTAAATGGTTTATTATAACAGCTTCTGGAGTTCCCATCACTGCGTGCTTCAGTCTGACGCATTGTCCTCAGCTCCTTTTGGCCGCCAGTGAGGCTGGGCTGCTGCCAGGTGCAGGGAGCCGGGCGCAGGGTGTGCTTTTGAGTCCTCCTCAGAGCACAGAGCTTTCTGCTCTCCTTGTTGACCCATGCAAGGAGTGCTGAGGAGGTCCTGTTTGCCGGTGTCACTTAGAGGAAGGATTTTTGCAAATTGTTGGTTTATTAATCCATATACACACGCTGCAAAAGTACACACATGCATCTTAAACAACTCCTTCTGTGCCTCAAGGCTGAGGAGGGTTTATGCGCATGTACGTAAGCAGTCTGTGTGTCCAGCTTTGGTGTAACGTTTCTGCAGCTGCACGTTGCCCATACAGTGGAGCCTTCAGGCCTCAGCCAGCATCTGTGTGGGGCTGTGCTGGGGGGCTGGCAGGGCTGTGTGAGGAGGGGTGGGGCTGCAGGTTTTCCACCTGCTTTTCCAGTGAGGGCTGCAAGGGTGGAACAGCCCACAGCATCCGGGCAGCAAGAGAGGCTCTCGGGGTGCCAGGTGCCATCAGGATGGCTGCTGCTGCGTGCAGCCTGCTGTGTGTGTCTGAGTGCTGTGTGCCCCAAACGTGGAGTCCCCTGGGATGAGGGCGGCTGCTTGCTCACTGCTCAGCACCGCTTGTGCTGTAACTGCATCCTGGGAAGCTGCTGCCCTTCTCCCTCAGGAAAGCAGTGATATGTACTTAATAGGGATGCAAGAGATTCTCATTTGTTTTTCGCCTATAATTAGTGAGTACAATTTCTTTCCAATTTATTATTAGAAAAATGCAAATCTACTGTACTTTGCGCTCTCTTTTGTTAACAAGGTCCTTCATTTTGCCATTCACTTTCAACACTACATTAAAACTCACCTATTTAACCAAAACAGCTCCCAGAGCAGCACACACGTGAGGGACTGTGGCGCATTCCCTCCTTAATTAAGCCGCTGCCAAGCACCTGGAGCACGCTCCCTGCCCTGTGCAGCATCTCGCTCACTGCGATGCCATGGCAATCTCATCTCCTGAGCAGTGCCGGCTGTCCAGCCTGCCTTGTAGCCACAGCAACGTGTGGAATGGTGGCACCGGGCTGGGACACGGCAGCTCTGCCACAGCTGTGGCTGCTCAGCACAGTGCGTGCTGCACGTGGGTTTGTCCATGTGCCGATGGCCTGACCTGCTGGAAAGCTGACCTGCTCTGAAGTGAGGGGCTGAGAAAGATAACAGAAATTAAAGCCTGAATAAATTAGAGGGTGAAGCCTTGCTTCGCTTTACTCACAAGACTTCAAAAATCTTTAATTTACTAAATTGACTGATTTCCTGAGCTAAATTACAGAGAGGACAATTTATTTGAAGTATATGAGAACTGGGCACCTGAGTCAGTGCCTACATTTTAAAAAAATATTATTATTAATTTTTTTTTGAGATTCATCAGACCCTGAAAACATTCAGTAGAAAAAAGATGACTTGTCACATTGACAGTGTCTCAGGCTTCCCCTCGTTATCTGTGTGGGCAGAGCAGAGGGTCTATGGGCTGTGCAGGAGGTGCAGGGCAGCAATCAGCAAGCTTTGCACCTGAGATCTGGAGGTGCTGCAATGATGTCCGTAGTGGAGGCAGATCTGCAGTGTTGCTTTGGGGTACTACATCGTAACTTTAACGGCACGTTATATTATTGCAGAGCTGAAATAGTGAGAATTTCATCTGTGTTGGAGTTTAGGTATTAAGGGGCACAATATGATTCACCTTGTAGAAAAACAAACAAACCCTGAGCTCAGTGGAAACACCTCTGGGAGGGTTTGCTGTATCCCACGGAAATGAGAAGTACTCAGGCTGAGCCTGTACATCCTGGCTGGCTGTATCACGGCAGATATCCTTTGTCCTCAGAAGTGGAGTGCAGTGGCAGTGGGTGAGGGGCTCTCCCAGGCCCTTGGGCTCAGCACCCCACAAGGCTGTCTGCCCAGCACCACAGGGATGGGGCTCCTGGCTCAGAATGGTTCTGCGGCTGCCTTTTTAGCCTTTTGATAACCAAAAGGTATAATTTTTTTTTTGTTCTGAGCTGGTTCTCTGCCATGCCCTGCAGAAGGTATCAGCGAGGTCACTCTGTCCCTGCAGCCTGCATCCCAGCACAGCCCATCTGTGCTGCTGCCCCATGGTGCTCCTCTGTGTGCTCCCGTTTGTGGTCCTCATGGAGCCAGCCAGATGGGCTTTGGGATAGACCAAAGCATTGATGGGAATTTGTATGGCTGTGTCTTGTTGGTTTCTAGCATTAGAAAAACTAACAGAGGGCTGGTTTTATTTCAGATGTGTTGGTTGGTTCAGCAGCAATTCGTTGAACATAGTTGTCAACTCTCCTTAACCCAGAAAGGTGCTTTCATCACTTATGCTGGTAGCTAATCCTAATGCCAAGATACACCTACTGCAACTACATCTGCATCCAGTTCTTTTATTTGAAGCTGTTGTTGACAAACAGGTGACTTTGGATGAACCTTCTCTATGTCTGGACTCCATTCCCAGTGAGGGGGAATATGTAGCAGGGGCTGAGAACCAGGACAGGTGTCCCTGTCTTTGCTCCAGAAGGAGCAACCATCTGAGGAAACCTCTTGGAGAAAAAGTAGCCCCGTGATCTGATGTGGCATGGTAAGTACATCTATAAGTGGGAATGCCAAGGAACTGTAAGGAGCATGGACAAGTAATATGAATGGGTGGTGCTGAGTAGCATGTGCATGTGGCTGGGTGCTTCTCGTCTTGTGGTATTATTTAGATTGTCTTTAAATCCTTCCCAACTCCCTTCCCCCTTACAGCTAAAGGCAAGCTGCTGGGTTTTTTTTGTTTTTTTTTGAGGGCTTTGATGAAGCAGCTTTGACAACCTGTTTTGTGAAGGATGTTGATACTGAAAATGGGAAAACGTGGGAGAAACTAAAAGAGAGCAACCAAAGGCATGGGTGGAAAAGGTGGTGAGAAGTGGGAGGGCCTTCAATCTTGGATAAGGTGAGCCTTGCTGGGTATGTATGGGCTGCATGAGGCCATTCATTTCAAAATGAGTATCAGCATGCCAGAAGTCCTCGTTGTTTGGGATCCTTGCTGCAGGAAGCAGCAAACAGATTCCTTGTCTGCAGTGCAAAGGGAACAAAGTCCTGCTGTGCTGAACCCTTTCATCTGTGAGCTCTGTGTTTCCTCCCCACGAGGGAGACTTATGGGAGCAACCACAGCACACCATGAGCTGTGTTCACAAATAATGCACAGTTATGTCACCTTCAGGAAATCTTTAATGTTTCATTTGAAAAATTGATTATTAGTCCCCTGACACTTAAATATTTGTACGTTTGTGAAAGTCAAGGAATTTTGTGAATACAGCTGCGTCAAAATTCTTTCGTTTTGTAGCCCGAAAGAGCATTAATTAATTCTGTGTGTCTAGAGATGTTTTAATGCATTTTCCATCAGGAATGGCAGTGTTATTTTCCCAACCAAATAGCTTTCCTAGAGCTTGCAAGGAAAATTCAGATCTCTGGTGTCTGTGCTGAATTCTCCACTTCCTGTCGCTTCTCAGATTCAAGTGAAATACCAGCTTAATACCGAGAGCAAAAAGACCACACAAGACCACATGTTGTTTACTTTGGGCTGATTATTCACATGTTAGGAGCAGCCAAAAGAGGAGACTGTTTCCCCTTCATTCTAAAAGCATAATTCCATCCAACTAATGGCAGGCTTCACTTTAACTAATACTGTCAGGAAGGGATGAGATCTCCTCACCAAGATGCCCTTCTTTCTCTCCTTTACCATGCAGAAATCTTCCCATCTGTTGCCTCCTTTGTAGACTTTCTTTCCTCTTTGCTGTACACCTGAATTTCATCCAGCTGGTGCCACTTACACCCTGGCCTGCTGTTTGGAGCCTTTGGTTCTGCTTTCCAAAGCAGATTTTTGGAATAAGAGTACAAATAGCTGTTTTGAGTATGTTATGCTCTAAAAGTAAAAGTGCAGTCAACAGATACCAGGCTGCAGTAAATCAAACCGAAGCCTTGTTGCTTCAGCCTGAAAGGGGCTGCTGCAGGAAAAGGCAGCACTGAGTGCATTTGCTGTCCCATGAAGATTCAGGTCAGCAGGGCAGAGAGCAGAAATGCTGTGGCATTTGCTACAATAGCTACAGCAAATGTGTAGGTTTCACAGCAGATACTCAAAGGCAGCATTACAAATGCAGGTGATGGTCAGTGTCTGGTATATGAAGCTTGAGGGCCCTGAGCATGAGAGGCAGAGCACTTGACATCTGATGTCCATGTGAAAGTGGAAGATCCGGTGTGTGCTGAAGGTCACAGTGACCTGGGACACTGTGCTGATGTGGCTGCGAAGCAGCATGGGCTGCCTTGTGTTTTGTGAACAGATTTTCCAGGGCTAGAAAAAATAGTACTAAAGAGGAGTGATGTGGCTCGCTCCTCTCAGGCCTTGCAAGCCTTCAGCTGGATCATGTGAGTGCTCCTGAGAGGGCACTGTGTGTTCCTTTCATTTCTGCTGTGCATGCAGTGCTGTGGGAGCAGTGATCTCATCTCTCTGTGCCCAATTTTCCTCAGGAGAGATGGATGATTGCTGAGATACCTGTGCTGCACTCTTTATTGCGTGTAGCTCTGAGCTTCTAAAGGAGCAAAATTGCTTTTGAGGTGCCTGTGTGCTATCCCTCCCTTTTTGACCATGCTGCATTCAAACCTGCCCTCAAGAGCAGTACTAATGGAGATTGATGTGTAATCTCTCTTATATACTGGCAGGAACTTTAACCTCCAGGTTGAAATCAAGACAGCAGGCCAGCCTCCCACATGGGCTCTGCCTTGCTCCATGTTGGAAGTTGATCATGCTCAGCAAGTCCTGCTGCATTCAGTGGGAGTTCAAGGCATGTATCCGAGGCAGGGCTTATTTGTCTCCACATTGGGCTCCTTACCATTCTTGATATCTGAAAATTGAAATGAAATGTTAGGTTTTAGTAAGAGCATTTCACTCGTGTCTTCTCAGTTTCTGTGCATGACTTTGGGAAAAGCCTAACCCAAAGTGATGGGGAATGGCAGGGGGCAGTGGGAGCTGCTGGGTGCAAATCCCAGCTGAAGTGAATGCTGCTTAAAGAATGTCTCCTGGCATGAAACAATGCATGTCTTCCTATGTGAGCTTCAGCTGAATGGCTACATGTTTGTCATGGTCTCTGAAAGTTTTCCCTCTATGTTGTGCAAGCATCTCAGCTCTTCCCAAGTTCTTTTAATTTCTGGTCTGTTGTAGTCGGGTGACAGCTCAAGCCAAGCACTTGAATGCTTTCAGTGCTTCTTTCCCCCTTATTTCCTATGCTTCTCAACTAATAGCACATGCTGAATTTCTCATGGAGAATCTTGAAATGAGCAGAAGAAATTTTGGAATGGAGGAAAGATCTTCATGCTACCTGAAAAGAACTTAAAAACCAAACCAAAAGAACAACCTCTAGATATTTGTTCATCTACAATTTGATTTTTTTTGAAGGTTTCAGTGTAAATAAAGCTGCTGATTTTGAGCCGGACAGAGTCAGCGGCAGTCCAGAGAGAGGGTGAATATATTTGTATTGTCAGTGAATTTCTTCAAACAATTGTTTATCAAATGTAGAGAAGTTTGAGTTATTTTTAATGGTGTCCAAAATTTGGCAGGCTGCTAACTTTTTTAAAATCCCAAACACAACTAATCACATACAGTGCAATTGAATCTGGCATTTGAGACTCTTGTCAAAGAAAGCTTCTGTTCTTCACGGTGTTTAGAAATATATTTTGAAGTCATACATACCTACTTCTTCTGTGCTGCATGAAAGGAAAAATATAAGGAAGCAGGTGGTGTGTATTTCTTTTGTTGTTTAGAAATATATACTGATAAAATAACTTTGCAAAATGTGTAAGCTACAAAAAAGAGAACTGAGAATGTGATGACTTTAGACTCAGATTCTTGTATCAGCCCCTGAAAATTCTGTTTCTTCCTATATAATTTCTTATTATTGCTATAGTGAAGAAATATCCATCTTCACTCTGTTTCCGGTCACTCATAGCTGAGTTAAGTCTATGGGTTGAAAAATGTCTGTCTCCAAACTGTGCAGCTCCTACAACTGATGCCTTATAGTAAATGCTAACCTTAGTGTAAGCTGTTATTCCAGACAGTATTGAGGTTTTTCTGCTGCTTGTGATCTTTCAGGATCAGAAGCCAATTTACCTTAGAGGTCTCTGTTGTGTGCTTGGAGGGCAATTGCAAAACTTCAGATGTGATGTTTGGGTTATCCCTTGCCATGCAAGGGTTGCAAGCACTTGGGCAAGCTGCCACATTGACTGAGAGGTTCTTCTTAGAAGATGTATTTGCTGTTATTGATTAAAAATGAAAGTTGCTTCTGCTCTGAGTGCAGGGAATGCCTGCAAAACTTGACGTTTCATGATATGGGAGTCTGCTATGAATCTTAACTAATTGACTTAAGCAAACTAAACACTGAGGTTAGTGAGAAGGCTGAATTGTGCATCTGGACTTATGCTCGCATGTTACTATCAGTGAAGATAGTAAGATACCATGGCAGAACTGCAGCATTTTATTAAATTTTCTGCAGTTAATATATATGCAGAATTGTTTCATATTATCACAGAATTGCGGGGGTTGGAAGGGACCTCAAGAAATTGAATCCAGCCCACCTGTTCCAGCAGGTGCCCTACAGCAGGTCACAAAGGTAGGCATCCAGATGGTCTCAAATATCTCCAGAGGAGTAGACTCCACCACCCCTGTGGGCAGCCTGTTCCAGTCTCTGTCACTCTTACCATAAAGGAATTCTTCTGCATGTTAGTATGGAACTTTCTGTGTACGAGTTTTAGGCCGTTACTCCTTGTCCTATTGCTGCACACCGTGGAGAAAAGCGTAGCCTCATACATTTGCCTCCCATCTCCCTTCAGATATTATAAACATTAATCTGATGCCCTCTCAATCATCTTTTCCCCAGGCTGAACAGACCCAGGTTAGTCAGCCTTAGGTTTCCATTTGGAATCCCGCTGGTAACTCAGTGTATTGCTGATTACACCAAGAAATTGATGCCTTCCTCTATAAACTACTTGTATGAAGTATATCAAAGTGTCATCTATTTCTGTAACATGGGAAAAGAGGAAGAGTGGTGGAGAATGACACTGAACCTAGTGCTGTGTAAGAACTGCTGAGATGCCAGGCCAGCCGTGTGGTAATGCTGTTATGCTTATACACACAACAGTTATTACCTTCTCAGGTGGTGGTTGGCAAATGCATTACAATGCTGTACCCTCACAGCACATGTAATTTGTATGTATTATTGAATCCATTTTGCAAGTGGGTGAACTGAGGCGTGGAAGCTTGTTACTGAGGACACACGTGGCTTGTATCAGGCTGCTATTCCTTCTCATGACTAGCTGTTCTTGAACTAGTTCTTTTATTCCAAAACACTCATAAGCTTCACAGAAAATTGAGTCTGAGTTGCATGGAACTTGAAAGAAGCAGATGCCATGCCATTACTTCCAATAAAAGTCCACATGTGAGAAGAAAAAAAACAGTCCATCTGTCTGTCCTTCCTCTTTTCCCTTCCCTATTTTCTTTCCATGCTGTTGAACTCCAGATGATTATTTCCAAGATTGCACATGCTGTTGACTTACCAAATCGGCTCTGCTTCCCGTAGGAACTAGCTCTCTAATGGTTGTATCTTGTATCTTTAGTCTTATGAACTCAGTAACTGGAAAAAGCAAGATAAATGCAGCATCAGACCATGGATTTTGACCGTAATGAAGGGTTAGGCTTCTGTTTTCCATGGTAGCCTGCAGAGAGTCATCTGAGTCTCTAAGGACATTTCAAGTTGTCTTGATAATGGGTTCTGTCTTTGTTCCACTTTCTGTCCATCCTCAAATTTTATTTGGAGAAAAGATTCACATTAGGCTGTCCCTTAAGCCATGTTGTGAAGAATTCCTCCCCCATGGGATGCCTTGAGCTTCAACTTCTGCGTCCTTTGGTGACGGAGTTTGCTACCACAGAAGACTCTCTAGGAGCCAGAGACCTTGAGAAAAATAATCTGGCATCGGCAACAATGTTGTGACCTTTTCATTACTGGAGTGCCCAACTGTTTCTCTGCTTTACTAGTCCAAATGGTTTCCAAAGGGTAAATCTGGAAGGTGGGAGCAAAGTCCACAAGGCTTATTCTTGAATGTTATAGCTTGGGTGGGGAGTGATGCAAATACGGTGAAGAGGAATGCATGAGAAGCAACTGCTGAAAGCCTAAGAGATCTGAAAAAGAAATTCAGATTGAAAGAATTCAGATTGAAAGAATTTTGGGGGAAATTCTGTGAGCTTTGGAAAAAGTAAATTTGATCTAAAAGGAGGAAGGAAAACCTCCAAGAAGACATAGGTAGTAAACTCAAAAAAAAAAAATAAAATTCAAATTAAGCAAGTTTAATTTCCCATGATTAATAGTTTTAATTGTGCAATGTGTAATTGTAATGTAATTTGCAACAAAAGTAATTTAGAAATGCAGAGTTAAAAGGCCTCCATTTTCAACTTTAGGTCTCTCTTTTTTCCTTTTACTTTTTAAAGATAAAGAAATGTATTTTCTGAAAAATACAGACTGAGAAGGCTGACAGAGCATCAGTATACAAGTGACATATGTTTTTCAGATGATTATTCCCCAGTGTCTTCCTATTCCTCCTCTCTGTCTACATAAGAAAGCTGGTGGATTACTTCTTGGTCTTTTTAGAACTGAAATACTTTTCAGTATCTTGGGCTAACAGATGGACAACAGTTGTTATCAGCTAGCCAAAGTAAATATAATTGCAAAGAGTTCTAAGTAGTAACTATGCATAATTAAGCAATTAAATATTTCTGCAGGACTTCAGGAGACTGCGTAGATGTACCTGACAAGTACTGCTGTTGAGTAGTACACTTCTTGTGTAGAGCTTCACCTGCATGAAGAATCTGCAGCCTTGGAGCAAACATGGGACATACAGAAGAGCAGGTTGGCCTGTTGCTCTGCTCTGGGAGCTCTGGGGTGTTGGTGCCTTGGCAAGTCGTACTGCTACTCACATTCAGGTGGGTGATGGCTTGTATGGAACACTGGCATTGAAACAAGCTGTAGGCCCTCTTGTTCTCAGTGTGAAGTAGCTTCAGAACTGGCCTGTAGGGGTGCTACAGGCACAGAAAAGGTGTTTCTCCTAGTACTGAAAGAAATTTAATTATCCCACCTGTCCCAGGTGTTTTCTCACTGTTATTTGAATGTCTTGTGTAACAGGCTGTTGGTAAAATCTGATGCATTGTCTTTAATTCTTCAAATTCCAAATTTCTGGAGCTGAACAAGGGAGTAAATGGCCATCATGTTTTTTGGGAAAGTATCTGTTTCATGGAGCAGAGAAAGATGTGAAATAAAAATTCCCAAAGTTAGCCAGAATTCCAGAGACTTGCTTTGGGTTGAGCCTCAGCCTACCAGTTTGCATGTTCTTGCTGCCTGCTCAGTAATTGTTGGAAACGGGGGAAGAATCCAGACTTGGCAAGCTGGTGCTGCAGACAGACTTTGTCAGATGAAATCCCAGCAGACGTTAGTCCAACATCAACAGCTCCTGAGCTATCACATGGGAATGTGCAGGGAGATAAAGCCAACATCGTAAAGGGTGGATCCTGTATTTTAAGGGGCAGAGAAGGGAATCTGGCTAATGTAATTTTTTTTTTCATTTCTTTGTGAAGTACAGAGAAACAATGGAAAATGCTGGTTTCAACAGAGTTCTGCCTTCTCTTGAACTCTTAACTTCATTTAAATGTTGCTTAACTGCTCTCTCTTGCCTTTTCCTGCATGTGAAGAGAGCTTAATCCTATCTGCCTTTACCTCAGAGGGGCTGTGAGGACAGTTTTGAAAAAAAAAAAAAAGTTGCCATCTATGCAAAGAATCCATGAGTGACTGCACGGTAAAGAAAAAAGCCAACCAGAACAGCCCAACAAACCAGACCTTGCATTGGGAAAGTCCAGAGCCAGTCAACTGTTTTCTGGAAGCAGAGTGTCCTGTTACATAAACATCCTTGAAGCTTTGCAGAAGGGGTGACATTCACATCACATATGTGGGGCCTGACTAATTGGGTTTTGTGTGTGAAAAATGGGGATGGCAAGGGATAAGGAAGTGAAATCCCCAAGGTGCAAGCAGGGCCTCCTTCTTCCCATGGCCTATACTGTTGCTTACGTGTTGCAGGGGGTCTCAGAGCCTCCTGTGCCACTGAGCCCACGACTGGGAACTCAGCACATCCTCGTGCTCTGGGGAGCGCAGGGCGTCCTGCTCGGCCCAGCACTGGCTGCTGCAGCACCCGCAGTGTGTGTGTGTGTGTGTGTGTGTGTGTGTGTGTGTGTGTGTGTGTG
>JAPSGF010000037.1:4427573-4753986 GCA_035772895.1 Perdix hodgsoniae | reverse complement strand
GTGTGTGTGTGTGTGTGTGTGTGTGTGTGTGTGTGTGTGTGTGTGTGAGACTCAGAGCCCTCTGCCCACAGGGGTTAGCCTCCATCCGTGTTAACTCAGTGGTGCTGGTCAGTACAAGCACAAATAGCATGCAGAACATACAGCTTTGCATGCAGAGAGAAGGGAAGTGCCAACCTGAGCTCCGAGTTGCCCTCTGGAGGAGGCTGCATCTTTCCATCGATTTTGGCAGGCACCGAAGTCCCATCGTTGCTGCTTTGATGCCTGAAGTGTGACAGCAGTGGCAGCCCTTTGTCCAAAATTTATCCCTGACCCAGAGCCTGGTTCTCCACAGCCCTGCACCTTGTGCTATCAGGACAGGATCTCAGTCTCTGCTTTGATCTGTACACACTTTGTGAGGCTTTGTCACCAGTCCTGGGCAAAGAAAGTAGCATTTCCTCCCCCATCCCTTACTGTTTGCATAGCAGCACGTAATTAACAGAACCCACTATAAAACCCAAATGCATATTTTCCATATTAGATGACAAGCCCAGGATAATGGCTTGCTGCTTTGTCATACTGCAGAGCTCCCAGGGTAGCAGTTCAAATGTAACCATTGGGGTGGCAGTGAAAGGGAGCAGATCCAGAGGTGAAGGAGCCACTGCTGAGCTGGGGAGGAAAGAGTAAAATCTGAGTTCCCAAATCTTTTTCTTTTCACAGCTGTTAAGAGTTCAGTGGGTTGAACTGCAATCCTTCAAGTTCATCTGTTGACTCCAACACAAAACTATTATAAACTGTGCCTCTAAAACACGTGATGAAACATTTCTTGAGGGCTATTTATTCCAACTGCAGCAGAGGAAAGTTTTCAGAGCACCCGGCGTTTGGGAGAGGAAAGGTCTCTCGAGCTTTGCACAAGGAAGAATTATTTGCATACCGACGTAAGTTGCTTTTTGATTTTTTCCTTAGAAGCTTTTCCCCTTTTTGGAAATGTGGTCAAATAGCACAAATCTAAGTTTAAGTGTCTAGCAGCATATTTCTGTGTAGTTTTCATTTTTGTTTATGTGGCTTGGGGGTTCTGTACTTCAGAATATCACTCACTGTGATTTAATATTAAGTATCTTTTCCTCTGATGTTCTCTGTTCTGGGTAACAGTACATCCAGCTACAATATTATTGCAGAGGCATGGCAGACAGCGAGCTTCAATCAGATATGTCCTGTGAGCCTCTGATTACAAGCAATAAAGAATAGCTTGGGGATATATCCCGTTAGATGTTTCTTTAAATCTTTGATCTGAGGTTTGATCTTTGTCTCCACACCAATTCTCCCCCAGGCTTTAGCTGTGGTCGTACTGTTTCCATGCTGAAGATGGACCATGCAAACATCACCCAAGCCATGCTGAACGCTGAGTCCCGCAGCACGGAGAAGAATAACAGCAATGAGTATTTTTACATCCTGATCGTCATGTCTTTCTATGGGATCTTCCTGATAGGGATCATGCTTGGCTACATGAAATCAAAAAGGAAAGAGAAGACATCCAATTTGCTTCTGCTCTACAAAGATGAAGAGAGAGAATGGGGGGAAGCTGTGAAGCCTCTACCAACCATATCAGGGCTGAAGTCTGTCCAGATCCCCATGATGCTGAACATGCTGCAGGAGAGCATGGTGCCGTCCCTATCCTGTGCCATCTGCTCGATGGAAGGCAGCAGCGTCAGCTCAGAATCCTCCTCCCCAGATGTGCACTTCACCATCCAGGAGGAGGTGCTGGACGCTGAGCTGGGGGAAGTGTCAGAAAAACTCCTCAACGAGAGCAGCGAGGGCTCTGTGGAGAACATCCACAAGAACTCCTAGCACCTGCCAAGCTCCCCTGGGTGCAGCCAGAGCATGAATGGAGCTCCCACTGATGACCTGTGGTTCTACCTTCCTGCTCGCCTGTGAACTTTCCACCAGCACCTGTGCCCTGGGGCCCATGATATTCCTGAGAACTGGCAGCACAAGGAAGCGGTGGTACTAAGCTCCAACACCTAACTTGCACATAATTGGGATGCTTCATTTTATTTTTACCATTATTATTTCTCACCATAAGAGCTAGGAACAAGGAAAATATATATATGCATTTTCTAATGAGGTAACTATTACTGGCATGTCTCTGCATGTTGCAGGATCCTGCAGATAGCACAAGAACGTGGCTGTTAAAGCTGATGGGTGATGCTCATTCACACAAAGCTGTGATAGACTAGAAGTACTTCCACTGTGTTTTTCTTATAACAAACTACAGCTAACAGCAGATTTGCTCAGTGAGACCTCAAAGGCCAAACCTTTGTGGATGATGGTGTTGGAGGGAGATTGCAGCATGGCTGGAGACTGACCTTAGGCACAGAGAGAATGAAAGATGGAAACAAAAAGCAAGGGGAGGCTCTATATTTCCGGAAGGTTTGTACAGATGGGTTCAGATCCATGTTGCTACATTGGTCATTGCTGAAGTTGTACCTGTGCTGACTGGGTCAGGTGTGCCAACTGCTGCTGCAATCCAGCCTTTGGCTGAACTAACTGTAGGAAAAGTGGTCTTGGTTTTTGCTTTTGTATTCTTCAATGACATGTACATTTGATCACTAAAAACAAAGATCCATAAGTTAAAAAAGCACCTGAAAAATCTTTGTTACAAGGTGCAAGATCTAGGAAGGCTTGAACAAATGCTGCTCTGTTACGCCCCTTGAAAATGGGTGGAACTTAGAATGAATTTCACCTAGCAAAGGTGAGATCCTGGCCTCGCTAAAGTCACCAGCAGAGCCCTGCTGACTTCAGGTAACAGGCACAAGAAGTTGTGCTTCTCTGCTGGAGTCATTCTCCATTTGAGGCCAGTAAAACTGTATCCATTTACATCACTACATAATCCAGCCTTCCTGCTCTATTTAAACCAGTGTAGATAAACGTTGCATTACGTCTTTTTTTTTTTTCTCCAGCTCGCATGTAACACATGCATTAGGCATTAGTAACTAGTTTTTAAAACCACCATGAACAGCCCCCCTCTAATTTAATAGTACAGTGGTTTTTCAAATGCTCATGAACTTAGTTACTAAATCATTGCACTGTTAAAAGGAGTAATGCTGACGTTGTGGCAATGTATGATTATTTCAATCATACCTTATATTTTATAGTAATTTATTACAATGGCTAGAATAGTTCTGAAGCATGAGGGCTAGAGAGCCTGAGACTTCAGCGTTGCACAGCAAAATGCTTGCAAAACATCTCCACATATTTCCCGTGTTAAAATAGCTCTGTGATACATCCACTGGCATTAGAGTTTGAGGGACAGCTTGAAAAATAGGAGTGCAGAACAGTGGGAAGGAGCTGGTTTGGGGAGGCTGCTGCTGTCTGGAGCAGCAGGGCTGGAGTGGAGGTGCTGCAGCCCAGAGGTGTCCCAGTCAGCAGAACAACGGCTGCGTTGTGCTCCAAGGGGTCCTGCTCCAGTTCAGTCTGAAGGCAGCGGGAGTTTTTCCATTGACTTCAGTGAACTTTGGATCAGACCATATAAAGCTTTTTGGTAGATTTACTCCAAAAGGGGTTGTTTTAAGTTTGAAAGAAGCCAAATTCAGTTTGGCACTTTGCCTGGAATCACTTGAATCCTGAAACTTTCCAAACGAGACTGACATGCGTGAGTTGTCACATTTTCCATTGCTTCCTCCTTCGTCCTTCTACTTCATTATAAATGTATTTGTATCTGTAAAAACCTGATGTATATAATTCCTGACGTTGAGTTGTATATAATTGTCTCACATATTTAAAGTTTATTGTTTCTACTGGCACTCATTTTTATTTAAATAAAGAAACACGTTTCCTGGAAATGTTTCCGTGTTTGTTCACTATCTCAAATAGATTTCAGGGAACAGGACCGAGCAAAGTGTCTGCAGGAGCTTTTCCTCAGCTCCTTTGGGAGGACCCATGTGTCCAGCAGAGCTGCAGCACCGCGGCCCATTTGCACCTGGGCTGTGTGCTGGGCCCACTCCGTGCTCCTGCTGCCACCAAGTCCTCCTCCAGGGAGAAGTTGCTGTGAGAGATTTTTTTCTTTGCCACCAGTCTGTGTTGTGGGATTTAGTTTTAATGTGTGCCGCAGCAAATTGCGTGGGCTTGGGTTGAGGTTAGTGCAAGTATCTGACACAGGTTCCCACTGGATTTCCAGCGCTTGGCCATGGTATGTAGATGGCTTTGTTACAGGCTGTGTGTGACCCTGGGTCTCATTGCTGTGCTGTCGTTTCCAGCAGCAGGGACAGGAGGCTGCGGGGTTCTGGCTCCCAACGAAGGGAGGAAGTGTTCAGAGGCAACTTTGCACTTCCGCAGCTCCTTCAAGCTGTGACGGTATGTATGGGGTCGCAGGCACTGGCTGAGACCTACTTGCATGTGGGCTATTCTAGATTGCTTCAAAAATCAGGTTGTGTAAGGTTATGTCTGTTTGCTTTCCCACAAAACCTGTTCCTTTGTGCTCTGTTCTCTTCACTCCCTCCCGCTTAAATTACTCCGGGGCCTGTTCTGTGGACCTAGAGCTGCCCAGCAGCTATGTAAGCAGCAGTGTAATCTCCTGGGACACCCGCAGTGTCCTGGAAGAGCGGGTCAGTAATGCTGTATCTTCTACACGCACCCGTGGTGCTGCCTCAGTGTTTCCATTGCCACAATAATGAATCAAGAGACTCCTGACAATGCTGGCGATAAGAAGGAAAAACAGAACGAGATGTAAGTTACAGCTCTGCTTTGTGGATCAAAAAGCTATCTTATTCCAGCAGTCTCTTGTGTTAAACTGAGCTGCTGTAAAGGGAAGTGCTGTGCTTTGGGCTCTAAAGTGAGCTGATAAGCACGAAATTGTGACCACCTTCTCGTGGGCAGCTGCAGAGCTCTCTTGGCCTGTGGGGCTCAAAGGGTATGCATGATAGTCTGGCACACATCCATTTACTAGGGCAGTTCTCTTTGTCCAAATCAGTATTTTGATAGTACTAAGGGTGGAAAAAAAAGAGCAGCTAAAATATATTTTGGCTTTAAAAGCTAGTTGTGTGTGCAACTGTAAGCAATGATCATAGATTGGCTTGGGTTGGAAGGGACCTTAAAGATTATCTGGTTCCAACCCCCTGTTGTGAACAGGATTGCCACCCACCATCAGGCTGCCATGATGTCTTGAAAAGAGACTGCTATCCCAGGAATACAAGCAGTAGTTTTTCCAAACCAGAAGAGATGTTGCTAGCCTTGAAAAGCTATGGATGGAGGGTGGCAAACTGCTTCCATTAAGCATGGTTCATAATCCTTTTGACTGCTATGGAGGAGAAGGTAGAAATAACCTCCTTTTTCTCCCAGAATGGTAGAGGTTTCCAGAGTGCTTCAGTAAGTTAAATCAGATTCACAGCTAACAGATCTAGTTTTGAAGACACTGATAATTGATTGTAATTGAACTGAATGGAGATTTATTTTTACAAATGTGCTGTCTTGAAAGAGCACAGCAATTGGGCTCCCACCTCCTGGCAATGTTATACCTCATACATTTGTTGGAATTACTAATGCATTTCTCCTTTGATGGAATAGGAAACGTTGGCCACGTGTGACATGCATAACTCCAGGATCTGCTGGAAATAAAAACACAAGATCTTAAGATTGTCAGTCTGGGGTCTGTGGTAGCACCTGGCTGATTCACAGCCTCAAAACTCTTCCAGTGGATTGCATACAGGTGAGTTACTCATTCAACAGCTTGAATCTGCTGAATAATTGAAGTGGAAATGAAGAAATCTCCCAAGACCGCACACTCTGGCCCAGGAAAAGAGATAGCCAGGGAGGGAAGGCAAACAAAGATGAAGGACTTCACTTTCCCAGATAGTGGTAAGTAAGGCCAGGAGCCCCATGTGCTTCAACTCAACACAAAACCCCACTCCCCAGCTTGGCCCTCTCACAGTGGGTTCCCCTGGATCCATCTCATTTATTCTTATGTATCCCCACACCCACCTGAATAATCAAATTGATTCTCTAAGGGTTACAAAGGAAAGAAATAGGTAAGCCATTACTGCCATTTCTAAGTCTGACTGGTGTT
Organism: Perdix hodgsoniae; assembly: GCA_035772895.1. Taxonomy (NCBI): domain Eukaryota; kingdom Metazoa; phylum Chordata; class Aves; order Galliformes; family Phasianidae; genus Perdix; species Perdix hodgsoniae. The sequence goes on along the minus strand of JAPSGF010000037.1, from coordinate 4,747,949 downwards.
GGACAAGGATAGGTGCACAGCTCAAGGGCAGGGAGCAGACAAGTCCCCAAACATGAGGGTCTATCTCTTTCAATGCATTCATCTCATTCAGGAGAAGATGAAATCACCCAGCTTAAATTTTTGTCTCAGGATTTCAAAACCTTGCAAAGAAAGGATGAAGGAGCCCTGCCACGTGGTAGATAAGCAGTGGTCAGTACGGAGAAGAACACTGTGCTTGATCACAACAGATACTATTGTGCCAAAACTCTTCTGTGGCTGTGGACCTACTGTGCTCAGGTTATAATCTTAGTGTAAAATATCGAAAATTATACTTCTCTGAGTTCATGGTTGTATTTCAGGTTTAGAATACCGTTTTACAATCTGAGCAACATAGAAAATTAATAAAATTATTTACGCTGTTGCCATTTTATGCACTGGTCATATTTGCCTCTGTGCATTTGGTGTTTTGCTTTTGTATTCTTTCAATTTTCACACATCTCTACAGTTCCTTCTGCATGCAGCCAAAAATAGCTGCAAGATGAGCCTTTTTCTTATTACATTAACACTTCTGTATCCATTTCAACAAGGGAAAAAATGGAAAATTATACAAAATCAATGAGGCCCAGAGGTTTTTTTTTGGTTTAGTTTGGCCTTAGGCAGAGTTTGAGTTTATATGATGCCAGAGTAGACTGAGGCTTTTTGCTGTCGCAATAAGTGACTAAGGATAATAAAAACTGTTGAATGGTGTACAACAATCTGTGTTCCCATCTCTCTTCCTGGGTGATCTGTTTAATTGTCTCATGCTTCACTGGTTTATCAGATGATGATGCTTACACTCCCGGTTGTGAGAATATGATGTGTCCTTCACAGACATGAAATGCTTGCGATTTTCAGGTGGAAGATACAGCTTAAATAAAGAAATTTTCCCACCTAGGAACAATGAACTTTTTTACCTTCCTTGATGCTAGTAGATGCCGAAGTAACTACAGGCAACAAATGACACTTGCTAACATCTGTGGCTGTGTGGAAGAGCACAGCTCATCCCTCCAGATCTCTCAGCTCAGCAGCAGCCCCAAGGCTGCCTCAGTCCCTCCCCTGCTCCAGGTTCACTCTGATACTCTGGAAAATTACTCGTTTTGGCTGAGATTCTCCTTTATAAACTTTTAAGAATAGCCCATCTCCACTGCCTATGGTGGATGTGAGAATAACCATGTTGCGAACCTCAGGGTGCTGAGCTCTGACAGAATGTTACTCTTTGTGCTTGGAGAAGGAACCCCAGAACACAAAGTGCTTCCTCTGGTGTGAGCTCTGGTGCCCAGCAGGGCCAGCAGCTGGTGCCTCCATCCTGCTGCTTACCTCCCAGTGCAGAGCCGGTCCCCTGCCCAGCCCTCCCTTGGACAGCTGTGTCTCATCCCAGCAGTGATAATGTGAGAGCAGGCAGGAGGATGTGAGACGTGCAGTGGTTGCAAGGAGTTGTGAATTCTGTCCTAGAGAATAACAAAAGACCAACCTTTCCTTCTCTGCAGGAAGAAATGTAAACTGTGTGCCTCCCAGATGGATACCCCCTTCCCTCTCTCCAGAATGTGGTGATGTGGTGAAGCCACGCTTCCTGTAAAAGGGAAGGGAGGAGCAGAGAGGAACAGACTGCTGCCAATATTTTTAATGAGATATGGAGCTTTGGAGCAGCAGATACATTACCTTTCAGTTGTAGTCAATGGTTTCTCTGTCAAGGCCTTAGAGTATCTCCTCATCCTTTTCCTTCCTGCTACAAAGTGCCTCTCTGCTGTTTCCAAGCTAATAGCAGCAGCAGGGCATCCAGCGTCACCAGCTGCTTTCCAGCCTACTAATAGAGTGCTGCAGCTGAACAGGGGAGCAGGGGATACTCCTGACACTCCGAAAGCAGGGAGCAGATCTGTGGCTGCTGAAAGCCCAAGCACCACTGCAACTCTTCTTCAGAAGTGGTTTTCCACATGCGGCACTGCAGAAGAGCACTGTGAGGGCTGGGGCTGTGCACATATCTTCTGTGTGTGTGTTAATTTTTGTCAGCTGCATAGCATTTCAAACCAAAGGATAATGACCTTTATGTCACTGTTGACTTCAGTTAAATGGGTGAGTTATCTAAGAGATGATGGTGAAGCTCATGTGTGATGCAGTGATGGCACCTACCCATACTTACTGAGGAACTGCTCATCATGCCTGCACTAAAGGCTTTGTCACGTTCCCTCTCATGGGGTCTAGCTGATGAGTGTTAAACAGAATTAACTTCAGTCACATCTAATTAGCTGCTCCTTGGCCAAGCTGTGTACCTCAGAGAGATTCTCACTGTAAATTTTTTTGTCTTATTTTCACTAAGCTGCTAAAAAAATGACATGAATGAAAGCGTGGATGAAAAGGACTGTGCAACTTAACTGCTGGTGAGATTCATCACTGGTGAGATGGAAATGGCTGCAGACAGAGCTTGGTGTCAGTAGTGGTCATTACGCTGCAGTAGAATGTGAAAACATTGCCTTCATTCTAGCTGCTCAGGATTTACTGCTTCAGGTGAGCTGCATGAGCTACATTCAGTGTTTGGTTGATATTTGTGTACTTTGTTATGCATTACTATTGTATTGAAACTCAAGAAGGACTTTCAAAGTATCACAGGATTTCATTTGGTAAGGAAAATAATTTTTTCCAAAGCTCTCCTGTGACATATGGTTTGTCTTGTGAAGAGCTATTAGTAAAAACAAGCATATAATATTCGTATGGAATGGGCAGATTAAACGTTGGGGATTAGGAGTGGCTTGTATAGGAATATCTGTGAGACACACGTGTGCCAGGGAAGGACCACAGACCCAAGAATTTGAAGTAAAAGTACCACATGTCTTGTGTCCTTGTACTTAAGTCTAGACAGACAGCGAGCTTTCCCCCATTATTCTGCTGAGGACTGTGCCGGTTTGAATGTCCACTGTGGGCCACCAGTTGAAATGCAAACCCGGGACAGGACCAGCCAAGGGGCGTGGGGCACTGGTGAGCTTTGCATCACTGCCTTTGTGAGATTGGCACCCTCAGCACGCTGCAAGGAAATGGTTCAAAGACAAAGAAGTTGCATCTGATTGACTTTGTTCTCATGAATGCTACCTGCACAGCAGCATCAGGGCTCAGTGAGGGAAGGAAGAGGCAGGCTCCAGGTAGGATTTGGGGCAGATAACCCCGCATGCCCCTTAGACCCCACAAGCCAGGAAGTTCTTTTAAAAGCAGTGTCACTCCCTTTCACTTTTTTTGTTGTTCCCTCTGGGCTCTGGAAACACGCACTTTATTGCTACACAGTAACTTCCCTGAACTCTATCTGGAAGATTAATGGCTTATTGAAGAACAGGCAGGATTTAGATTGTCATCGAGAGACCCATAAAGTAAGCATGTAAAAAGTGTTATGGAAACAGAGCGCGGCCCCTTGGTGCTTTCAGGGACGGAGGCTGGGCTGCACACATGCCCCACATCCAGCTCTGTGCCCCTTTGCCTGGCACAGGAGGCATGGCAGTGGGAGTCATTATCTGTCCTGGGAATTAATGGGTCCCTGGTGATGCCTTTTTCTCTAAGTGCACCTTTGCACACAAGCTGATTTTTTTCCAGGCTAGCTGCTGGTCCGTGTGTGTGTGTCATACGTCACTGGGAGCACATTAATGGCAGTCAGGAACATTTCTTTTGGAATCCTCACAGATATCCCTAGTGATCCAATTTGAAACACTGCCTGGAAAATGATTAACTCCTCTCTTCGGTCTTACACAAATCTGCTCTGCTGTTTCGGGCCAGGGCCAATGCATTTGTGTAGACATTCTCATGTTCCCCTCCGGGGACCCGCGCTTTTAAGGAGCCTTGCACGTAAGCTATTGTTACATTGGAAGGCCAAACTGTTCCATTTAAACCCTGGTCCATAAAAATGACTGTGCAATAAAGCCGTAGGGAAAGACTAGGTTTCAAGCAGCCAGCATGACAGTGAAAACGACACTGTCTTCCAACGTCTGCTAACTATTGGCCTTTTTTCCCTCTTCTCCCAATCTTTCCACAAGGTTTGCCACTGGTGATATTTTTTTGTATAAAAATAATGAGTTCATATATGCCCTAAGTGCTGTGAGGTTAGTTACACAGGAACGGGATTATTTTGCAAGTGCAGTTGCTGTCACTGCCCCCCTGACTTCGAAGATTGCCTGAAGTTCACTTTTTCCCCATGCAGTCAGTGGACCTGCAAGTTAAAGTACAGTGAGACAAGTTGAAACATGAATGCTGAGCTGTAATGACACAGATTGCTTGCTTAGGAAGCATTTTGCGTGGCTAAGTGTTTGAAATAGAAGCTCTGAAGTCTTATTAAGTCAGGTCATTTTGCACACACAGCCCTTAGAATTACAGAATAGTTCAGACTTCTAAGATCATCTAGTCCAACCATCTACCCACCAGTATTGCCCACTAAACCATGTTGTGAAGTACTACGTCTCCCCTGCAGCATGGTGTGACCCCTAGATACTTGTGTTTTCTCTCTCAAAGGTCTTTCTTTGCCTTCAGTCATGTGTCCCCCAGAGTTGGGCGCAACCACAGCAGTGCCACACCAACACTGTGTCCCTTCCCCACGTGGGGCAGTCAGACAGCTCTCGGGCACCTCAGTGTGGCTCCCAGCTCGGTGAGGATGGGGCTGTTGGTTAGTTGATCTAACCACTGCAGAAATAAGGCAGACATCCTGGCCTCGCAGATGCCTACATACCTTATTTCCTTGCGGTCCCCTGGGTGCTTTGTTAGCAAGTATGAAGCAACTGGAAGTTGTACAATTCTCTCTTAGTTATGCCAATAGACTCTCAGAATAAACTGCAAGGTGATAAAAAACATAAAGTAAGAATTGGAGCCTGCAACCAAAGGCTCACTGCACTGATGGGGGCTCTGAGAGAAGTTTTGCTGTGGGGGCTGCTTTTGTAGAATGTGGGTGCAGGGCAGCCCAAGGGCTGCAGCCAGGCCTTTCACATCTGGAATGGCCATAAGTGGTGGTGGTGGCCTCCTCGTGAGCTGAGGGGAAGGTCTGGGATAGGTGGAGGGCACTCACCGGGCAGGCCTTCAGCCTCTGGGCCCACAGCACGAGTAATAAGTTTGTGATTTTCTTCATAACTGCAACTCTCAGATGCCATTGCTCACAGCTTCATGCTTTTTAACACCCCCTGAGGCATGTTATTACTCCTTACCAATCATAGCATGGTACACTTTATTGCTTAATTACATATCCCCAGTTTGAGTAATGTCTCCAGTTGCTAGGCTTGTCAAGCCCTATTTAACTGCTAATATTTGCCTTCCAGCTCTGAAAAGACCAGCGAAAGATGTGCTGAGTTTATTCACTGTGTATTTTGTCACTGCTATATCCTATCCTTTACAAAGCTTCTTTTGTAGGATAAAAAACAAAGTGGAGAAGCTTAGCACACAGTGTTACCCAGGTTGTACTGTCTGGTGGCTATGTCCATGTTCGTGGACCAGGGATATAGCTGGTTTGTGGTGCTGATCACAGCCATGACCTCCAGCACGTGGCAACTGAAAGCTGTTCTTTCCCACAGACTGAGGTCTGCTTCAACTCTGTCTTGTACGGTATTTGTGATCCTCTAATTAGGCATCCTTTCATTTTGCTTTGTGCCTGAAGATGATACCAGGTCATCCTCTATTCTCAGGAGTTTTGATATTTCCAGTGACTTACAAAAAGGGCAACTCTATCAGGCATTTTGTGACCTTTAATTTAGGAGAATGTCATTCTTGAGGATGACTGAGGTCATTTAGTCTGCTGTGTTACTTACAGTGATAATTTTGCAATGATGGTCACTCTAGAAAAACAAAGTACAGCTTTACAAGTATGCACTAATGAATTCCAAAGTAACTTCCTTTCTTTTCTGTCCAGGCTGTATAAAAATAGAACTCTTTCTTCTTATGTTTGCTGATATTTAATGTGCACAGTGAGGTGCTCCAAGTGACCCAACTGGCCTTCAAAAATAGGGGGAAAAAAATAACAAAAATAACAAACCTTCTGATTAATAAGGTTGGAAAATGGTATTTAGGTCATCCTGAAACTATTTATGAATTCAGGTCAATTTCTGTAACTAGTTGCTCTTGGGATTCATTTTTGTCTTGACAAACACTGTTCCCTTTTACTTCAGTCAGAGACTGAAACTGGGAATCCCTTAATCAGTTCCAGCCTGTAGTTGGGTGGAGCTGGATAACCCAATCCCACTGAATTACCAGTGCTTTGGATTGTTTTAGGAAGAAAGGGCAGTACACTCACAATTTCTCCCTTTGGACCTATGTCCTTACAGTACAAATTATGTTTCTCCTGAGCCAGAGAACAAAACTGAGAAATACTCTCTAGCTCAGCAGTTAGCAAATACACATAAGCAAGAATATCCTGAATTTCAATTCCTATTCCAGTGACTGTTATTTTGATAAAATTGCACAGAAATATCAAGATGCTCTGAGATTTGGCTACTCTGAACAGTTGCAGCCAGGCACATCTCATCTGATATGAGATATGGATTCCTTCAGAACTTGAATAAAATCAGCCTACAGTCCTTGCTTCTTTGATTTAATCAGGAAATTAAATGTCCAATCCTCTCTCTTCTTTAGCCATTTATGAGAAGAAAATATTTTGTTGAAACAACTGTATTTCAGGTCAAAGCCATTTTGGTTCTGCTTATTTGGTGAAGGAATGGTAACTTATTTAAACTTCGTAAATCACCTTTTTGACTAAGAGCAGTTGCTGTCGTGACTCTGTTGAGGTGGGACCTCATTTGCTTGCTCCTAAGGAAGGGGTACAAACCTACAGCTCTTAACTTATAGAGCTCACTGGCTAGGAGAGCAGATGTGGTAAAAAGACAGATGGGACAAGTAATGTAGTATACGACTTGGATGACATGGGTCTTGTTGTCAGTTGACTGGAGGCAGGTCTTGTTCATTTGGCAAATCTATCAATGTTTAAAAACAATGTGCAGACAATAATTGGATCTCACTGGTTGCTTCAAAATGCTTCTTAAGGTGCTGCTATCTATAGAACTTTCTAGTGCTTATGCTTATAAGGGATGTGTTCAGCTCAAGAGATAGAAAGAGCCATGTGACCTTCTCTAGTCTTTTCAGTCTGTCCTGTGTATAGAAGAGAAGGTGGAGCTGGGCTGACATTTATTTTTCTAAGAAGAAACTCATCTCTCTTTAAACTATTCTTTGGGTTTTTCCATCTGATTTATAAACATGTTCTTTTATGGCACCCTTAACTAGAAATGAGTCTAGGAGTTTTGATGAGAATGTTTTTGTCTTTTTCTTGGTAGCTGCTAGTACTGGGGAAGCTGCAGTGTACAGAATGTCAGGGAAAATCCTATGAAACATCAACCATTAAACTTAGACTTTTGGACCAGTTTGGGAGAGAGACATTGCACACCATGGCCTCTGCCATTTTGCTCATTTCCCTTATAGACCTGTTTTTATTAGGCAGTGGAACCAGAGCCAAGTGGGGGCTCCAGTTTAAACAAGCAGCCCTCTGCTCTGTCCTGCTCAAGTAAGAAGGAATAGAGGTCATCTCTACATGTCAAGATTAAAAACATTTTATTCCTACTGCATACAGTAACAGGTCAGTACAAGATGTCATGGTAAAGTGAAATACCATTAAGCTTCTAAAATGTCCCAGAACTCTTCTGTTTGGATACTTTGCATATGAATGTCTTAGAGGGAACTATTACAGCATTTTAACCTTGGTGGAAGTAACAGGTGTCTAATCATTCTCTGCGTGCACACGGTTGCTTCCTAAATTTCACACGTAGTTGATACTATTTGCTACCTCGGATGTGAGACAAGTTGATACCCAGCCTTGGAATCTCATTCCTGTGCATGTGAGGAGGTACTGATGTTCGAAGGGAAACATAACATAATCGCTTTGCATCTGTAAATGAACGTGTGGCTTACTTTGCTTGCTGGTGGACAGAGAGGATGTGGGAAGCAGGGTAGTTAGTTCCAGGGTTTCTTTGTAAACAAATACAGGCAAGAGAAAAGCAGCCTGCACTGAAGACATTCTCATCGATTTAGCGAACAAAAGCAGGGGATTCGCTGCCTGAGCTGCAGGGGCACTGATCCTATGGCTCTGCAGAAGTGTGAATGTTCACTGAATGTGTTGGTGAACATTAAGTACACATCAGTACTGTGTACTTAATGTTTCTGGCTGATTAAAACGACAAACCTCTGGACAAATCACTTACAGGTGTGTCACTAGCTGAAGGACAATTTTAAACATTTTCAACATGTTCAGCTTCCAAGGCTGGAAGGAGTGTTTAGGTTCTTTTTTGTACCCCATGCTTGCAAATTTTTCTCCCTCTGTGTGGACTGGCATACCCTGTTGCAGTAAGAAAGCAGTCAGGCTCTTCTGATCAAGGAATTAATAAGTGTGGTGAGGTGTAATATGGAATCTTCAATAAAAACATCTCTGTTTAACAAGGGCTTTGTGGATTCCCAGGTCTGTCGTGCTTTAGGGACATTTGTCTGTAGATGCTTGTGATGTATCACGAATACGTGCCCTCCAGCTCATGAGCTGCTTAGAGAGGGTTAAACTAGGGAGCCCAAGGAGAACTTGAACTTGATCACAGAACTTGAGTTTTGCTGCTGATTTCTCTGAGGTGGCTGACAGGTTTCTGGTATTTAACACAGCAATGCATTCTTTGCAAGGCAATACCTACTGCAAACCCATAACTTGAAAACAGTGCATGACTCATCACATTCAAACATGGTATTCTGTTGTCCATCCCACATGGCTGCTGGGTGACCTACAGATCACTGTGTGGGCGTGTTGTGTGGAGTGCATCCCCAGCTGCGCCCAGTTCACAGAGGATGTGTGCATATGGGACACATTTGCTTGGGAGTCTGGTGTTTTAGCAGGAAGAACTCATGCTTTTGAGCTTTGAAGGTTAATGTTTCAGTCCTTGATTTAGCCAAAATGTCCCATGATGGGGCACTAAGAGCTCTGAGGCTTGCTTCAAATGAGCAGTGAAGCACAAAGCAAGAGGGAGCAGGAGGCAGATTGCAAATATGCACAATAACCCTCCTGCCACGACCACTGGGCTGAGTACAACTTCCAGAAATCCACAATAAATCTTATACATTCTTTTTGTTTGTTTGTTTGCTTTCTGGAAAGCCAGGAAGGTGTGCAAGCACACTTCCAGGAGTTCCCTTTAGCTGACCATCCCTTCTATCATCACATGTATAGAGGCTCTGCGCATAAATAATTCAGTAGTCTTTAAATGGACATTAAATGTTCTAAGAAGAAAGTTTAGTGAAAGCTGTTACAGTCTTTCAGATTCTTCAGTAAATTTGTCTGCATGTGTATGTTTGTGCAAGTGTTCATATGTATGTGTAGTCATATGGTTCAGGAACAAAACCCCTGTTTAACAGCAAGAAAGGCAGCACCAAACCTCCAAGGTGATCTAAGAACCAGGGAGGTAAGTTAAGGACACCGCTAACTTCCACTATTTCATATGGAACATATGAACTGTGGCACAATTTTTGGGGTCTCTAGTATACAGTGCTTTGGTGAAGGGCTGGAAGTCAGTCTTCCTGAGCATAGTCAGCAGAGGCGCCAAGCCATAGCAAACTGAAGGCGGAAAGAACGTGTAGGTTTATTTTCCATGATCTATTTTTTTAAGAAGCTACAGGGTATATTAATGGGCCTTTCCTGTTGCTTTGCTTCCCAGGCTTTTGTACTGCTTGCTGTCTCAGGCAGCAGCAGCCACTTGGAAGTGGAAGGAGAAAATGCAAAAAGCAATCATCATTGGTTTGGCTTTGGGCACTGGTTTTCTAATATTGCTGGAGATGTATGAAGATACACTGCCAAAGCGTAATTATTACCTGGGGACCTGTCCATGGAAAGCGGCGCGTAGGCAGACACCAAGTCTCTGGACCTGAAAGATGGTCAACGAAACGTGGAAATGCACTAGAATTTTCCCAAAGCTAATTTTCATTAAAGTCACAAAGGTGGCAGTTATGTTTAAAGTTCACATTGTCTTGCTCTTTATTTGTTGTCTGTGTTGCCATAGCACTGGAGCCGTTTGTGAAGGTAAAATGAAAATGATGTGAGTGTGTACAGTGCCAATGTGTTCCCCCCGTGTTCCTGAGGGCAGGAGAGCTGTGGCTTTGTGCAGGTGTAAGCTGGCATCCAAGTGTGCCAGCTGCGGTAAGCAGGCGTGTCAAGGTTTGAAGTTGTAAACTGATGTCTGCACTGCGGTCTCTGGCTGAGAAAGCTGAGTGAGAATTACCAGGATGCTGACAGATTATTCTGTGCTGCTGCTATTCTGTGCTGTTATTCTCTTCATTTGTGTTTTTGGAGATACTATGCTAGATTTGGTCAAATCAAGTAACAACATTTAATCTCCATATCTACCCTGTCTGTGGGGAAAAAAAGCTACTTAGACAGAAAAAAGCTTACTAAAATCTTTACAATGGATCCAGTTATTGTCTTGATGATGTTGTAAGCAGCTAACATTTCTTGGATAATCGCATTATAGTATTACACTTTAAATGATTTGTTCTCTGCTGGTGCAATTTGCACCCTTCTGTTCTGCTGAAGTGGAAGGGCAAATTTATTCTTTGTGCTGTGCCACCAAGCTGAGTTGAACTTGGTGGCTGAAATCCTTGGGCTGTTTTGCCAGGTGCCTGGTGTGAGCTGACATCACTGCCAGCCGTGGGGTGCTGCCAGAAATTGGGGGTCCTCGAGGGAGAGCTTTCAGGTGAGTGAAGAGATGGAACTGGGATAGCTGAGACCTCTCCAGGCTTTGGAAACTGGCAGCAGCTGCTTGTTCTGTGGATATAAAGTGTGCCATGCAAGCAGAAGAGCTGACTTTACTGTGTAACCACAAAGCAGAATCCAGGAATTGCTGCACAGTGGTATTCACTAAGGGTGGCTTCAGGTTATGCCATAGGTCTTTGGTGTACTGGTTTACTACTGAACTGTCCTAAAGTCAGTGCCTGTGAAATTGCTCTGCTCATGTGCAGCAGTCGTGAAGAATCCACTCTTCTGGGCTTGATGAGTGCAGAACTGGTTGTTACGTGCATTTAATGAAGACTGAGTTTCCCTGTTCTTGTGGGGTGGAATCACTATGCATGAGCAGCAAAGCAGGCTCTTCAAACGCTCAGTGCTTGTGAAGAGCAGTCATGCTGATGGCACACAGTGAGAAGGACCTCTCTGCCTTGTAGGTTGCGTGGCTGTGGATGCAAAGGCACCATATGCTCTTGGGATGTCTCTCTCAGTGGATGTGCGCACAGATCTGTGAGATAAAAGCATGATGCTCTGAGATAGACTCCTTTATGATTACAGCTCCTCACATTCTTCACTGTTAGGGAACACATTTATTTTCTTCAGCTAGTGAGTGTTGAATGTAGCTCAGACCTATTGGGACCTAAAAATGTAGCTCTGAAATTAGAGCTCTAGTTCAATACGAAAGCACTGTAAGAAATGTGAATTTCAGTCTGCTCAAGCTCCTTACACCTCTGCCATTTCTTCTGTCAAATCCTTTGTTTCATTTAATTCTCGATAATGACCTGCACGTCATAATCAACCAGTCACATATTAGACCCCATATACATCTATGAATTTATATCTAAATCTAGAATTTATATCCCACTAACTTGTATAGTGTGATTTGAGTAATCTGAGACAAAGGTGTTCCTCAGTTGTAATTCATGGCCATATTTTAAAGGTTCTTACAACCTAATCTACATTTTCTTAACTGAGCAGAAAGTCAGAGCGAAATAACCACAAAAACCTCAACCAGTAGCTTTATCATTCAGGGTGTTAACAGGTGCAGAGACACTGCAGTCTGGTTTTGTTGGCATGGATGCTGCTTACAAGATTCCTTGTTCCTGTTATTTTTTTTAATTGTCTCTGCTGATTTGTTGTGCAGGAATTCTTTTTGTTTTGTTTTTGCTATTTGTTTTCTCTTTATTCACTTGTTTTATGATTTAGGGACTTGGTTGAATGTCTATAGACTACTTAAGTCAGTCAAGACTGGATTGTGGGTATTTAAATACCTTACTTATATAGGATTCAACAGGAATTGAGCATGTTAACATATTTGAAGCTCTGAATGCTACCAGTAGTGAAAGAAACTGGATGGTGCTTTTTCTGTCTCTGGGTTGAAATAGAAATGTATCCCCATGGGAGCAGTAGAGAAGAGCACTGTGTGTGTAAGATGGGTGTATGTTGCTGAGAGAATGACCTGACCACCAGCTCAGTGCAAACTGGTCCCAGAAGAGCTGTATGGGAGGAACTCTCCAGGTTGTTGCAGTGCTCACAGAGTCAAACTTAAGCCTTCTGCTCTTGAGGCCGAGTGCACGGGTGCAAGGAGTGCAGTCTGGTTGGCTTGTTGTGTCCTGTGTTCCCTGATGTTGTCTGTTACAGCTCTTCTGGTAGAGGAGATGGAATCTGTCTGAGGGTGGGATGCCACTGTTGAGCTGCTGCAGATGTAGCTCTGAGTTTTTGAGCCCTCATATGAAGAAAATTATCTAGGGCTTTAGATTTTAGAGACCCACCAGGGAAGGTAGTGAGTATGCATGAACTTGTGGAGGAGAAAAGGGGCACTGTCAGCAGCAGAGGAGACTTGAAAGAAGGTACACATGGCAAATACCTGGAGCATATGTACACGCCTGATAGGATAAAAAATGCTGCCTCCCAACTCAGTGATATTCACATGAAAAAATACTTTTTCCTCTTATGAAAAACTGTCAGGCTGCCTTTCCCCTGGAGCACCCTCTGTTCGGTGTCTGAATTGATGATGTGGGTATGATCAAATTCAACCCGACAAAATAAGTCAGAGAATGTGAAATCCTCCTTTTCCCTACATTTCTCTGCAGGGAAACGAATGTCATGTCAGCTTAGCAGAAAGTTATTTTGCTGCCGATTGAGACTTTAGATTTAGTGAAATTGCACAAGCAGTTTTCTGCACGTGAAGATAGATATTGAGATATATATACATATATATGTGTGTGTATAGCTCTGCGTGGGGTTGTTAAGGTGTGATATATTAAGAAAGGATTATTTGGTGCAGGGAACTAATTCTTCCTGCCCTTCCTGACAGTCACCTTGTGAGAAGACTGCATTGCTGGCTGCAGGATTGGGTAGAGCCAGCAGTGCTGGAAAATGCTGTTAGCTGTTGTAGTCTGTTTGTCCTGTGAGCAAAAAAAAGTGTGTGTGGGGAGGAAGACAGAGGTAAAGACCACGTCTGTTCAGGAGGCATGTATGATAACTAGCACAGTACAGAAAAGGGGATACCATGAAAATATCAGGTAAACGGCAGTAACAACAGTAAGCTATAATGTTATACTGGAGGACTTCTTTTTTTGGTTATGGATAGCAAAAACAGGGGCTATAACAGACACTCCATGAACTAAAACTCTGCAGCTTATTTAGACCTGAAATGTGTGGTCTTCAGCTTTGCTATGTTATTTTAGGTAACACACCACTTAATTTTGCAGCCTTTTGAAAACAAGCCAAGGAGAAACCCAAGGACAATCTGATTGACTGTTTGTTTGCCTTTGGAAAGATGCTTTGTGCTTCTTTGCTCTTTTCCCTAGCCACAAGTAATGTGATCATGCTAGGGTCTTGCTTACATTTAGTCTTCAAACTTTTCTAGCACATAGAAGCAAGAAAAAGGTTTCTTTCACCCAGCTTGGAAATTTTCCCTGCTGAGTTATAAATGGTGTCAGAATGAACATTTGTGTGTGTGAAAGGAAAGATCTTAAAATGCCAAATTTGGAAGGAGGCACACTCGCAGGGTTGTTGCGACCTTTTAATCTTGTGATACATCATGATGGCCCCGAGCCCTCTCTGGGAATCCTGTTCTATGGACAGTCTGGGTGCTTCCTTAGGTGTGTGCAGCATTGCCGTGACACAGTCTGATGTGAACTCACAGAGGTTTTGCCAATTGAGATATCAGCAGAAGAATTTGGAACAAAATCAATAAAATCCTTGCTTTTGTCAATGTCAAATGGTATAACCCAACTGTTACAAAGGAATTCAAATGTGAAATTACAGAGCTGTTGGCTGTGGTTCATAATATGTGACTTTAATTAGCCTTGCTGCCAAAGGAATAGCAGGTAGCAAATGGATGCCAGATATTAAATGGATCTGGGAGGCTCTAGGTGTGTAGGGAAGGATTTCTACTGGGAAAACTGCTAGCAATTAAAAAATAAAAAATAGAATGAGTCATCATGTATACACAGTGAAGAGGAAAGGTTCACGTAACCTTTATACAAAGAAACCATGCCTCACATCTGTCAAGCTTTTATATAGTTTTAGTAATTAAGAGGACAAGCCCCAATGTGTCTTATGTTAGGGTACCACAAGTCAGAATTATATAAACAAAAATCCCACCACATGTAAAATTCCTTTCTGAGATGAAGATGGAGATAAAGCAGTAGTTTTTCACAATGGAATGATTGAAAGCAATTAAAAAAAATAAAAATGACTAGGATATATACTAGGAGGACAGAAGAGAAAGTGTCATAAACCTCATGACTAGTTTCTGTTTTGCTTAGCCTGGAAAGGCAGATCATGGCAGTTTATACTATCAGAGGAGGTATGGAAAAGGTGAACAATGAAGGCATAGGCAGTATTTCTCATGACATTAGAACTATAAGTACACAATGAAGCAATCGGTTGGTGAGATGAAAACAAACAAAAAAATTTACTTTTTCCATAGAAACATAATTAAATGGTGGCATGCCTTGCCACAGGATGTTTTGAAAACAAAATGATTCAAACCACGATTAAACAAATCAATGGAGGAGAAAGCCACAAAGGGCTCCTGTGCACAAATGTGTAGATACAGTCTCTGGCTGAGGAAGTTCAGAGCTGGGAGGATACCCCAGGGAAATATCATTGTGTATACTTGCTCAAGGCATCCCAGCTGCTGGGAGGGAGTCAGGAGAATCCAGTGGGTCTCTGTCCCGACCCTGGGCCTGTAGTATTGCTGGGGAACATCCCTGGTATATTCCAGGGAAGTTCTGTCCTCATCTAGATTTCTGCCCTGTGAAATTCTGAAGAGCAACAGACCCTTGGATAGGCACTGTAGCTTGGAGCCAGCAAGGCTGGGGGTTCTGAGACACCTGGGAATAGAATAAGCTGGCTCCAAACACTTGGGGCTTTGGTAACATTTCTGAGTTCTTTTGGCTCTAGCACAAGAAAGCTCTCTGGGTAGAAAGAAAATTGTTCTTGAAGACCATTAAAACATTCCCCCAAGGCCAAGAAGATCATTGGTATCCAGGAGTGCATCAAGAAGAACGTGGCCAGCGGGGCAAAGGAGGTTATCCTTCCTCTTTACTCTTTCCTGGTGAGGCCACATCTGGAGTACTGTGTCCAGTGAATGAGGATGCTTATGAATTGGAAGTGCTTCTCTTGTTCAGGATCTAGACCTTTTGTGGACAGAACTCCTGTGATTTCCTTTTTTTTTTTTTTTTTTTTTTTTGGCTAAAGTCTTGTACTGCTCTGTTTGCTTGGGCTTTACCAAAGAGATGCATATAAAAGATGGTAACATTTGATTTAAATATGATAGTTTTGCTACTGTTGGGGATCTCTTGGAAAAGTTTTTATATATAAATGTGCATATGCACACACCTACTCCTCTTGCAAAAAATCTGAGCCCAGTGGAGGCAATGGTGCAGGCACTGGAGGGATGGGAAGAGAACCATAGAATCACCAAGGCTGGAAAAGATCATCCAGTCCAGCTGTCCACCTATCGCCAGTAGTTCCCACTATACCACGTACCTCAGTACAACATCTAAATGTTTCTTGAACACCTCCAGGGATGGTAACCCCACCGCTTCCCTGAGCAGCCCTTTCCAGTGCCTGACCACTCTTTCAGAGAAGAAGTATATCCAACCTGAGAAGTTTTCATCAGGAATGGCTGGCAATAAGTAATGTATGGGATGATGAAAAGGGAACCTGGAAAAGCTTAAGGTCTGTTTAGAAAAAGCATCTCATGCTTAAAAATAATAGTAATAATAATAATAAAAAATTATAAAATCTTTGAATTCACAGTTATTTCCCCAAAGAGAAATGAGTACTTACTTATATGCAGTGCAAATGGAATCCATTGATCTCATTGTGGATGAGGCAGATTTATTTTCTTGCAAGTGCATTAAATCGGAGAAAGGCCTTTTACAAAAATCTGTATTTCAGTTTGCCTGCTTACCCTTAACAGAAGAATCTGACAAATGCCAAGCATGTATTGATAAAAGGAAAAAGGGGGAAGGCCTTACATGATTTATTAGGCATCACTTTGTGTTAGGAAACTTAACAGCTTTTCCTCACTGAATGACATTTGTTCCAGTATCTATTATTTCGTTATTTGTTATGTATTTTACTGGCACACAGGAGTAGAAACTAAATTCCCCAATCTTTTGTTTGCAAGAACACTCGTGAACACTACAGATTTGTGAGACATTTGCTGCCCACAAGTGCTGGAGATTTATGTGACAAGTTACGCAGCCCAGTAGCTCAGCAGAATCTCATATGTGACTTCACTTAGCACCTGTGGATGAGTATTCAGGTCTTGGCTATGCATTGCTGTTCGCTTTCCAGAGCTGGGAGGAAGCCACCTCTCTAGCTCCTTGGCCTGGGATGGTTGCTCAGGAAGGCTGACTTATGGGCAAACCTGCCTGACCCCTCTCTACTGAGTGCGAATGGAAAGAATTAGCTAGTTTCCTGAAACAGCTTTATCTTCTAAAGTGTTTATATCTTTCAGATCTGTTGGATTCAGAAACTTTCTGGCAGGCCTCTGCTTCCAGTATGTTTGAAAAAGTTGTTATTTGTACTCTTTATGCCTATAGCAAGTTGTACTTTATGCCAACAAGGAAAAAGTTCTAATGTGCTTTTACTTTTAACTTGGCAGAACATGTTCCTTTTTCTATTTTCTCCACCTGTCCATGTCTTCTACAATTTGGACTACCTTTCACTTCTGAGAGCAATCCCTATTCAGGTGTTTAACCAGGCTGCCTTCTTATTGTGACTGAGTCTTTTTTCTTTTTCGGTCATGTGGTTCCTTTATGTGATATTTTTGAATAACCCCTCTGCCATGTGCTGTCACCCTGTTCTCGTAGCTCTTTTGAATCCTAACCATTTCCATTTTTCTGTAGCTTCATGGACAAACTTTAACATTCCTGTGGTGGAATTTTGAGGTGTTCTGTCTCTTATAATGAAAGCTTAGAATGCATTGTATTGTGACCATCAAATAGCAGTTTTTCTGTGATTCATCTTGAAACAGACTCTGTGCTGACTTATGAATCACTTCTCGTGCGTTTTCAGAGGTTATTTAAGAGGTAGTTCCTAAGCTTATTTAAAGTATATTTCAGAGAGAAGGAGGAAGAGTATCTGAGTCATGCCATTGTGCGAGTTTTGTCTCACCAGGAAAGAGGTAGCTGAAGTTTTCCACCCTTGTCAATCTGTGCAGTCTCCCTAATCCTCACTGCCACTGTGGTCCCTTTTGCCATCTTGACTGGGTTTAAGCTACACTTTAGTTGGATGCTGTAGGCAAAGACTGTGTAGGGATATATTTTTCTAACTAGATGCTGCGTGGTGTGAATGGAAGCACCTGTTTCCTTTTATTTCTATAGTATATAGAATATATAGTATATATAGCATATAGTTAAGATGCCTTGTGACCTCCTCAACATAAATTTGTTACTGTCTTTGGAATAACATATGCCTTGGTATTATAGTCTCCCCAAATGCTTCTGGAATATCATGCCCCACTTTAAATACAGTAGATATTATAAATCAAGTTTGAAGCCTTGACGCTGACTTTGATACTCGCAAAGGGAAAAATAAAATAACAGATTGGAAATGGCCTGAACTTGTTCAAAGCTCAGATCAATGCATTGTCCCTAACCTTCTTAGTCTGGAGAAGAGGACGCTTGGGGGTGACCTCATTGCTCTCTGCAACTACATAGAGGATATTACGTATACCCTCAGAAGTGGGGTTCAGGAATAACATGTTCAGATTCCGCTTTCAGGTTTTTGATTGGGACTTTTGAATTGGTCTGTAAAATACTTTGAATTGTACTCTAGTGACTACACATCCCATGAGGATCATGTATCCAACAGTTAGAGAGAAACATAGTTTTAGAAGCAGTGGCTAATGGCAGTAAGCAACAGATTTAGAAAATAGCAGGTGAGGAAATCCCAGTCTGCAAGAAATGGGAATATGTGACCTCATTTCATTCCAGCCCAGCCTGTATGCTGTTTGGCAATGACCAAAAATCAATGAATGCCTAGTGAAGAGTGAGAGCAATTGAAGGTGCATAGTTTCCCTGCAAGCAGTCCCCTAGGCTCCAACTGTTTGCACCTCTGACACTTCCTGATCAAGGCAGAGCTCCAGTGTGTTTGGGAGCCTTCAATAAATCTCTTTCACGAACTTGTGTAGTTTTTCCTTAAATGCTTGTAACTTCTAGCATCCACAGCATCCACTTCCAGCATCCCATAGCAGAGTTCCACAGCTTAACTATTCTGGTGAAAAACAGTTTCCTTTTGTTTAATCTGTGTAGGAAAACCTTGAGATTTATCATCCAGAACTGCGACCCCTCAGCAGTGTGTTTGGATCCATGACCGGAGTCCTAAAATTCCACAAGAGAGGCTTTATGGAGGCTGAATACATATGCTGAAGTTGATGCTGTAAGGATATATCACAAGTCTTGACTTACATTTATGTGCATCAGCTAAAAATGGACAGTATCTACAAATTAAGGAGAAGGTACCAGAACTTTACTGCTCAACCAGTTAAGGAAAATTTACCTTCATTAAAAAATGACTCCAGATGGTTTCCAAATAATTTCCTTGGCAAAAGAGTCCATGCTTGAGTGTGTGAGAACAGCCTTTACCCAATGGGAATGGCTGTGCGGGGAGTGCTATGGAAGGAGTGTTTGTTGTTTATTCATATTATCTGTGCTTTCAGATTTGGGTAAAAAGAAATTTAAAATACGGTTTGGACAAAAACATCATACCACTGCCCAGCCCTGCATCAACAACAGGTTTCACTTCCATGTTTCTTGATTGAATATATGCACATTTTTGGATTTATTTTTAAGGCAAAATTGAGTAAAGATTTACATTTCATATCTACAGCCATATGGTTGTCAGCAAACACTTGGGATCCATATTTGCAATTAGCTGAGAAAGAATTGTTTGTCTGAGGAAGCAACAGAACTAATTAGATGGCAGGGAAAAGTCCATAAAAATACTAAATGATGAAAAAAAAAAAAAAGAAAAGTTGAGCTATCCTTGAAATTCTATTTATGTCTTATTTATCTTAGGCTGCACTATTCATTTAGCACACAAATATATTTTAAGTAGAATTAAATCATCAACTAGGGTCTTTGTTTTCAATGAAAATATGTACAGTGGGCTAAACTGTCAGCAAGATGTCACATTGGATTTCCTGGCTGGTTTTGATCTCCTCAGAACATGACATTTTATTTGGTCCTTTCCTCAAATATTTTCACTAAGTAAAATAAATCAAGTAAGTGATTTTTTTCAGTGTCAAAATAATGAAACCTATCTCTTGGTTCAGGAAAATATTTGCAATGTAATTTGTTAATACGGTTCCTTAACAACAGGTTAAAAAAAAAAAAATAAAATAATAATAATAATAATAAAGTAGTACAGCTTTTGTCTTAAGTTTCTTTTTCTCAACAAAGAAAAAGATTGCTCCTGTTAAAAAGTGTCTTACTCCACCTGTATGGAAACTGATGCTTCAGCAGGCTGAAGCACTGCAGTACCGAGAGTCATGCCAAAAGCTGGGAAGTTCATGAAACTCAGTGCTGAGAGGGGATCTGACCTCTAAATGAGCTTCACTCCATTTAGAGTCATGAATCTGCCATGACTCACAGCCCATAGAGCTCAAATCCTGATCTTAGGGAACACAAGTATTGACAACACAGGTCAAGCAAAGAGATCAGGGAACAAACTTTACTTTTGTGCAGTGCTAGGGAAAAGGCCATCTTAGTCCTGTTGAACAACCACTGGGCTCTATTCTGTTTGACATGTCTGGACCATGCCAGTAACAGCACAGCCTCAAATGGATAGAGGACATTTAGTCTCCCTTTCGATTTCAGTGGGAGTAAAGTGAAGACAGCATAGAGTTTGTGTGAGCAATCACTGAAGTTTGACAGCCGGAAATAATTCTTACACTGTTCAAGTTAGGTTTAAAATGCTGTGGCTTTATTTGCTGAAATAATTATTTAATTTAGAATCAAAAGACTCAAATGAAAACATTTCTGAAATAAGGATTAATTAAGATAATTGTCTGCACATGATTGTTGTGGAGATCCTAAAAGGCATTGCTATTTCACTCCCTGCCCAGTTCAGTTCATAGCTCCTCTGAAGGTCCTGACTTCAAATAGTGTATCACAGCTCTTTGGCCACTAAGAAACATCATTATATATTTTTTAAACTATTCCCAAGAAAGCAATATGATTTTTCTGGGAAGAGCTTAGGGAAGTGCAGAATGCCATCTGTCCTCTCCTTTTTGGAAATTCAGCAGGCTGAAAGGATCTGAAAATGGTAGACTTATGTCTCTTACCAGTGTGAAGAAAGCAAATTTATCAAAACATTTTTCCAGTCAAAACTGTTCAGCAAGTAGGTAGCGTGTATCTAATGCAGTGCCTTCTATTTGATATGAGGTTCTATTGAGGATGTAGTACTTTGTTACTGCAAGTGATACCTTGGGGGAAAAAGCTTCACTTTTGAGTTGTGGGTCTTTGTTAGCTTGTTTGTTAAAATAGAAATAGAGATATTCTGACTATTCCAGATCATCTACTTATATGCAGTAATGACATAAAGTTAATTTCCTGGGTTGGTAATCAGCATTTAAATAGAGCTCAGCAACAGAGAAAGAGGCACAGGTATCCAGAACCATGGGTATCAGTTAGAAAACAAACAAACAAACAAAAAAACCCAACCCCAATTCCATGGGAATAAAAAATATGCTTATTGCAATTTCAATGAATGATTTATTCTCCTTCCCTACCAGCTGGCTTCCTCGAAGTAGATCAAGTAGTATTGACTGTACAGTAAACACATCACTTCCGTTGGTAAACAGTATCTATGAATTCATCCCAAATGCATGTTTAGCTCTAGCAATGCTCCTCCCATCCCCACATCACTCATCCTAGATCAGAGACAGCTGAGCTATGAGAAGCAATGTTTACCTATTATATATGGGATCAAAACCCACAGATTGTTTTTAACTAGTTTCATTTTTATAAATTAACTGATTAATAGTAAAGTAAGTGTAATAAGAGATAAAAATAACTTGTCCAAAGTGTTAGAAAATAAGCTGTGGTTTTATAATTTGTATACAAGAGGTGGTCAGTGATTAAATCTGTTGTCATCAAACACTTCCTTTAGTAGCTTTTCCTACCATGCGTAGGATTCCCTGAGCATCTTCCAGCAGCAGGTTAATAACGTGACTAATATCCGCCGCGTGATGTGTCTGTTATTCCTCTTCCCAAAGGGGGAAAGCTGTTATGTGAAGTGTCTTGGCTATAGCTGTCCTTGTTAAATTCACATCACTACTCATTTATGTTAGAAAACAAATAATGAGAAAAGTGGTCACAACAGCAGGGAGTGAGCCTTATGCTCCTAGGGGAATTTCCTTCAGGGTCTCTGACTGTCTCTGGCAGACTTCTGTCTCCAGAGCAGACAAACTCTAGCCTTTACCACAGAGCGCTCCGCCATGCCTGAGGAACGTGGGTGTTGACCGGTCTTTCTCACAGAGCTGGATGTTTTAGACATCCTACGTGTAAGCTGTGGATGATCTGAAGCAAGCACCGAGGCTTCAACCTGCAGTGGTGCAATGCAAGTTTCTTACTTAAAGCTCACACTAATGCGTTCCTGCATGCACAGCGATTACCATTAAAATATGATGGGTTTTGGACTGTCATTACTCAGTAAGTTCCAGTATTATTTCTAGCATACCTGTGGCTCACAGGCATCTATATTTTATGTTCCATTGCCATGGAAGAGCTAAATGAGCTGTCCAGAAATTGATGCAATCTTTGATAAAGATGGGAGGACTGACTCTCCCTGACAGCAACTCTTTGGAAGGAGTAGAGAAGAATCACAAGGTGACAGAGTTTAAATTTTAAAAACAAATGGAAAACAATCCACAATCCAGTTCTAATGCTAAGTAACTTGTATAGTATTTGAATCACTACTTTTCTATACCACTGTTTCTTTTTCTTTTTTTTCTGTTGCTGTTCTCTAATATCACTCGCGTGCTATACTTCCTGCTTAGAACCAGGTTCCCCAGAATTCTTCAGTCAAACTGGGGTTGTCTTTGAGGTGTTGCATAGGAATTGCCAGGTCATAGCATGAACAAACGTTGAGCACCAGGTGAGAATGCATGGCTAATCTAGGGATCTCAGGTGCAAGTAATGCAGCTGAGTTACCACCTGGCCAATCCTCACCACTTCCTCACCCTCATTTAAGCGTTAGCACCTAAGAGAGTAGTGTTTCAGGATAGAGACTGCAGTTCTCTTGAGCTGTTGCTGGTTATCAGAAAGGGTGAGCTCTTTTTTTCTTTGTTGTTATCTTTCATTGCTCCACAGTGCTTGTATCCTAGCAGAAGGTACTGCTATTGCCTTCCTTTGCTCCCAGGTGTGAACTAGTACGTTTGTAGCTGCTAGCTTGTGCTTAGTGCTGCTGCAGAGTTTAATTCTCAAGCACAGAAAACCCTGTTGAGATCTTTCTAAACTGCTATCCTTAAGACTGGGTTTCTAGCTCTCATTTTGTGCACTGAATAAACTGGCTTTTTGGTGGTGTGAAAGGTGGTTAGTAGGAGGGAGCATTTACGAGAGGTACAAGAGAGGTTCTGAACGGGAGACTGGCTGTAGCTGAAGCTGGGCAGCACTTTAAGCCTTGGACTGTTCTTCAGCTTATTGTTTGGAGGTCTTTGGCTTGGAGGTTTGTTTGTATCTTTGCTCTTCTTGTTCTGAAATCCTCAGCAGTGTGCAGGGCCTATTTTTGAGGTGATTGAAGTGAGAAATGTCACTCAGCAACTTCGTGCTGCAGGACGAGATCTGGGAGCTCAGCTTTCGTGGCCTCTGCTTGAACTCTGAGGCAACACTTTCCTATCTGATGCAATCAGATAACTTCTGTGCTGTGCAAGTAAAGCAGTATTTTTCCCCTTTCAGCCTACTGTACTTCTCCCTGTTCATGCTTGTACCAAGTTACACAATCATTCTTGTCTGTAAATAAAAATGAGTATATGTACCATGTGAGAATTTGAATGTAGTTCTTTGATGTGAACAAAAGACTACTTTCCCATGCCTAGTCATCCATCTCCTATGTAAATAATTCTGATTGCCAAAATGTTACTGTTGGATTTTATAAGCCATTTGTGAGCAGGGGGAGAATGCATCCTTATTGCAGAATGCTTTCCCATCATATTCATCTGATACCACACTTAAAGGGAATGCTCAAAAATATGCTTTTAGGAACTTAAAATAACAGGCAAATCATAAAAATGAGATTAAAATGTACTAGATTATTTTTTTTTTTTAAGTGACAGTATGTTGTATGTGCAACTGCAGGGAAGACGTTCCTGCAACCTGAGGCTTTCCTTCCTTTGACTCAGTAGATGGCTGGTGAACCTGCATGGATCCTGGTGTGACTGTCAGAGCAAGTTGGGTTAGCTGATTTGAAGGGCTGGGTGCAGTTTTTGGTCAGGGTTCTTGAGTAAAACATCCTTGGATGATGCCAAGGCACAAGCATGCTTTCAGACTTGATTTCGGAGCTGAAATAATGGATTAGCAGATACCAGAAAGCTATAGATGTGGTAAATCCAGAGCTTTTAATACTGTGATTCCAACTATACTGAGAGAATATCAACATTCTGACTTTCACCCGTGTGAAATGGCACCATTTAACTGCAGAATGGCTTTGATATAGTGTAGGCCACTGACCCAGAAGGACCCTTCTGCCTATTTCTGTAGACCAGCAGCAGAGCAGCACATCTACTCCAGTGTTGCCCAGTTCTCTCTTACCAGTGGATACCACAAACTGTTGATCAGATGACTCTAAATGTACATCTTCATTTCAGTATCAGCATCCAAGGCCAATCTGACTGCAAAGATATCTTTTTAATAAATGGGTGTCATGCTGGTAGCAAGATTCCCCCGAATACCTTTTCCTTTCTTCTAGAAATCCACCCTCTCCAGACACAGTTCACAGTGTAAAGTTTCCTGTAACATTTATATATATTTCTTTAACCATAAAAATGCTGTGGATTTTGTGCTTGATTTTGTTTCTTATTAAGAAACTAGGTGTTTTTTTTTTGATCCCCTTCTTGGACATTTCCTCCCGAAATGAATTGTCAAAAAGACTGACATATTCTGCATAGATAAGATCTGACTAACATTGAGAGATTTCAGCAACGTTCTGTTTTCTATCTGCATTCATATCTAAAATAAGAGATACAGAAATCAAAGTGACTTCCTTCAAGTCACAGAGGGAGCAGATCATTCCAGATAGAATCCCAAGAGGATCCTTGTAGTTCCCAGCCCTCTTCTATAACCTCCAGACCACATTGTCTCCCTAATGTGCAGTGCGATGCGTTTGGCCTGAATATTAAATTGCAGCTTTGGCAATGTAGTAGCAGTTCCCTGGGCTCCCATTTGTGCTATAACTTTAACTTTCCAGATGACTTTCTCATTGTGGTTTCTACAGTCTTCCCTGTTGACTGTGCACATCATGGTGAGCAGTGTATTTAGAGGGCTTTTCTAGGGTTGCAGTTGCCCATTCTCATGTTACTCAACACAGTAAAATCTATTTCCTTGGTACAAAATGAGGGCCAAAAGACTTCATGTGAGTTATTTCATTTATCCTGGCTTTGTCAGTCATCCACATAAGTAAGTTTATAGTGGACTGCTGCTCCTTTTTCCTCCTCCCCCAAGCATTTTGGGGTTTACGCAGCTGTGATGGACAGCAAAGTCACATTGCCTCTCTGGGCTCTCACCTTCTGTGCCCTCCACTGTCAGAAGAGCACTAATTACTTGTGGTCAGTTCCTGAATGCAGGGCTATTGGGCTGGTTGGACGTGTCTCAGCACTACAGAAGTCTGTACCATGCTTGGAAAATGGGAAGGAACTGCATTTAACTTGCTTGTCATTAGAGTACTGGCGTCCTTGTCTTTCCTTGCAGTCTTATTAAAGTACAGACAATGTTGACAGGAAACCAACTCAAACTGTGAACATACTTTTACTGTTTACAGGCAGTTTTATATCCCTGGCTGTGTCTAATAAGAATTGTCAGGATTGTGGGTAATGACCTTTGCAACTTGCAATTTAGAAATAATTGGGATCTACTTTTGGATATTGTATCCTGGAGTAAGTTAGCATGTACCCTCAGAATAAAGGATATAAACTAACACTCTACAAAAAATCTCAGCTAGTCAGTCATAAGACTCCTTCGAATACCTCCAAGTTTATCTAGATGGAATCATGATGCTGAGGCCAGATTGCATTGGAGAAAGCTTGTAACCTTGCAGATTTCTTACAGAAATTTCTTATAGAGGTTATTTGTGCAAATAGAACAAATGTTCGATTAGAACAATGTTCCTGTACAAAGTTCTATTGCAAAAATCCTTCCCAGTGAAGTTATTGAAGTTTTTCTGCTGAGCCTAAAAATCATCTCTGGGTTCCCCATTATAGTAACCTAAAAGCTAGTTAAGATTTTTATAAAGAACAGGGAGGAAAATTAGCTGAAAATTTGATGCAGACAAATCATTTTCCTTGACATGGCACAACTCAGTCCTCTTAGTTTGGCATCTCTTCAGTTTCCCTTTTCTTGTTCTTTCCCTTCACATCATCTGTCTAATGGAACTTGTAAAGAAAGAAGTACTGGAATTGAAAACAAACAAAATCACTTAAAAAATAATGACCACATAATAAAAACAAAGCAACAGCAACTAAAAAAAATCAACCCCTGAGCTCTCCCTCTCAAACCAGCTAATTTTATGGCTAGAGACTCCTGATGAGTGAACTTGGAGCCAGAATTAATCCTTTTGTACGAAGATGAGTTCCCAGACTGAGTGCTAAATGTCAGTACTGCGCCTCTGATGTCACACCACAAACATCCATGTTCTTCATTCTGTACTGTGAACACATTCCTTTACTGACTTGTTTATTCCCACCCATTAGGGCAGGTTTGGCAGTGAGGCAGAGTGCAGCTTAAGAGCTTGTTTGATGCCTGTGGTTTCATGTTTGCCAACTGTTTGTTGTTTTACCCATCTTATGCACAGGTTGCCTGGGATTTCAGGGGTCTCCTAACCAAATATTATTAAATACCTAAAACTGGAAAATGTTTAGAGGATTCTGTTTTGTATGGATCAGCCCTTCCATGTATTTGCAATTGTAAACATACCTTTTTGATTTATCTTCCTTAAATTTGATCTCCCTTAATCCTCAGTATGCATTGTTATAATGTGACTGTGTAGTGTGGTACAAATAATAATTAAAAAATCACATCTGAAACTAAAACCCTCGGTAGCTCCCATGCACAGATCCTTCCTTGGGTTATATCAACAGTTAGTGTACTGCAGCCATTTGGTTGTCCTTGCTGGTTTTCAGCATATCATCAAATACCTTTATATAACGTTGTCATTTATCAAAATCCTGCTTATCAAACTCAACTTTTCAAAAAGAACAAGACATTTTAATGCAAATGTAATCATTTCTTGAACATCAACATCTGTTCTCCTTGAAACTACCAGCGCATACACCAGAGAGACAGAAGCTGTACCATTTAGTCTATAGTACATATAATATGAGCTTGTCTATTAGCCGTCTCCAGAGCTCAAAGATGTTACCTCAGTTTTGCTCATTCTTATCTATTAAAATAAGCAAACTTTTAATTTCTGTAAGACAGAAACAGAATCCATATTTATTGGCTCCTAAAAAGAGAAATAATGGACTAGAGATGTTTCTGTCCCTGCAGTTCCAGCCCTTCCATATGGCCACGCTAAGAAGTAAATAAATCTAATAATAATGAGGTTCCTGTTTTCAGGGCTGAGCAGGGTAAATCATGGCATAGAAGTGGGTCCAGCCAAGCTGGGAGTAGATTATTCTGGAGGTAGAAGAGAAGCCTCAT
The DNA here is from genome assembly GCA_035772895.1 of Perdix hodgsoniae. Lineage (NCBI taxonomy): Eukaryota > Metazoa > Chordata > Aves > Galliformes > Phasianidae > Perdix > Perdix hodgsoniae. Next base: position 4,720,805 of record JAPSGF010000037.1, on the reverse strand, counting down.
AGTATCCCTGGCAATCCTTTGTGTACAAACAAATAGTTACGATCTTCAGAGAATACATGCATCTGTCCTCTGTTTCAGTTCAGGCCCATCTCCAGACTGAGATCCCAAGTGGAGCATTATCATAACTTGAATCGCTGTTTCCCGGAGGCTGCACGTCTCGCACACTGTCCTGCTGTGGCCGGGAACGCACGAGGCTTGCGTCACCACTGAGAACATGTGGTTATATAAGTGGTATCCTAAGGAGAGGCAACGACACGTTCCTCTCGGGGAAGATGTCTGAAAACCTGGCTGTGACCTAGAAAAGATGTTGAGGGGAGTCGTTGTTTACGGTGTGTCTTCACTGAATTAGAAATCTGAATACTAGTGGATTTTCACGAGAGAACAAAGATTACAGGAATACAGCAAAGGCACGGTGTGTCCCCTGGCTAGCAGCAGCTGGGACTAACAATTCTCTAGAAAACAAGCAAAAAAAATATTCTAGCTCTTGAGTCAAAGCAAGGCTTGATCTCTGGGTCTGTGAGTTCTAACAAAATCAATAGAACAAAAGCCTTGACAGAGAAGCCAATATAAGTTATAGGCATTTAGAATAAAATACTGCAACAGATATCAACGTGGTGATGAAAGTTTGAGGAACAGAGGAAAAAATGTGTGTACAGCTCATCAAATCCTTCTACTGAATTTGAGTCTTTCTCTAAGTTATGAAACATGGGGGGAAAAAATGTGGGCTGTTCTTGTATGCCTGAGTTGAGGTTTCAGTTTGGATTTTCATTGTTTCAGGCTCAATTCTGGCGAAAGAAATTATTCCATAGCTAAGGAAGCATGGATGTATCAAGCACCTAATAAATATGTAGTGATGTGGTGCAGCACAGAGTCTTTTTAATTGAGAATTTATGTTGTATTGTGGGTGGTGGTATTAAGAATCTCTCATCACAGTGCTGATGTTGCTACCTTGGTGAGCCAGGAAGGCGTACGTTGTTCCGTATTGGTTAAGGCTTTTCCTTCCCTGTATGTTTTCAATTATAACTGAACTGTGGGGATAAAAAGGATCAGTTTTATCTGAACAAGGAGGCTGTTACCCACTTTTATCTGTGGAAAGGAAAATTTTAAGTTATTTTAGAGAGTCTCCCAATTTCTTCATCTGCCTTATCCTCCTTCTGACTGGTGACATCACTTGCACCCTATGGTCTTTCTCAGTGAAACTCTAGTCATTGATTCAGTCATCCTTGCTTTTGATAACAATAGTGGGTTATTTTGCTTGCAAGCAATCTTAGGGTAGTAATTTAAAGAGTCTTGCCTCTTAATAATCCTTCTTGCATGTCTGTGACTCCATCTCTGCAGCTCACTCCACCATCTACTTTTTTCAGGTCTCAAAGGCGTCTTCTTAGTGCCCACTGATAATGTGATAGGAGGCCTATTAATGTGATAGGAGGCCTATGAAATGAGAGGAATATTCAAAGCTTTTTTCAGCTAAAGCTTTCTACAGGTTTAGCTACAGCTGAGCATGTTATTGGTCACACCAATCCTAGTTAGACAAATGCTAGACTTACAGTGAATATTGTTTTGAGACATTAAAAATGGATCTTTTAATACAAAGCAAGCAAACATCTTTCTTGCTTTTTCTTTCTGTTGTTTGAAATTCCTTTTTGGCACAGTGCTTACATACTTGTTTTGACCACACAGCAGCGCAGCTGAAAAAATTGTCATGAAGTTCAATAAAGGGAAAGTGATAGCCAAGGCTGAGTCATTGCGTGTATGAGAGCTGGGAGGAGGAACTGTTGGGCTGTCCTGACAAAGATTCAGAAAATGCTGAGGAAGAATCTATCCCAGAGGATGCTGGCAAACTATCAAGAAACAGAACAAGAAACAAAATAAACCGTGGCTCCACAAAGGGATGGAAACCACCCCCCACAAAGTCAGCCAAAGAACTTTCCATCACAACATCCATGTTAGTCTAATTCTCCCTAGTTTTCTCAAGGTGAGGCAGCCACAGCATTGATACTTGTAGCAGTTTCTTTAAGATATTGATCCAGCAGGTATTTAATGCTGGACCGTTTGCATGAGCTGAAACACAGGTGCTGTTCAGCAGATGCTTGCAGTGGCTGTGATGAAATGTCTTGTGTGCTGGGGTGGTGTGCTGGGGAAGGAAGGGGAGCTGGGGGTAACAGTATGACAAGCAAACAGCTACCTATGTAGCAAGGCTCTGATTGCACAGCATCCAACCAGTGTAATAGCAGGTCATGGATTCAAAGGACCATTGGGAATAGCCAGGTGTAGTCAGGAGACCAGACACACATCCATGGTGACGAGGCAGGTCTGAGGTCATAAGTGTGGAAGTCAAGCAAAGGTTCAGCAAGGTACAAAGCCATGTACAGTGTGCCTATTGCATGGCTCTGAGGAGGACCAAATGCATCTCTCAGTCCAGTGGGTGAAGGGTTTATGAGCAGGCAGTGTAGTTGAGACCTCACAGCATTGCTTCTCACACCTTTGCTGTTTTTATGGAAGGCTGATCTAAGGTTACGCAGGGTTGTGGTATTGGAGCGGGTTTTGACATAAAGAAACAAACCCTTAAGGAAGGAAGATGTTGCAGCAGAGGATTATAGAGGAGGGTGACCGGAGTGCTCATGGTAGTTAGAGCCTGCTGGCCCATTTCAAGCCCTGAGAGCAGAGGAGAGGGACGTGGTGAAGCTAAGCAGGGCTGTGTCAGGAGAGCTGCAGGAGTTGAAAGGACCATTTCTGTGCACCCTTTTAGTTCTATTGCACAGGGGCAGCACTGTGACTATCTGTGGAATCTCTGTTTCTGAGAAAACAAGGCATAAGACCATGTGAACTGTTTTATTATTTAGTTTGTTTGCAGCTGCAGGAAGAAATCTCGACCAGCATTGCCTGTAGCAACCAGTCACACTGCTCCAGAGATAGTGCATCTGGAAGGGGTTAATCAGAGCAGACCCTTCTTTCCTATTGTTCTTTTAAAATTATATCACATCCCTTTTCTTAAGAATGAGAAGTTAATAAACATCTTTACTTGCACTTCCTTTTTAGAGGCAGAGTTAACTATGCCTGTGCTACATGTCAAACATCTGTGGACTACATAATCAACAGAAAAAGATGCTCTGCAGACTACAGAAATCTGTGACTTAATACCTACAACTGTGCAAATTCTCAAAATATGGTGGCCTTTTTAGTTTGTGCTGTCCTTGTAAATATGCAAACTATAGGCACCTCTTCATATCTACCCACACAGACATAGCAGTAGTCGCACCTAATTAGCTCCTTGTCTCAAATGATAGGACCATCTTCTTGTCTTCAAACGAAGATGCAATATACCCTCTAGTAGATGGCTATAACATGATTACATTGAGCAAGCAAATTCCTTTCTTGTCGATTTTTTTTTTTTGTGGAAACTTTCCAATGCTCAAATGAAGAAACAAAACTCTTTAGCCTCTGTTTTTCATACTGTGTGGCTGACAGGTTCATTAAATCATTGATAGCTCTAGTTTTTATGTCCTTTTCAAAGCTGTATATGCTATAATGTATCTGCTAGACTACTCTTGGATATGTCAGTAGGTAATTGATAAAACTGAGCTCCACTCTATAATATCCTGGACAACACAGGTTAACAATCAATGGCGATACCAGGATTTAGGACTTGACATAATTAAGGGAAAATTTCCTCTCTGATAATCATGCACTTTTGGATCAATGTCTATGAGCTGTGTAGAAGACATTGGCCTCAACTACCAGTGAATTTAACTCTGGTTTCTCGTTTACTTATGTTCAGTTGGGGTTATATTCTGTCTTCTAATGGATATGTTTTTGATCCAAACAAATAAGGAACAATGTCTTAGCAAAGGACATTAATTTTTGTATTCATGCTTCAGGGTGTCTTTAACAAAGTTTTGCCATAGTTCCCCTTATTGGGTATTTTGTGTACTTTGATTATTATTTTCTCCCTTCCCTGTTGATTTTTCCCTCAAGGACATTGCATTCAGTTATACATGGCAGTAAGTGTTCATTAGCAGCTCTACTAGACTTGTTTCATGAGTTGCGCCAAGACAAGCTAGTGCATTTTCAGGACAGGGGTCAGAACATCCTCTCCCCTGTGTGCTCCAGAACGATTTGTTCCAAGAAATGATTCTCTTAAGGTCATACTTTCTGACAGAAGACAAGTTTAGAAGCGAATGATGGAAATCCTACATTACAATTTTATTAGATTTTTGTTGTTCCTCTTATCTCTCTGCCTGTTGTGCTTACGAGCATTCCTTGAAGATATCACTGGCATGTCATTCCTTGAGGATATTGTAGTTTTCTTATACCTGAAACCTTAAATTTCTTTGTATGGTCCTGGTTGCACAAATTTTTAAGGAACATTTCAAAGATTCAGAGAATCTTGTCTTTGCAATCTCCATAATTATTCTGGCTTCCAGTGAAAAGTTTCATAAAGAAGAACCCCAGTAAAGTGAACAGAGATATTCTTCAGAAAGAAAAAAGTTTCTCTGTAAGTAAACTGCATGGTTAAGATGGATTCCTCTGGCATCTGAAGTTGAACGATATGGTAAGAGCTTCAAAATATTTTGATTCAGCCAATTCCATATGAGTATATCAGAGCTATAAAGGAAGGTCTTTGAGGTCTGTCAGGAAAGGAAAGCATCCAGAACACTGGAAGAGAGCAAGTGTGAGAATCTACTTCAAGAACAAGATAAAGAGCAATAGGAAGAATTGTCAATTCAGTTTTGGCTTCCTCGTTAGAAGATGCAGGTCCTACCATTTGAAATAAACTTTGTAAATTGCTTGATGCTTTATGTGGAAATTTTAGGAACTGTAAAGGACTCATTAGTACTTCATAACCTGCATCCCAGCATGTCTGCATGCTGAGAGCTGAACATTTGTGAGATGCTTTCCCAGATACAGGCCAGTGGATATTATCTATATTTAACTCTATTACAGTAAATATCATTGTTTAGTACATCTAGATTATGAAACATGATTTAATTGCTGAACAAAACCTGAAACTGCAATTTCTGCAGTAAACTTCGGTTAAGTCAATAACATCTGTTCTTGGAATTTGAATTTTGCTTTCCTTTTGCTTTGGAAGCTTGAATTCTCCCTATCGCATCAAGACTGGTGAGCAACTATTTTGAATTCTGGGGCACATGATCCACGTGCTCCCTGCAAGGTGGCTTTCCTAGAGAGCCGTCAGTTCCAGTTCCCAAAATCTACACTGAATTAGTCTTAAAGAGACCTTTAAAGTCACCACTGATTTGAAAACGCTTATACCCATTATAACAAGCCTACTCCTGGAAGATCTGAAGTTGTCTGGCTTGCTTAGGCTGAGCATCTGTTACTTCGCACTCATGCAATCCCCTGTTATTACTGGCTCCAACTCTGAATAGCAGCATCCAAAGAGAAGAGATAGAGCTGGATTTCTTGGCACATGGCAAGTTGTTGAAGGAGAAAGGAATGACTGAATAGCAGTGGATGATGGCCTTGGGAAGTACCAGTGCAGTGGAAGAGCTGGTGAAGTTGCTTATAACGATGTGTTGAGCTGTGCACTCTCACCTGCATGCTGGCTGGCAGATCTGAGCACAGGGATCATCATGTTGTTCTATGCTCATTGCTGAGACAAGGTCTTTTGTTGGCACAAGCTCTTTGCCATTGTGTCTATTTCTAGACCAGTGGTTAGCTAGATTTTTGAGCTGCCTCATCACAACCTTCTCTGCAAACTTTATTTTGCAAGTTGTAATTGTCCAGACTGCAAGCTTCAAGCATTAACTTTTTGAGCTTTGTCTTGTCTTGCTTCTATTGGTGTGACTGTCTGCAGTATCCCTCACTAGATAAGGAGGATAGGTACAATCCTTGGGTTTCCGTAACTGCACATCACTAGTATAGGCCAATTTCTGAGTAATGGAAATACCAAATGTTCTCCAGCTGGGCAGAAGATCTCTCTATGGAACTTAAACATTTAATGGTAAGGGGAATAGGTCTGAGCATCCCTTTGTGGGCAGGGGAACAGTGGGGCTCAGCTGGGGTTGGGACCTCCTGGCCTTGGGAGCCTGACCATCTGCATCCTCATCCCTCGCAACCCCTCTGCAGGCAATGAACTCTCTGGGTGAGTTGTGTCAGACTGAAAACCCTGGAAAGTCAGGATAGTGGAAGCAGGAGCTAATAGGCCTTGCATGTTTTTATCTCCATGTCAAGCCTTTTATCTTCAGTTTCCTCATGATTTGATTTCCCATCTGTGCAGAGCTGCAGGCAGGCTGGCTGGCAGAAGCCTGGGCATGGTTCCAGTACAATATAGGTTTCCACGGTATTTGACTTTTTACAATTGCTAAATGCTTTGATTTTGATGAATTGGCATTTTTCCTATGGAAAAAACACGCCTTTGGAGACTTTCTAGTTAGAATGAAACCAAGTTTCAGCATATTGCAAAATTCCTCCAGAGCAGAATTTATTGTATAGCTATATTTTTAAGTAATTTTACCCTTCAGTGTTTTCTTCATATCTTAACAAATAGAAACAAATGCAAATATCATTATCATATGTGTTGTAATGAGGTTGTCTATTTTTGCCTCTGGAAAAAGAATATAGGTATAGACAGTTAAATACAATACCTGGAAAGTAGGTAAAATTATTCAGGAGTCCTATGTGATGAAATAGTGAACTTTCAGACCTGGTTTTGCAGTGGAGCAATACGAGACATCATGGAACATAAAATTAGATTAAATAACTCAGTATTTGCTTAGTAATTTCCTTCTAAAGCAGACTTAGCACATCTTAATGGAATTCATAAATTTGAGCAGACGTTTGTGAACATGTGTTTATATTCAATGTTGGTTGATTCTTACTTAGTGGACCAAAACTCAGCCAAGGCTGCTGGGAGAAATCTAATGATAAATCAGTGTATGTGAGCAACACTCAGAGTGGTAAATGCAGCCCTCCTCTGTGCCTCTATGAACACAGTAAATGTGAACAAGCCATCATCTTGGGTTTATAACCACAGGATGGCAGATAGGCACTTCCAGGGAAACTCGTATCCTTACTTCTGCAAGAAACTCATTCCCTTAAAATGAGTTATGCTAAGTAACTAGTGTAGGCCCTTTCTCTTTATTGGATTAACAGTTCAATGTTTTTGAAAACCCCTCTTCCTTCCACATTTGTCTAGAATTTAAACCACAGCTAACCATTCTGCATTAAGGTGAGGTAGTAAATGAAGGGCCACCTGTTGCATCAACATAAATACAGAATGCATCTTCACCTTCTTAAGCAGCTAAGCTGCTATATGAACACCACATGGGACTGCAAGTCTGCTGAGTGTGTTTTCCAGAGGAATGAGACCACCTCATTCCCTCTCCAACCAGCAGTCTCTGGAAAAAGGAAAAGAAATGCTGTGTAACATTTATGGTTCTGAGAATTATATCTTTTATGTTGTTGGGTTTTTTGTTTGTTTGTTTTTTTTTAACCAGATGTATGTGCAGCATAGCAAGCAACTTCTTTAAAAATTTCCAAGTGGCTGTGGTGTGTTTGTGACCGCCTGCTTCTCAGGGCCAGGACTGAGCTGCATTTACCCCACATAAGCAATCAGCCAAACTGCTTTCCTGCAAGAACTTTAAGTAAATTTATGATTTGATTTTATCCAATGTAATTGAAATTTTGGCTTATATTTTGAGTGCAGCTGGCTTTATGTAAAGCTTCAATGGATGTGTTGAACCTGGGTCAGCTGAGCTGCTTTCAGATGATTTAATGCTGACATCTGCTGTTATCAGGATCATAACTTGTGACCAGCTGCCAGTGCTTTCCTATATTTCAGAAAAAACTATATTTCTCAGGGGGGAAAGTTAAGCTTATGTTTGTGTAGTAGATAACTAAATAGGGAGGGTTTTGTTTTCTTTTGTATGTATATCTATTTCTTAAACACAATCTTTAGAAAGAGTCTTGGTTTTTGAAGCTAATGAAGCAGTTTATTAATAATAGAAATTATTCAAAGGCATATAGCTATTCTAGCAGAAGCTCTGCAAAATTTTCTACAATTTGTTCTTTTTCTGTAATTAAAAAAAAAAAAAAAAAGAAAACACAGACTTTGTCAACAAGCTCCTGCTTCTAGCACTATCCTAGCCCAGGCCATTCTGAATTTGGCCCAAAATAAGTTTGTTTTTTTTCCTTCAGATCAGAATGGGCAAAGAACGATCTTTAAATACCAGCTGGAGCTTCCCAGCTGTTTGCGATTGCTTCAATTTTATACTTAAATTACAGATGATCAAAACCATTGATTAGTATTCCATATGAGTGTTTGAAGTCCCAGTGCTGCTGTGTGTGAAATGAGCTGGTAAACAGAGCAGCTGAAAAATAATTCCAGCCTTAAGTCTCTGTTCTGTCCCTGATGGGATGAAAAAATCTAAGGTGAAGGTGAATGTCCTCATACTGTATTTTGCCTTGTTTTAGTAATAGATTTTCATTCTTAAAGTCAGCTACCATTAAGAATATTGACCTGTGACACAGCAAGAGCTATCTGGGAACTCAAATGGTTCTGAAAGTGGAATGCAAATGCTGCTTATGGCCATGGTTCATCCTCTTCTTGAATGTTATATCATGCTAGCAAAACATCTATAGTGTGAGAGATGTGTGAGTCCAAGTATTGCATTAGTAGTTTAAGCTAAAGAGAGGCCAGAATTTTCTGTGGTGTCCTCTGACGTATGTATAGCAGAGTGAACAACAAAGAGGAAATGTGAGTGTTGTAAATCAAGCTCTTGCTCAACCCCCTATCAGTATTCAGGAGAAAGCTTACACAGCTGCTTCTCAGCAACTGCTAATAATAAAGTACCCTCCTACCTTCTTGTACATAATGACAGTATTTTTAGCTAGGTGACCCACAGGACTTGACTGTTAACATCTGGGTGAAAGTTCTGCATCTTTATTTTTCCTGGGTATGGATTTTACTACTCTCTTTGACTTTAAATTTAGAGATTATTAACAATATTTGCTTACTTGAGGTGCAGTGTGTTGGAGACCCTCGCCTTTGGCTTGGACCCCTTCTGTTGTGAGGATGAGGTTGCTATGAGTTGGCTGGAGGATAGGGTGGCTTTCAGCATGGAGCTGGGCTGCACACTACTAGGAGACCTGGAGTGCTCCTGGATGCCCAGCCCAGAAAAACCTGGCATATACACTTCTACTTTTGTTCAACAACCCATGGCTGTTTGCTCCAGGGAAAAGAAAGAGTCTGATAGCCAGTTCATAGAACCACAGAATTGTTTGAGTTGAATGGGACCCTTCAAGCCCATCTAGTCCAACTGTCCTGCAATGAACAGGGACATCTGCAGCTTGATCAGGGTGCTCAGAGACCTTGTTCTTAATTCTGTTTTTTTTTTGTGTGTGTATGTGTGTGTTATTATTTTTTTTTAAATAAAAATCGTGGAATGTATTTACTTTCAAAGTTCTAGCCTTGCAGGAAATTTGTTATATTTTGGGCTGGATTCAGCTGGGGAGAAGTCCTTTTTAAGCAGAGGAAAAATCTTTCCGCAGAGATGGAAAGCTATAGGGAAATTACAGATTTAAACGTCATCTAAATCTTCCACACCCTTGTAAAATTTGTCATTTTATTGTTTCTCGGTTGAAAAAGAATTGTAACAAGAAGTTCTCAGGTTATACCAAGTCCAAGCAAGAACATAATTTGCAAAGATGTTCATGTGAGAACCAGAGTCACTTTCAACTGCAATGCAGAACTCAAATCCTTTTAAAGCTTTTAAAGAATTATTGTCATTTCCACAAATTCCATTCTGTTTGCTGTTTAATCTTGTGTAACATGCAAGTAAATTAATTCATTGCAAGTCTGTAATGTTTTCTGTTTGTGTGCCTATGTTTAGCTTGCTTTATGTGTCAAGGGTGATTGTGATTCATTCAGCTACTGGCAAGTAGGCAGATTCCTATGTGCTTTTTGCAGTGTGCCAGAGCACTGAAACACAGAAAACCAAATGATCGGGCTGAAATTGTTCAGTTACTGGCATTTCCACAATGAAGACCACTTCTTATCTATTGTGTAGTTCTTCATTGCTTCAAGGATAGGAATCTTGTCCAAACAAAATTTCATGTTGCATCATCCGATCTATATAATAACAATCGGAAGGCAGTCTTGAAATCCAATGTAGACTAATTATGACTGTTTTTAACTCTTTTTTTTTTTTTCCTTCCTTATCCCTTTAGTAGAAAGATCCGGTTTCTTTGGAAAATCCCATCTACAAAATCTCAAGTGAAAATTTAAAAAACAAACAAACAAAAAAACCCCACAAAACAACCAAAATTCTTGTCACCCTCAGTTAAATAGAAAAAGCTAGGGAAAAAGAGTCGTAGTGAGCTGCAGCTGAAGTTCTTTCTGTCTTTTTGCCTCATGGCCAGTTGCCTTTGGATTGTCAATCCTGGAATTGTGCCACTTGTGGGACCTGGGGTGCACCCACACAAACAGGGGCTGTGCACTGTAAGGGAGGAGCAGCTCTGGACTTAAGAGTGCAGACTATAGGTACTAAACGTATTTCTGATTATGTGAAACATTCCATTGACTATAGGAACTTTTTCCTATTTCAGCAATGAGGAAGGAAATGGAGGAATTGGGGGGGAACCCCTTTAAGGAGCAAGAGGTGGTGGTGATCAAATACCTGCTGTTGGATGGTGAGAGTAACACAGCACGTGTACAACCTGTAACTCAGGTACCTTATTTCATGCCTTCACTTGCTGCTTAACCATGTGCCATTTTCAATGTCTCTTGTTTTTGCTCTTTCCTAAATAAATTGGTTGCTATCGTCTTCTAAAAGTTTCCTACTGTCTGAGCTGCTGCTATACTTTACTATCATACTTTGATAATCTTTTTCATGTTTCCTATACATTTATTTTGTCTCTTCTGCTTCTGTATTTCAGTTCTCCTCTGACACTTGAGGACTTACCAACTTATCTCTTCCAAACTCTTTCAGGATTTTCTACACTTTCATAATACTTTCTTCTTTCCTCTTATTGAAAAAAAAAGTTTAATCACAACACCAGTTCCCCTCTTAAGTCACTAAACTGCAGGAATTGTGTGTTCTGGTTATATACAGCTGGACTGATATAGTATTTTTCAGTGACTCTGAATTCACTTGACTGAAGGCTGCTTTCACTAGAGACAAAATTCTAAATCATTTATTTTTTTGAGCTGGAGCTAGAACAAGTTCTTTTGATCCAATGATGGGAAACAGTTGATTCTGATCTTTCTTGACCTCTGTAGTTTTGGTTGAATGTTGAGTCATGAGCACATTGAGCATGTCTTTTTCCTGTCAGCAATCAGATCAGTTACAGTTAATTAAGATATATAATGTTGTCTTAGACAAGCCTAGATTTTGGCATGAGAGCTTAAACAGTTCATAGTAAAATTGCTTATCTGCATGAATAAAACACTTCTCTGTCATTATTCCTACTTAATGGGCAACTAGGATAAGCATCTCACTTTAGCTATTGATTCCTGACTCTGGCTAATGGCCAAGTGCCTCCTCCATGTAACTGCTGTAGGAACAGACAGCTCTTCTCTTCTGTGGCAGCCAAATGTGGAAAACTCAGTATGGAGAAACAGTGAAATTCTACCCTTTCTTTCTCTTTTTTTATTTTTTTTTTTGTTTGTTTAAATAATGACAACTTTAAAAGTAAACAGCACAGTTAGATGGTCATGTTCATGTGCACATTAAGAATACGTTGTGGTCCACCTCTCATACAGTTTGTGCTGGGGGTTTGCTTAGCAGGACTTTATTTATTAGTGTCTTTCTCATTTTATTTTCTTCCTATGCTTGAAGCTGGAGTGTTCTGCTGACTTACTGGGGGTTTGAAATTTGGTGTATACAGTTGTATACAGATGAGGAAAAAAATCAGCCTTGTTTGAATATTCATTCTTCATGGGATTGGGCAACCTTCTTCAGTTAACAAAAGTTATACAGTAACTTTGCTTAATACCCATTAGGTGAAACTGGAGAACAACTTTTCTTTAGAAGCACTTCTGGAGAGAGGTTTAGTAGTGTCTAGATTATTTTCTGCCAGCAAAATGCACACTAAAAACTCACTTATGTACAAATGATAGGATTGAAGTGTTTGACTGAAACTTGAACCTTTGTCTTGTGAATCCTCAAATCTGTCTGTCATTGAATCTTTGTGTGCTTGCTAATACTAGTAAGTATTGGTAGAAGAGCAGTTGAAGATGGATTTCAGCTGGCCTATGGCTTGCTGGAGGAGCACAGCTTCCTAATATGAGAGAGAAATCTCACTTTTTTGGTATGCAAGTATTTGAGAAAGCAATGCCCCAAGAATTATATAAAGGACACAGAACAATCTTTCTTGTGGCTTTGCTTTTTTTTTTTCCCCTGTCAGGTATAAGCAGACAGATACTATCCTTCAGAAGGAAAACAAAGAGACAATGATCGTGCAGCATTAAGTCTAGTCTTAAATGCAGAAGTTTTCTATCACCAAGCAGACTGCCTAAAAGCCTAACAGTTTGCAGCACCTTGCAACAACAAAGCCGCCTTCTGCTGACAGACCTTTGATAAGGTGCATAGGAACAGTTTGATAGACCTTACAGAGCATGTGATGAACAGAACTTAACAGTGGCTATGGGGGTCTGGTGACACACCACCAAGGTATCAAGCAAGGTACAATGTGATTTCTCTAACAACTCAAACACAGCCTTATTAATTTTTTCTTGGAGATTTCACTAGCCAAGACTTCTTAAGTGCCTAATAAGAAGCGTTAGGCAGCCTTCACAATGCTGTTGGGAACTTCTCAGCCTCCTATGAGAATATAGAGGTACATAGCTTTACAAGCTGAGCGGTGTGTGTGCCTCTTCCTCAGAGAGGCCTTTCCTTAAAGAAAGAAATGGCATGCTTAATTGCACTGAGGGTCTGCTTTCCGTTGACTTCTTTTCAATGCATTCAGAACTTCTAAGGCTCTGTTTGTTGTTTTCTCTGGTGAAAATTACTTGGCAGAGATCAATGCTGAGGATACAAAACCATTACCTGGGGTAGATGTGGTTTTGACTGAAGCTGTTTGCCATCCGTAAATGTTTCCTTGTCATTGACTGTGATTCCAAACCTGCTTGAGGTGAGATTACAGAGCTACCAGTATTCCAGTTCACACAAGCTGTTTCTTTTTCTGAACCACTTCAGCTCAGTGACTTCTAGCATGGTGTTTAAAGTTCAACTATACTTTATTGGTTTGAAAAAAAGTTAAGCCAAGATAGTGTTTTGGCTGATCCTTGTGTTGGCTTTCATGTAACTTCACAAACATAGCAATTTAGCATCCTGATGTGAGAGGATTCCAGTTATCATTTTTGAAAAGTTACTCCTAAATTCCAACAAATCCAGGAGACTCAGCATCTCATTCATCTCTCTTTCTAGCATTATGCATTATTATACTCCTCTTCCACATTAGTGCAAAAGTGTTCCTTGTGGTGACAACTGTCTACAAATATAACCCTCTTGTGACAATGGCAAATTTTCCATCAATCATCTTTGCAATGTTTTGCACTGCATGTGCACTGTGCTTCTGCTACGTTGCACCTCACAAGTGTCTCCTCTTTGCTTTGGACAGAAGGTAGCTGCTTTTTTCCAAGTGAAAGCCTTCCTTCAGAAGCTGCTGAGTTCAGCTGAAGCCTGATCCAGTGAATTCTTGGAAATTTCTTCCTCGTCAGAGCGTGCTCTGCTTGCTCTTTGACACAGTAATATTTGAAGTGTTTTCGATGTGAACACACTGCAGTATATCCTTCACATGTTTGGCAACATCAAGAATGGGGAATGCATGTCTGCAGCCATGGGAGCTCTCGCAGGAGCTTTCCATGAATTTAAGCCCCAGATGATGTTGGCCTTTGGATCTCCGGAAGTTGCACGAATGATAAATGTCTTTTCAGGCTGTTTAGGATCACGTTAACTGAAATTCTCTTTTTTTTTTCCCTTTTGTTTTTTTTTTGTTGTTGCTTTATAGATACAAAAACCTCGCTTCAAATTTTCTGGACAGAGTTGAACAGATTAGTATTCACAGGGAAATGAAAAGTAATTGTTTTTTAAATCTTCTACTCTGTCTATAAGATCAGTAGCAGTATGTGTGTGAACAGCTATTGTGTCACTGCCTCTGTACCGTTCCACTTCCATTTTGGTGGTCTTGGAGGAAATGTTTATGGGGGAGAGGCAACTTAAAGGGGGACTCCAATGGACTGTATGCACAGTCCCCTGCATTGTTCTGTATTGCATCAGCTGGTGCTGGAGCTTGGTGCTAGGTTTAGGAACTGAAATGGGTTGTAGAAGCAAGTGCAACAGGAAATCTTTCCCAACATTACAGTTAATGCACTGATTTTACACAACTTCTCAGTTGATACTTCTTCCTTGTTTGCTTTCATCTTCCAGCCAAGTTCAGTTATAATCATTATAACTCGCCTATTTAAATCCCCTTTGCTATTTAATTAGTTACTGTATTTTCCTCATTTATTCTTCAAGGCTAATGCTGCGATTTCTTCAGCAGCTGTTATGTCTCATTGCAGGCTGGCCTCTTTTGCTTTGTGAGGAGTATGAGTGTGATATATATTTTTGTACATGCTTTTTATGATCACAGTCTCTTGCAAACGGCTTTAAGTTCTATAGGGATTAAAGACAATACATAAATCTCTGATTATGATTATTATGACTATTCTAACAAGAGCTGGCTGAGGAACAACAATCTGACTTGCAACAGCCTTTAAGGTTTTGAAATTCCCCGTTGGAAGAAGATCAAACTTTCCACTGTCTGTGAAGCAGAGCTGTTCAGACATCCATTTTCATATTCTCAAGGTCAAGCGTTTCTTACTTGAGATTTTTTCTATAGAATCAGTTAAGACCTCAGAAACCTACCCTAACTAAATGTAAGTTGTCTTCGCTGAGCCTTGTGAATCATATAATGTTCTATTGAAGGAAATAGTTTTAGTAAAAAATGTTTTGATGGTTGCCAATGTTCATTTCCAGAGTTTCCCTGTGGTGGAGAAAATATCTTATATGCTCATGCTCTGCTCTGATAAATGTGAACTTACTGTATTTACCTTTACTGTTTTTAAAATAGATTTAATATTTTTTGAAACAGATCTTAAACTGAGATGGGGTTAGTAAATAATTAATAAGAATCTGCTTTTTTGGATGCATTCTTTATGAGAGTTCAATATTGGGCCAATTTGAACATCCTTCGCCCTTGGTTTTGTGTCTTTCTTCAGTCATTCAAGTGGCACTTACCTTGGATATCCTCAGCAACCAGAGAAAGCAGGTCTTTAAAATGTATGGAGACAGCCACCAGATCATGGCAACATGCAAAGTATGTGGTGTTGTAACAGAATTATGAAGTGACCTCTGGGACAGTGGTGAGGTAGTTAACAATCTCTTGAAAACTGATTTTCCCTTTGTGTCCTCTGCAAAGCCAGCTGATCTCTTCTGCACCGTCCTCACCAAGATGCAGCAGGCAGTGCTTGATTCACTGTGAGGAAATGGGGCCAGGTCCAGGCCCAGTGTGCCTGGGGTGGATGTAAACTGTGGTCTGCATTGCGTCAGCGTGGTCCTGGGGCAGCATATGCAAAGACATGTGAACCTCAGTCTTCTTTGCTGCCAGTGTTCCTAGATGCACAGTGCAAACCCACATGTGAAGTGTGGTTAAAAAATACCAACGACAGAACTGGAAACATGAATGAACACTGCTTGGTTTGTAGGAGTTAGGGATTGAATCCCCTTGGGTTAATTGATTCCCCCTGGATTAATCACTCATTTACCAGAATGAATGATCGCCATTCAGTGCAGCATGTGCTGTGAAAAGGGTAACAAAAAAGAAAAATATCTAAAACCTATTGTTATACTAAGGTAGATAAGCATGCAAATAAATCATCCCTGTAGCTGACTGCTCTTCAATCTGTGATGTGTTTTTGAGGTGTTTTTTTATAGTTCCCACTGAACCAGGAGAAGGAATAAAAATAAAATCAGATCTTGAAACCAAATTTCAGCTTTCAGAAGAATGTGATTAGAATATTTGTTTATCCTCCCACCTCCAACATGCCACTTCTCTAGGGGATTCAGCTATTGCTATCATAAGAATGATTTTAATTTATGTAGGAAATGCATCTTCATTTTGCCGTGCTTATAACTTGCTGGAGGGAGATGAGACCCCTTGCTATCAAGTGCTTTTATGGGAAACTTCAGTTGATAGATTACTGGGAGAAACACTTTGGTGTGATCTGTAGGAAATTAAAAACACCTCCACTGTCAACAATGGTGTGATAGCCCTGAGGCAAATCCTTGTTGCTATGTTCTTATTTATGATTGGAATCCTTGGAGTTGCTCATGCAAATGGAATGAGTGGAACTGTCAGCCTCCACCAGCTGTGATAAAGTGGTACATCTGGGGAAGGTACCTCTACCAATCACCTTACATTTCTTAATTCTTCAGTGCTTCCATTGAAGAGTTCTAAACCAAAACCTTTAAATCAAAATAACATTTATTAGGAAAAATCTAGGGGGGGGGGGAAGAACTGAGATGATACGTCATCCTTCTATTTTACTGTAATTATGTAGAACTAGTATAAGTAAGAATGCAGTGGGTTCTTCAACTTCATTACAAGATGTGCATTCATCAAGAACATTTTTGGTGGGAAAGCTATCAAAGCAAAGGAATGTAAAAAAAGTGAAGGGAAAGAATATAAAGGAAAACAAAGAGCTAGAATGAGTTTGCCTCAGGATTCTAGTTTGCTACATTTTAGTTTGTGAGGTTTTCTTTGGTTTTCTTTGGCATATCAAATGCCTGTTGTGCCAGTAGTGCAGTGACAAACTGGCACTGCACAAGTACTTTAGATCCTCTCAGGGAGTTGCCCAGGCTCTTCTCCGGGTGGGCCTTTCTGTCTATTTACTTGCCTTAGGTCAGCCATAAACCTGTACTGGAAGAAGTTCCAGAGGCTGGTCTACAGCTTTGGCAGATACCTGTTTTCTGGAATCTGCCCTAATTCTGTAGAGCAAAAGCCAGCATCTCATAGGCACAGTTCATTTGCTTTCTGCTATTTACAGCAGTGATTTTACTTTAAATGCAGATGGGAAAACTGCAAAAAGCCTTCTGATCTCATTCATGTAGAAATCAAGAAAAATTCTCCTCAGTATCAATGCTTTCTGCATTGAACTGCTAGAGACTGAAAGAAAAAACTTTCAGTGCAGACATTGCCTTCATAGATTCACAGCAGGAATTTGTACAGTGTTTTACTTCTGCTTGACCCAAATCTACGCTGCTCATTTCTGATTAAAATCAGCACAATTATATTAGTAAGTACTGTTCTGTGGTTTGGTTGTGAGGGTGTGTGAACGCAGGGCTCAATACCAGAGAAATGTGTACAGGCATTTCTATGGTATTAAAAATGTTACATTTCATCTTAAGATTTAAGTTCTTGGAACATATAGGTCTAAGATAGGGTGTCTGGTTAACATATGCATCTGCATTTAGATTGTAAAGACGAGGAATACTGACCTAAGTAGGATCTGTTCTTTGTCACTTGCTTTAAAGAAATGCAGAGCTTTACTCTGGCAATAACACCTGATTCTTTTTCTTACACCTTGCTTGGGTTAATTATTTTGAGACTCTTGAATTTAATGTGCTCTGTCAAACCTTAACCAGGTGTGGGCAGCATCAGAGACCACACACTCAACAAAGCAAAGGCAGCCTTCTTACATTCACTGCTTTCTCATATCATCTGTGCTCGATTGAACATCATAATTTTGATGATAACAGGAACGTTGGTTTGAAATCTAATTCCTTTCGGTTCTTCAGTCTTTTTTACACACGTTTAATGGGTGGTGGGGATTCTCTGATCTAATTTTCCTGTTCTTGAGTGGCCTTCTGCAATGTGAATTCTCTCGACAAGGAAATGGATTTTCAGATATTGCTAAGTGACATCTAAGAGTATCTCTCTTGGTGAAGAACAAAGGTGCCCTGGGAAACCAGTCTGACTGGGAGAATGGAAATTTTCCAAATGTTAGACTTCCTTTTGTGAGCTGGGGTCTGGTGAATTTAGCACCCAGATCTGCAAGCCTTCCACCTGAAATCCAAATGATCTCAATACTGGATAGCTACCTGCCTTTGCCTATTCTTGATGTACTATGGTACGTAATATGGGGTGCCAAGCCCACACATCACATGAGCTTGGGGCTTGGTGCAAGAATTATGGTGTGAGTTGCTGCATATGTGGAATGCTAAGTGCATGGGTGCTTGTTTAGCATGGTCTAGAGGTGACTGTGGGGAGATGGAGGAGGAGCCTTCTGAAGTGTAGAAGGCTGCTGAAAAAGAAAGGGAAAGAATTGTGAACAGAGTGAGGCATGGTGGGCTTAAATTGTAGTGGGGTGGCAGTTTGGTTGATGTTAGGAAATCTTCCCTGTGCATAGCCTAGCAGATCTCCAGAGTAGACTAGAGACAGTTCTATCAGGGAAGATTTTTATGCAATAGTGGTTTAGGAATAACTCATTCAGCTTTTGAGTAAAAGGCTGGAAGGTCAGGACTCAGCAGCCTCAAGAGATGGGGCTTTTGCCTTTGTTTTTTCCCAACCCAAAATTTGTTCTAGAAACTCAGGAGATATAGGAGATTCCATTTTCCTGCATCAAAGCATGTGATCAGTGCAATGCACATATCATACAGGATGGGGAAGTCAGCTTCTGGTAAATGCAGAAGTCAGGAAATACTTTCTGAAGTGTTTCCAGCTTACTCCATCCCATCCAAATCTGACTTGTGCCATCTGTGGTAAACAGGCTATTGGCAGCTCTCTGTTAAATGGCCTTCAAGGCTAATTCAGGCCCTGTTTTAGATCATTCTAGTCTTGCTACCTTTGTGTCTGTAGATTGGCTGCTACTGTGCACATAAAAGCATTATACTTTCTCCCTGCTCAAATGCAGGCTTGTGCTTTCTCTCTAAAAGTTCATGAATTCTGTTCTTTCCTGTTGATGTTGGCAAGTATCTTCCAGAGAGCACACTCTGTGTTTTCCTTGTGGCCATCTGTCCTGGCATTAGCAAAAATGATTGCATAATCCAAACAACAGAATCCTTTGAGAGAGGGGGAGAAAGAAAGATACACACAAGTCATGTGGCTGACATGTACCGCAGTGATCCAAATAATTATGGAATCAGAAATAATAATAATGTATTAGATTTCTCAAAGGAAAAATGCTTATTCTTCCGAGGAACTATTAAAAACACACTATACAATAAAAGCACCCAACTGTAATACAAACGAGTGCCTTGAGCTCCAGAGCACTTATAAAACAGTCATCGCTGTGCATCTTTACAGCAAGAAACATAATTAAAACACCTTTCTTGACAAGGTGAGTCACTCTTTTCTTATTTGAGCGACTCTCACATGGCTCACCTCTAAGGGTGATCTGCTCTTGCTTGACACTGGATGGTCAAGGATCCAGCGGCTACTTGCTCCTGTCCTTGCTGCAGTGCATTTGAGGAAGCATCTGTAGGCACTGATTTTAAGTGGTCTTTATTTCAATGGCACAGATGGGAAACTTGGTTTATTTGTCATGATTACTGAGCTGATGAGTCATATGTGTTGCTTGAAAGAAGGTAAAGTTTTGTTGTGATGGGGAGTCTCAGCAAGCACTGAGTCCAATCAATCTAGTGGGAGAAGATGCAGAAATCTGCAAGTAAAAATTCAGCTGCCCAGGGAAGTGGTTTTTCTGTTTGTTTGTTTTTAAGCAAAAATTGCAGCCATCCTCTCTTATTTCATGAAGTAACTTCAGGTTATTTGATTTTCTCACTTCAGCGCCATTGGCACAAGCAAGCATTGTTGTTTCTGTGGCTGTCTGAGTGCTGGGATGGGGTACGACTTTGGGTGACTTTTCTAGAACTTGAGTATTGTGAAAACTTTTGTAAGGAACGCATCATCTTCACAGTCTTTCACTAGCTCTGTTTATGGTTTTATTCCAGAATTAGGTATTTTAATGCCAAAATATTTAGTTATGATATTTATAACAAAGATAATTTACTGTCTTTGGTAGCAAGTGTTTTTTTTCAAACAGTTTGTCTAATTCTGTCTCTCGACTTGATAATGAATCGGATGAGATCCATCTATTGTCAAAAGCAGAGACAGAAAGGGCAGCTATGATAACTACCTTCTTTGATGTTCATATGCCACGCCTGAAGAAGAGCACACAAAGACTATACCTTTATACTTTCAGTAATTTACAATAACCAACATTAGGTTTATTATACTGGCCAGTAAAATGTAATTTATTTTATTCTCTCGGAGAGAGACTCTCAGCGTATGATGTGTTATGGTTACTGGATAAGAGGATCAGCGGCTGGTGTGATTTATATGCACTCCCCCTAACATTTTGCCATTTTTTTCCCCTATATGGGAACTGTGAGGATAAAGAGGGAAGATTCGAAAACTAGAGAATACACTTTTGATCTCCAGGGAAACAAGCTTTCAGATAAAAGACTCTTTGCTGCCCCTTTACCAACACAAGTGAGACTGGAAAAGGGACTCCTCCCAGAGAAGATGGATGGACTTATGGTAGCAAACATTTAGTCTTAGATGACATGTTGTGCTAGCTTTGGTTCCCTGTGAAACAGCAGGGCAATATGCTTTTTCCTTTCTAGGCAGAGCTGCTTCTCATGACAGCAGTCAGGTCTTGTTGTGAGTGCGGTGTTCATGTGGGGGTCCTGCAGGAAGCCAGCAGCCCCCTGGCTGCTCAAGGTTGGTGTGTGGCTGGACAGTATGAGCTCCAGGGGACAATTACTCTTCTGGCCATTTGTTCTCTGCTTATTTGTCTTAAAGGTGCTCTGCAAAAACTTGGAAGGAGGAATAAGTAAGATAGTAAGGGCAAGAATGCAGTGCTGGATAGCCCAAAGTGGCCTTTTTGTAGGTCTCAAGGTACTTTACTACAGAGTTGTTATTTTGCAATAATGAGAATATTCCCGGCATTAAGGAGCCTTTCCTTATGGCAAAATAGAAGAGCCTGGTTTCTTCATCTTTTCGGCTGTAAACGCAAGACAAAATTCAGTGGTCTGCTGAGCCTCAGCTAAAATTCTCAGTAGGAGCTGTACCAGGGGAGCACATGCAGAGGCAGAACCAGACGGATTGTCTCCTAAGTCTATCCAGGTTGAACTTGGATAACTTAGGAGGACAAAAAGAAACGCATAACAACCTGGTAATGCTAAACCAGCTTTCCTTCCTGAAATTCTGGAAGTCTTTACACAAACAAAATTGAAGTACAGTGCATTGTACAAATAAAACTGAAAGACAGCGAAGCAAATTTCAATAAGGAAGAGCATACAGCACAGGGGCTGTGCCTGGAGCAGGACTCCCCAGCCCTACACAGCACACATTATTAAGAACCCAGAGAGCACAGCCAAACCCTCTCACTTAATGAAAGTCTGATGCTGTGGAAGAACTGTGTACAGCAGTGCAGTGAGGGACACTGCTGAAAGCATTGCTTGTACAAAGACTTGCTCTTCTTCCCTTTCCCTTCTCCAAATTTCATACTAACTAGAGGTGCAAAATGTGTATTATGTTATTGCAGAGAAAATTAAACCAGGCTGTTAACTGAGGAAAATCTTGCAGAGGAGCTGAAAGGAGTGTCCTGTCCCTTAGGTTTACAGCTCCAAGAGGATCTCTGAGAACAAAAGCTGGGGAAAAGGGTGAGGTACTGGTGCAGCCATGAGCATGGCAACAGGCTGACTCAGGGTAAGGGAATATTACAGCATGTCCTGCCTCTAAAACAGGACAACTGCCCTGCTTGCTCATCCCATCCTACCAGCACAGACCCACGGCTTGCCCTTAAACACAAGGCTGAAATACAGCCCTTGTCACTCACATTTCAGCTCTTGCTGTTCCGTTCTGGCACTTCCACCTGAATGACTGAGAGACAACTGGTGTTTCAAGAGCCTTCCTTTTTCCTCCAACTGCAGTAAGCTTGGAAATAGGCTTCTTTATTTCTGCATACTCTTATAGACACAGACATGTGAGGGAGTCTCTTTTTTACTGCGGTGATTACTTTGATTATCTGGTCTGCATTTTTTTGCTTTATTTGCACAACACACATTTGTTACGTTTTCAGAAACAAATAGATGGTATGAAGAACCAGCACCTTTGATGTCAAGAATGAGGTGTTGGCTTTTACAATGATGATTTGCTCTGCAATAGGCTGGACTGTGGGATGAAGTTTTACTGGAGCAAATGAATTTATGTGATGATTTCATGGAAAGCCTATGTAGCCAAAACTCCATCCGATTCTTTCTAAGGGTTAAACCTGTCAGGCTCAGTTTAGCATGTGCTAAAGTGGTGTCAGCTCTGTTTACAGCCCAGGAATCACCTGTGCTGACCTTGTCAACTCTCAGAAGGTAACTGTGAGCTTGAGAGTGATCTGTTTCCCACCCCACGAATGCCAAGTGGCTGCAAAGCAGCTTTAATGTGTCTTATGTTTCTGAGTGAGAATGAAATCTTAATTTTATCTCCATGTACATGATAATACAAAGTATGAAGGCATACCACAAAGTTCACATTTAACTTCATAGTTTCTTACCTGGTCTTTCATCATTTTTGGAGCAGGAATTGATGTGGGACTTTTTTCACTATTAGGGACTGACAATGTTGTATTTTACAGACCCTTGGAGTAAAAGTCCTCTTCGCTTTTCAGGTCTTTGAGCACTGAAATAGTTGGTGTGGATACTTATTATAGAAGCAGAACTGGACAGTAGTTCATGCGTCATTGCTTCAAGCTATTTGCCCAGACAGGTTTCTGCATAGGTTATATCTGACTCACATTTTGAAGGTTACCTTCACATCCTCTGAGCACCAGAGACCTTTCCTCCTTTGAGTTTGTTTTATTAAAGGCTTTATAAAAAAAAAAAAACATTCAGGAACTCTAAAGTCAAAGTGAATTTGTTTTTATTCTTGTTTCTTTCCCAAAGGAATCCAGCTCTTGCAGATACTGAAACTGATGGCAATAGATAACAAATCCAGTGTCAAACTGAACAAAACCCAGGTAGCGTGACCAAATGATTCTTGTTTTTTAGTCAGAGACATCAATTACTTCAAAAGAATTAAGGACCAGCAATGTCATTTTTCCTCCAGTGACACAACAAGGAACATCAAAACTCAATCTACAAAGTTAACAACAACCCTTCAATCCACATTGGTGCTCATATTGTGTGGTTGTAAGTGCTCCCCTAATGGCAGTCAAAAGGATGGTGAAGACTACACTGCCATGTTTTGTTGGCTCTTTTATGGGAAGCTTTGTTATGGGCTAAGAATTGCACAAGTTGGCTACTGGGTGATGTCTTGGTGGACCTTGGCCAAGCTACTTGAATGCAATTGATAAACTGAACATCCTGAAGTTAAATCTTTGCATCCAGATGATAGATGGTAAAAGAGCATTTGAGTTTGCTGTTATAGTTACACTTAGACACTCCATTAGCACAGATGGAATCAGTAGCAGCACAAATGAGTCCTTTGGAACAGAATAGTTTGCATCTGTTCTGAGGTAAAATGAGCCATCAGGGGAAAAAAAAGCTAGTACACTTTAATCTGTATGCTTTCGGATTTGTGTGCTTTGTGTTTTTTTTTGTTGTTGTTGCTTGATTTGTTTGTTGTTTTACTGACATAGCTCTGTATCAGGACAAAGATCAGGAAGCATCATGCATCAGCAGCCTAGGAAAAGTATCACCATCTGCAGAAGACAAATGCATGAATCTACATTAGTGATGAAAGTATAACCTACACCCCAGTGAGGCCTGACCATGTGCAGAGGTGTGAGGTATGGGCTGTTTTAGTTTGAAATGAGGGGCTGTCTATTTTGAATGCCAATATGGGAACTGAGGAGAATTCCCATAAGTGTATTTTTGAGAAGAAATGACATGGGTGATGTGTATTGAAAAGAAAACCTTGAGCATCTTTTAAAATGTTTAAGGGTTTATTTTTCCAAAGAGAAACAAAATACATCAGGAAATATCTTAGCTCTTCCCTGTCCTTTGGTACTTGCCAAGAGAGAAAATAGTAATAACAGAAAGATCTGAAATGCAGATATTAAAAGTAATAAGCACTCTTTAAAAAAGCCTGGAGTGTTTTTCAGCCAGCTCTGTGGAATGTTTTCCTGGCAGAGTCCCTGTTGTGCTGTGCTGTGAGCACTCTGGCTTTTGTCACTGGTCTGGCAGCAGTGACATCTGGGTGCTCCCAGTGAGCTGCTGTGTGTGGCAGTGCTGTGGGACCTCCTAGCACATGGCAGCTTGGGCTGAATGGGGCAGGAGGCACTGTGCCCAATAGCCCAGCTACAGGGCAGTCTGGGTCTTTTTGCAGCCTGGATCCATGTCCTTTCCACCACTCTATGCTCCTGGACCTGACCAAGGGCTGGTACACAGCACTAAGAGGTGCAGGGCTATTCACACTGTAGCTGCCCTAGGGAACTAACAAGAACTGGGACAGCACTGTGGAGCAGTCAGAAGCAGGTTTTGCCCACTTAACTAGTTCCCATTCTTCTTAATTCACACCCTGGGGGGAACAAATAGTGAACTGCACACTGCAACCTAGGAATCTAGTGTGGCTGAAAGCCGTGACATCTGCAGCTATTCATTTTCCAAAGGCTGCCTTCCCTTTCCCTAATGTCATTGGTGTTATGGAATTCTGCAGTGCTCCACTTGGATGCTGTTCATGCAGTTACTTACACACACGCTTAAATGATTTAATGAAATATATACAACATTTTACTGAGACAGTCTCTGATTTATTGATTGCCTGCACAGTGCTTGGTTTGATGCAAACACTGAGAAGGAGTTGGGATCTCTTTTGGTCTCACTAATCTCCTTTAGCAGAATGCAGCAGACTGAAATGTAGCCTTTGAGAGCTTTGGCTTAAAAACCCAATAAAATAAAAGACGAAGCTCTCCTCCCACTTTGGTCTGAAGATCTAGTAGAATGAGAAGGATGGAAAATTGAATGTATATGTCAGGCAGTGCCAGTATTTTTGTTCCTGGTGTCAGGTGTGAGAAGGAGGAGAATCAGTATTGCCTTCCCCAGCTGCTCGGCGGGTGCCTGGGTCACATCACTTTGGTTTAACCAATTACCCATACGTGGAAAAGAAGCTGCAGTAACAGTTCTGAGAGCAGGTTCTCAGCTCACAGGAGATACATGCCAGTTTAAGGTACAGTAAAAGACATCCAAACTATTGTACTGAGGTGCTTTTGCTGCAAGGAAAACGCAGGCTTGCATGCAGCTGCCAGGTCTCAGCTGGTACCCGCTGCCTTCTGATTTATGAATCTGAACTCTGACCCTCATCTCCAGTTCTGTTGGGATCTGCCTCTGCTTAAGAGATTTGCCAGCATAGCTATGCTAGCAAAACAGTCCCCATGTAGCCTCATCTTTTACAGAAGGAAAAGTGCCTTTACTAATACAGTTTACCAGATCTGTTGAGTGAAATAAGCCAGACCAGCAGAAGAACTTTGAAACTCTGTGCTCCTGGGCTTTGGCTGCCAGGGTTATGTAAGTTGTATCTAATTAGTTTAAGCCTAGCAGCAGTAGCTGATACTGGAGTGTTGGCTTTGTTTTCCTTTAAACTCTTGTAATAGTCCGGTTTGATGTTTGATGTTTGTGATTGGAAAATGGTAAAGATGGGGGCACGCAGACAGTGTGTGCTGCAGTCTTGCCATCAACAGCCTGACAGCAAACAGAGTGATTATTCTGTGTTTATTCAGAGTGATTATTATTATAACTGCAATTGACTTCATTGATTTCAAGGGAGCCTCTCACACAGATATCTTTGCCAAATTCAAGCCTAACACCCATGCTAACATACCCAGGAAACAACTCAGGGCTCTGGTTTGGCTACATTTAAGGCAGATAGCCTTCATGTGCAAGGAATGCTCTGCTATAATGTGATCTGTGCACTGTAGGTGCTGATGACAGGTTAGAGTGCTTAGTCAAAATCTTCTAAGAAATGTTTCATAAAGATATAGATCTGTGGGCTTTGGTTATAAAAATTTAGGTCATTAAGTATTACATACAACTTAGTGGGGAGATCAGTGCTGCACTCTCCAACTTCAGTGCTTTCTATAGAGTGTGTATTACAGTAAATAATATGCATGGAGTGAACACTAATTAGCAATCTCATTCTCTAATTTATTTTTGCTCTGATCCTAATTCTCCTGCCTTCACTACAGTCTGGATGCTGCAGAATCCCTCAAAGATATTGTAAATACAACAGTGTAGATGACTTGCCAGGACCACGTAATGGATTACAGAGCAAGGCTGCCTACCTGGATGTGACTCCACTCAAGTTTCCATGAGGATGCAGAAGCATATTAAAGACTTTTCAGAAGTCTTTGTCATATTTTTGTGTTATGAAGATGTATATATCTTACCCCACGATGCAAAAACTGTTTTTTCTTACACCCAAGGGGCTTTTGCTCACCTTCACAAGAAGCTGGATTGTGAAGACTGCATGGGTTTAGAGAAGCTAGAGCTGAAGTATCAGTTTTGCAGCTTGGGCTGTACTAACCCTTCTGAAGACAATTTTGAAGTCTTTTAGTGCTGCTAGTAAGCCCAGGCAAGGCAATGAATTCTCTCTATTGCCTGACTGATGTGTTTTGCTGTGTTTACTCTGGGCTCACACTTTGCCCATGTTCTAGGGGCTCTCTGAGATACTTTTAACATATTTACAGTTTGAAAGAAGGCTGGAAAAGCTTCTCACAAATTCTTTCTTTAAATGTTTGTGTGTGTTCAGATGGAAAGAGGTGGCAAAACCTGGTGTTACGTCCTGCTTGGCTGTTAGCTCTACTGATGCTGAATACTAATTCCTGCCATGGTGAATTATGTTTTATGTGTTTAAAATATAAACATGGAGAGATATTTATGACCAAGAAATACATGCTCAGTATAAATTCACAGAGTTAATAGATAAGATGGAGCGCCTCTAATAGGGCTGGTTTATTTTATTGCTATCGTTAGCCTTGATATGGAGTTTAAATCTAGCTGAAAATACATGACAACTGGAATCTGAAGAACACAGAATACATTTCCATGCACTCTGCTATTTCCTGCATTAGAAAATGTGCTCATGCTGTGACATTGGTCCAGGGAAACAGGAGCAGGGAGAACAATGTCCTAGCATGGACTGCAAGGAGTGGGGAAGACTGGTTGTTGGAGGTGCAGTTGACGAGGGACCCGTGTCACCTCTTTGTTGGCATTATTGATCCACATTGCCTGTCTGCAGTGTTACAGAGAAATGTGAACTCATGGCACTGCTGAGATCTGCAGGGAACAGCCTTTTTGATACATCCTGCTTCTAGTGGGTTTGGGAGTAGTGTGAATAGTCTTTTATTAACCAAGGTCTGCTTGAGCTGCAGTCAGGAAGGAGTCTGTGAGGAGCTGGGTGAGGGGGAGAGATGAAGAGGAAATATGAGCAGCTCGTGTGGATTTCTGATGCACATTTGATAAATGTAGTTTCAAAAGTAACCAGCTGTGAACCCAGGTCCTTAACTCTGATCTCCACCCTGGACTCCAAGTCACCTGCATTTCATTTGGGATTCTGCAGAGCTTAGCTAAATGCCATGGCAGCACATCTTCCCTAGCTGCTTCAGCCAAGTATACTCCTTAAAAATAAAAATTCTAGTCCTTGACAAGTGCTGTGCACAATATTCCTGTAACAATAGCCATTCAGTTTATACAAAGAGAAGGAACAGCTTCAATATTTGTTTTGAAAAACAAACACAAAGTTTCCCCCCACTCGTGTTCTTATACACGTTTCCTAAATACTTCTGATCTCTGTGCCTTTAGAGATAGCTCCATAAAAGAGAACATTTAATCCCCTTGTTTTTGTATCCTATTTTGAGTTGAATTTTTCTGAATGTCAGTAGGAAGTTGGCACACACTGGGCTCTGATACATATGGACGTTTTGCCTGTGCTTGCTTGAGATGACAGTGCCAGATGTCATTTTCAAAGATGTGATCTTTGTTCATGGCATTTCTGGTTAATCTTGAGTTGTCCCTTAGTGTTCAATTCTCTACCACTGCAGCTGGGAATCATTTAGGTTGGCAAAAACCCTAACATCAAATACCACCATCAGCCTAATAGTGATAAGTACATCACTAAACCACATGCCTAAGCACCAGATCCACACTTCTCTTAAATATATCTGGGAATGGCAACTCCACAGCTGCCGAGGGCAGCCCCTTTCAATGCCTAAACTCTTCTTTCTATGCAGAATTTCTTCTTGATTTCCAATCTAAACTTACCCTGACCCAACTTGAGGCTACTTTCTCATGTTTTGTCACCTGCTAGAAAGCACCAACACCCTCCTTACTACAATCTCCTCTAAGGCAGGTATAGAATGACGAAGTCTCCCCTTAATTTCTTCTTCTCCAGACTGATCATCCTGGTTCCGTCAGTCTCTCTTCAATGTCTTGTTTTCTGGTCCCATCACCAGCTTCATTGCTCTTCTCTGAACACAGTCCAACAACTCAACATTCTTCTCATAGTGAAGGGCCCAAAATCAAATGAAATAATTCTCTGGGTTAATAAGCAGAGAAATATCCACTCCACAGGGGAAATAGGACATCAGAATTCACTAACTAAACTTTAATAATTCCCTCCACATCAGTAGTAAGACTGCATTCAATTAATTTCTCTTCTATAGAGTTTGGAGGAGGAGGGAATAATGCTCTAATGGTGGCTTTTCTGCTTTTAATGAGGTAGGGTTTTCATCTTGCTTCTGGCACCATTCCATGAAAGGGGTGATGAACCAGAAGAAATCTATAGATTTTGGAAGCCACTAGAAAATCAGCAGACAGAGCCTTTCCAGTCTCCTACTTTTATACAGGTCTCTGAATTCAAGAGGCTTGAAAAACTCCATTTGCAGAGGTAGTGCATTGAGCAGAAAATCTTTGTGGTATGAGTGTAACTCCAAATTAAACTGGTGATATTTTACCACTCTTATTTTAGTTAAAATGGGCTGAAATGATTGATGCTGCCTGTCCAAGACAGCTGTGCAATGTAAGAATGAAGACTGGAATCAAAAAATAGGTGGGAGACTTAGGATTTGTACTGGGCCTAAGCAAGTATCACTTGTTCCATCAAAATTATTTTCTTTTAGCTAGATTTGGTGACTCTGACCACTGAACAGTAGATGTGTGTATGGTTTTTGTTATTGTTTCTTTTTTGAGTCTTTTTTGTCAGTACGATGAAAATTGCTCTCCCCTCCCATGCCATCTCTGTCCACAGAGGCAATGGAGGCTGTATGCCTCTCATTAACTCTCTGTCATTCTCTTTTCTTTCTACTTATGTTTTGAATTAAGTAGTGGCCTGGCTTTCAGGCAGCTGACCTGCAGGGCTCCCTGTGCTGGCTAAATAAAAAGCCCTTTCATAATCACAGGTAAAAGGGGGAAGAGGACTGGGGAGAAGTGGGCCACATCCAGGGATACACAGGCGCTGAAACCCCCCTCCCTCAAAGACTCACACTGAGCTTCCCAGCTGAGCAGTGCAGTAGTGTTGCTTTGTTTGATGTCCTCTTCATTTCCTGTTTGTTGAGAGATCTGAAAGTAAGACAGCCAACCAAGAAGAAAAATCTTTCAGAATTACAAGCTGAGCAGCTCAGTAAGCTAAGCTGGGTTGCACAAACACTGGCAGAAGCTGCCCCAAGGAACTGTGCATCTTGCATCCTTGACTCCACAGCCACACAGCCCTGGAGTGCTCCTGAATGTTTAGGAGCATCCCTTGCAAGGGACTGTGTCACCCCTAGCACAGTTCAGCATCACAGTGCCCCAGGGTGAACACTGCTGATGGTAAGGCAGGGTAGCAGAAGCTCGGAATGGCAATGTCACCTCAGGTATCCCTACAAGAGGTTAGTGCTGGAGGATAAGTTACCTGAACAGCATGAGCTGACTAGTCACAGTATGACTTGCAGTCAGGTATGCTCTAATCATAATAAGTAACACAGCGTGTGTCAGTAGTGACCTGTAACAAAAAGAGAAATCCTTCCTTGTGTCACCTGCTGCTGCGGGAATGTAGGTTCTGCAAGGCATTGTCTTGAAAGTACTTACTTTATTTGGGAGGGGAGAAAAACATGGGGAGAAAAATGTAGGGAGAAAAATTCATGCACCGATATGCCACAACCAGTATAAAAAGTGGGATATAAGCAATTCGGTATCCAGAGACCACAGGTAGGTAAATAACCATCCACCTCAGTGCTAAGGTAAGCTGATAATAATTGATGGCAAACAGAAGTTCTCACTGAACCGTGAGTGTATTGACCAAGGTTTTGGTTGTTGTTTTTTTTCAATAGATGAAATGGTACTGTGTGAAGGGGAAAAACATCTCAGTGTGTTTGAACTTTTTTTTAGGAAAAACATTTAGTGAATTGATCTTTTTGAGCAAAATGCTGTGAAGGGCAGCATGAGTGAAGAAAAGGAGTGTTTTCCTTTCTGAAAGAAAAATGTCACCCTGCCACCTACCATTCATAATCCCCTAAGCACTTGATTGCTGTGTCTGCTGATAGAGGGTTTGAAGGCATAGAATCATTTCCAGGTTCTGTTAGCAATCTGTTCAGTCACTTCTGTTAAGTCATTTATTTCTTTGCTTCACCTTTGCCACCTGTAGAAGATCTTCTGGTGGGAAGCAATACTTACAAGCAATTTTCTTCATGTACTTGCAGCAGATGCTCCATGCGACAGACAGCGAGCTTTCACTTCCTGACCTCAGCTCTGCACAGAGCACATCGTAGAGCACGGGCAGGCCCAGAGCTCAGTGAATTCCAGGCCAGGGCTGTGCAGACCAGCCCTGCACCAGGGAACACAACTGCAAATGGTTTCAGGACAAGCCCAGTCGTATGTCCTTGCTGCGCTTCCCAGCTCAGCTCCTGCACCCCCACTATGTCCACGCTAGTGAGAAAGGAAAATGTTTCCTACTGAAGCTTAATTTCTGGTCTGAAACATAAATATTTACATGGTGGTCAATTGTGAGAATCTGTAAGTTTCTCAGGCAAGATGGGAAGAAAAAGGATTGTTGTTTTTAAGAGCCTGGGAGGTGCAGCAGTTAGTGAGTGACCGGATAAATACTGAGGATAGTAGGTGAAAGTGTGATGATAGATTCCTCTTTGCTCTGAAGGTCACATGAAATGGTACATGAGAGTATCTAAGTGCATAAGCTGTTGGTCTCAATCAAAAATAATGTTTTGAGAAAAAAAAAGAGTTCCAGAGCTCATTGCAAGGCTTAAGTGTATGTGGATTGTTTAAAGGGGAAGATGTTTCCAAGAGAATGTATGTCCAAAGCCCGCTCCAGTCAGATAACAACTTACAAATGGTGACCCTCGGGCTGCACCTTGAACATGTGCTCCAGAATTCTCACTTGCACAAAGGGCTCAGTCAGGGCACAGTTCTCTTCCACCTCACTCCTTCTCTCTACAGCCAGTGGCATCTACAGTCTCTCTTTTCATTTACAGGTAGTGTAGGTGTTTCTAATGCTGGCTTTCAGACCAAGGAAGTAGCACAAAAGATGGCAAGCACACTAGGTGGCTCTTTTTAACTTTTTCTCTCGCCAGCTGATCTCTCTCCCTTTTCCCTTCTGGCTGATGCTTCTCCTGTGAACATTCTTATCTGCTGACGGACTGATTTCTCAGATATAAGTCTGCTAACATCACAGAGCAGTTATTTGAAAAAAAGGAAAAAGGAGAAAAAAAGCTGTGTTTATTGGGCTATCTTCACAGAAAATTCACTCCATAGCATGGGAAACATTACTACTTTGGCTTTCTGAAAGTTAGTTCTCTTTGAAGCAGGGATATAGTGTACTAGGTGCTTGTTCTCTCAAGAAACTTCATTAAAAATAGATGATAGGACATATTGCCTCCACATCTCAGAACACCTCTCTTGCCTATACGGTGCAAGCAGAAGTAGAGACAAGTAGGGTATCTCTGTGAAGCATAGATGAAATGAAACGTTTGTCCACATGTTTCACATCTGACATATCAGTGGCTGCTGTAAATAGCAGGCTTTGGAGATCACAGGGGATCCATGAGTTGTAGTGTCATGCACATATCAATTGGGAGATTGATTGCACCCTGCAGCTTTCTCTGCAGCTAACTCTGGCAGAAAATAACTGTTCCTCCTCGCTGTGCAAGGACTGTACATGTTCCCTTATGGGTCTTGTGCATGTATAGATGGGCTGGCTGTATGCAAACCTACATGAACAAAACACTCAATAGAAGAAACTCACTTCAGGGCAAAATACCTGCCTGCTTATATTGAGGAACATGCTGGCTGAGTGGCATGTTGATGCAACAGATGCACTGGACATGGATGCTGCATTTGTCTGCAGTCTCAACTCTGACACCTCTTCCTCAGAATCCTTCAAAATAGGGCAGATCTAGCATTGTGCTTGGACTCTTCCGTGCCCTCCTGCCTCATCTTCTATTTAAAATTGTTAATCTAATTTCAGGAAGTCCAGATGAGATGAAAACTTTCAGCTCTAATATTCAAGATGCAAGTCCTATTAAATCCCCAACTATAAACCAAGTAATACTCAATAGTGGGAATAAAACTGAAATGAAGTCAGTTTAGCAGTTGGTGCAGATATATGTTGTGATCTCATATATTCATATTAATGGGTAAATTTGCCAATGGGCACCTCAATATGGAAAGGACATGGAGGTGCTGGAGCAGGTACGAAGAGGGGCAGCAAGGCTTGTGAAGGGCTTGGAGAATATGCCCTACAAGGAGCGACTGAAGGAACTGGGGTTGTTTTGTCTGGGGAAGAGGAGGCTGAAGGGAGACCTTATTGCTCTCCTCAAATACATGAAAGCTGCTTACAGTGAGGGGCCAGGGGAAGTTTAGGTTGGATATCAGGAAAAAACTTCTTTACTGAAAGGGTTGTTAAGCACTGGAATAGGATCCCCAGGGAGGTGGTTGAGTCACTATCCATGAATGTGTTTACAGTTCATTTGGATGTGGTGCTCAGGGACACGATTTAGCAGAGGGTTTTAGAGTTACAGTGATTTGGTCAGGTTGCAGTTGGACTTGATGATCTTTAAGGTCTTTTCAACCTGAGAAATTCTGTGATTCAAAGACTTGTCCCTTTTTAATTTTTAGACATTGGATTACATTCATTGTCTTATCAAACTTTAACATTTGAGTCAATTAAAGTCCAGGCTTCTTGTCTGGTTCAGTAGTTCAAAAAGACTGATTTATCTCCTGACTTCTGTCTTACAATTTTCTCCCTGCTTGTGACCAACTAAGAAAACGTTCTAAGTTTATTGGCCAGATTGACTCATTTAGCTAGAAGTGAATATCTCACCCATGCACTAAAGCACTGTGGGTTTCCTCTAATACAGTGGATGTCAGCTATATAAAGTCTTTATCAATAATAACTAAATTCCTGTTGGGACTGCCTGAACAATTTCCTTTGCTTCTCATCAAGCACCATCCCTGTGCAGTAGCCTAATTTAGTCTAATTGATTGTGTAATGGGCAAGTGATCTATTTTGTATGACTTGACTATTATTTCTCCATTTTCTCTATGGCAAAATTTCTGAAGCCATCAAAAAAGAAAAAAATTCCTCTAAGAGCAAATTTGTCCTGTTGCGTTATGTAGAAAAGGCTCAACCATTGGGGTGGCAGGAATGGCAAGCATAGTATTTTTTTATGGTGTGGCTGATGTAAATTGTTTTACTGTCTCTGCTCACCTTGATCTGGTAGCACAGCTTTTTTCAACAGAGTGCTATAGCTCTTTCATTTTCTCTATTGCTCAGGACTGTTCCTTCTCCCCAGTATACTCTGGCAACCTGACATGTCATGTTTAGATCAAATAGACTAGAACTCTCCTCCCTGGCTGACTTCTGACCCTCCAGTCTTCTCTGGGATACTGCTTATGGCTGTAATTCTAAGCCTATGGCCAGGCATATGTAGTCCAATAGAGCTGCTGACAAGAACCAAGAAATTTCAAGTCTTGTATTTATCTGGAGAGGTTTTATCGGCGTGAATGTGGCAGATCCTAAGAGAGTCCAGCACTTGTCCCTTTGGCTCTATTAGAAATAATAGCATGTTAGACTGGTGGAGTAAGTGTGTTACTCAAGGACGGTCAGTAAAGGAAATTTTGATATGCCTCATTTGTTACTCTTGCTCTTAGTCACAGCTGTACTCCTGAGTCTCAGAGCTGTTCAGAAAAGACCTAGACTGATATTAGAAGGAGCAGAGGAGGAAAGTATTTCCTTCTCATATCAACCTTTCTGATTGCCAGTTATTTTCTTTTGTAGAGAGATATGCCAGAAATAATATTCTAACAAAAATTACATAGAGTCATTATTATTATTTGGTTTATTTGTTAAATGTCATGAAAGTGAAGCAAGATTTATTTATTTTTTTGTTTGGGTTCAAAAGGAGAAAGGTCATTTATTTTGCCCGAAGGCTCAAAATGCAGTTGGTGGTGAAGTTATTTTCCTGGTTCCTGGGCTGTCCATCCAGCAGGATGTGTGTCCTGCTATTTAAACTATCTCCTCAGTTGAACAGACTTGGCCCAGTTGGAGTTCGTGTCCTGACCTGCACCCAGCGTCATATGAGACTGTATTTTAGAAAACGAAGCCTTGAGGATTTGAGCAGCTTTATAGTATTTTTGCTGTATAGTTGTGTAACACCGAGATTCTGTCCCACAGCTTGCTTTCCCTTCATGGAAGCTGTATTTCAGATCCACACTGGTGTTTAGAGCTCCAATGTGTTGTTGCCATAATGTATTCATAGTTTTAATCTCGGCTAGAAACTGCTTCTCATGTTTTGTATTCTCTCATCAAGTTTTGTGAGGAAGAGGTCTTGAATGCAGATAAAAGCTCTGAGCATGGCATTGTATTTTGGTTTTCACCCTAACTTTCAAGGCCAGTTGCTTGATATTTCAGTGCCTGATCAGTTCTCATACTGAAGTGAGTCTTCGATTCTGTTTTGAAACGGCTTTGCAAACATAGACAAAATCCTACAAATAGGTTTTGCTCCATGCAGGAACATATCTGTGGCTATACAACAATACCATACCTCATCTAGCCTGTACAATCAGATGGTGCCGTTGTAGGACTCTGAAAGGAGTCCAAATCTACAAGTGGGAGGTGGGAGAGTGCTACTCTTCTCTATCAGGCAGAGGCTCAGGCTTGTGGTGGAACAGAGTGTGTCTGCTCGTGGTCATGGGGGCATAAGTGACATTTATGAGCATCCATGTTCAGGCTGTTCTGTCGTATTATAGCTGCTACCATCCAGATATTTTTCTCTGTTTGTTAGAGCTGCTGAGGTCCTGAAATGGGAGGACTGTGCCATAAAACAATTCCTTCTGTCCAGCAGGCCCTCTGGCAGAACTTCACCCTCTCTCTGCCTTGAGCTAAGCACAGCTGTGTCCTGTCTTTGCTGCTCTGTAAGGCAGCACAGAAGTGGACTCTCGTCTCTGGCAGGAGAGGCAGCTGGAGGACCATTGAGTACTGCCTCCTCGTTCCGAGTAAGGATCACCCACTTCAGGTATTAATTTTTCATGCTGATATTTCTGCACCATTAGGAAGAATCTGGTGGCCCACGTGGCTCCAAGAATAGCTTCCCTTCATTACTTTTTAATACAAACATTTTAGTTTGCTTCATCATTCGGGGATGCTCTGGCTAGGATGGCATACATCTCCCTGCTGAAAGCAGATGAAACATTAAATGTTCTACCCTGCTACTTTTACTTGAATGTCCAGCTGACAGATGGAAAAGAGCCCTGCTGTTCAATATCATATTATCTCTATCTGTTTGCCTCTCCAGAGGTATGGTTATAGTATTGTGAGATGCTGATACCATTACTGCAAATGAGTGGCCTGCAAGCTGCCTTGTGCATGATGCTCTCAATGAACACAAGCCTTTCTGCCAGATCTTGGGGGCTGCAGTTGCTGCAAACTCTTCCCATATCATGGAGTATTGTCAAACAGGAATGTCTTCTTTCTGTGCACATTTCCTTGAAGTCCTTGCAACAGTATCAATCAAATAAGCAAACCTCTGTGATGGCATCACTTGCCTCTTGTTTAATGTGAAACACAGATAAGAGACAGGCTGTCAACATAAGGAAAAAAAAGCGAAGCCAGCAAAATGAAAACACCCAACAAACTGCTGGGGGGAAACCACTTTTAAACCTGCAGCTGCATCCTTGCTTTCCCAGAAATAATACATGCAGCAAGCAGCCCTTTTTCGGAGTGTCCATTTTGTTTGTTTGTTTGTTTTCACAACAGGCTTCTGAGCTCTGAGAACAATTAGCTGCACTGCTTCCCTGAGATAGTTGTTCTACTTACTCTTTTCTTTCTTTGGTAATCATACTGGTGACCCAACTGGAGCCCTGGCCTGAGAGATATTTGAACAAATATATAGAAGGGAACTATTTCTCCATATGCAGTCTCATTACAATGTAGAAAACAGCAGGTGGCTATGATGAGCCAAGCTCAAGGTAAGAATGGGAAGCATTGGTCATAGCAGAGCAGCTCTCAAGCCACTCTGTGCACTTTGTAAGAGGAGAAGCTGCAAGAATTTTTAATTTTGCTTTAAATAAAAGTCTGTTAGCTTTTTACACAGCAAAATTCATTGGTGGACACACAGGCAGATATTTATTGGCCAAAATAACGTGACAATGTATCCTGCCTTCTTCCCTTCTCTGACTGCCAAAAATTGGGGCCTAAACTAATAGACAAAATATTTGTGACTGTTATCATAGAGCTGTAAGCTGCTCTCAGATGCATCAGCTTCCTGTGTCCCCCAGCCTCCCTACCACAGGGACACGTTTCTCAGCCCATGCAGTTTCCTGTATGCTGGTAGGCTGATGGCTGGTGGCTCAGCAGGGCAGAAAGCCATATATGGAGGTGTGGCTCCAAAGGATGCTGGAAGTCCTATCTGGAAAGTGTTTTTCTGTCTCTTCCATCTCCATCAGCCTTACTCCAGCCATGTCCCCTGAACTAGTGGCTCTTTTGGTGCTCCCTGGACCCACGGAATGACCAATTTAGCCTCACTAGTTTTATGGGGAGCTAAATTCAGCCAGGTTGAGGAAGGTGCCTGGCAGACATCAGGCACAGGCTGGACTGCACAGCTAAGAGCAGGAACAGGAGGAGGAGGAAGAAATGCGGAGGAAAGGGAAAGTCAACTGTCTCCCCGTGACCAAGTGCTGGGCTGGCTCTGCTGCCAAAGAAACCAGGAATGGTCTGAGCAGGAAGTGTGATCCAGGAGAAAGCTTTGGTTCCTCAATGGTTTGGTGATGGTGGAATGCCAGACATCCAAATCCTGCACTTCACAACAAAAACAAGCGCTGCGCACTATCATCAATCTCAGACATCTATGATTGCTTGTTTCCATGCAGACAAATTAAAAATGAAAGCAGTCTCTTCAAGATCTTTTTAGGATCTGCTTAAGAGCTATTAAGTGTTCCTTGATTATGGCTCCACATATCTGTAGAACCGAAATTGTATTTACATTTTGAAGATGGGAAGAATTTGTCCACGTGATATTTGATGCATTATCATGTATATGAGACTCGTTTGGCTTTCAGAGACCGGCTGACTTTGTCCACACACAACTACAAACCTGCATGAGTTGCTTTGAGGTCATGCACACTTTTACTTTATTTTTTAAATATAATTATCATATGAATACAGGTGTGCTGGTGAAGATCTATGGATTTAGGAAAGTGCCTACTCTGTAGGTGTGTAACTGTAGAAGAGCTCTCTCTTGTTTTTTTGTGAAGCTGTGAAATGCGGAGCTTTGTTGAAATTATAAGCAAACAAAAGTCACAAATTCATATTTTAATTATCACTGTGGCTATATTCCTGATGTAGCCTGCTTTAGCTGTCTCTGATGCCATGAAATTTGCTCACCAATGTGCTTTCCCTTCCAATGATCTGAGACACAGAACTTTATCTAAGCTGCAGTCTTGGTGGCATCGGTGGGAGTTCTGCCTGATTTAGAGTAAATTTGTGGAAGCTCTTTGACATATTTTTCAGTGACACCTTGCCACAACTATGTGAACGTTCTGATATACCTTCCCACCCATGCATGTGACTGTGATGGCTGCCTTTCAGAGCCACAGCTTTCTAAAATGTATTTCTCCAAGTGTTCAGGATCTGCCTGCAGATAGAAATGAAGAGCCTGGAGAATGAAGAACAAAGAAACAAACAAAACATTAAAGTGTTGTTGTTGCTTTCCTTTTTTTCCCCCAGATGTGCAGTAATTGGTGAGTCCAGTTTATCCTGCCTTCAGAACCTAATGGCTGGAAACCTAGAGCAGGGAGAGGCCTGGAGAGATTAGTGAAGCCACAGTTTTCTTTGTGTAAATTCTAAAACCTTACTGGTAGAAGAATGAATTTAACCTTACAGGAGCTCAGCGGTGTATTCGGCACTGTCCTCCTAGAGGATTTTCAGTTAATGAATAAATCAGTACATCCAGTAGTAAAAGAGTGAAATGAAGCACGATCAGTACCTGTTTATCCTAATAGCTGGAAGCCCGATGGGCTGCAGCCCTGCAGTCACGTCCGCCAGGGCTAAGTGCAGATAATGTGTGTTTATTTGATAGCTGAGCCGTATCTTACTCTCATTAGTTGAGAATGATTCATGAGGTCTGAGAAGGCTTTTCCAACTTTTTTTTTTTCTTTTTTCTTTTTTTTTATTTTTACTTCAGAGCAGCTAAATCCATGCCTGAAATACAGGTGAGCCCTGGCCTGATCTTGGAAGCAATCTTCCTTATTCCACGCTCTGCTTCTTGCTGAAGTTGTATTTGTTATTTCTGCTATCTTTCTCAACACTGGAAGTGCAGATTCTCTCATCAGGAAGAAACTGTAGGAAAGCATTTGGGCACTGTGAGGGACACAGTACTTCACATGGGGAAGCCACAGCTCTGAGCAGTGCAGTACTACTGCAGAAACAGCGATGGACAGCAGTAGGAGCCAGGGTGGACAGAGAGATCCCGGCAGGTGTAGGTGTGCTCTCTGCATTTATAGCCCAGAATCCCTTTCTAGATCCTGCCCACCCACCAACTCAGGCTGCCCCATCCAACCTGGCAATGAACACCTCCAGGGATGGGGCATCCACAGCTTCTCTGGGCAACAGTGCCTCTCATTACTATCCAAGTAAAGATTATTTTTCCATACTTCTAGATCCAAATTCCTTGGTTGTTATAATTTGGGGTGGGGTTTTTTTTACATGTGTTTTTTTGGTTTGGGTTCTGTTTTATTTTTTTTTGTGTATGTGTGTGTTGTTTGTTTGTTTTTTCAACAACAGAGTTCTATGGAATAGTAAAGAAAAAGTAAAAAAACAAGGATAAGTTTTACTGATCAAAAGAATAATTTTAAATTTGCAATTTCTTCTAAGTAGGTACAGAATATCAAGGCCCTCTATGAAACTTCTAATAATTATGTGCAGTTACTGTTCTAAATTAAATGACTTTAAAATTGAATGTGTTCTGATTTCTAGAATCAGCGTGAGATGGTGTTACCAAAGCAATGAAGCAGTTTGCAGCGTGTAACAAATATGTATAATTACTTGAGGAAGATGGGCTTACTGTCATAAAAAGAAATTGAAAAGCCGTTAACATCACTACATGTCACAGTTTGTGCTCTACAATAAGTCACAAGTCTGACAGCAGTTTATCCATGATGCTGGCATGTCAATAAGGAGAACACAATAAGGCTTGTAATAATATTTCCATTTAGCATGGAGGTTTTCATAAGGCAGCAATAACTTGAATCTGCAGTAAATTGAACTTGGTTTCATGAGTTTGTATTTCAGTATGAGAAGAACACTGGCCACAGATCAGAAGACCATCACGAGTGCCATGCATTCATGTGACCACATCCCTTCATTTTCCACAGGCTGGATGAGGCCCATTTGCATCCAAGACAGTTGTGGTCCACTGGAGCTCTGCAGCCACACGTGCTACTTTCCATCAGGCAGGAGGTGAGCAGAGACCCTGGTCCATCTCACAGTCCCAGCCCAGACAGACCTCAGTCCGCCATAGCTCCATGTTCCTGCTCTGAAGTGTGTGATTGTGTTGACCTCTAGTGGCTGCAAGGAAGAGAGGGCCGGACCTCCAGGTGAATGAAGCATGCAAAATGTTACAGCTGCGTTTGCTAGGGCAGCATTCCATAAAAACCACAACTCATATATTCATGTTCTCCTTGCCCTCTGTGATACAGACTTTGTGATCCTCCATGACATGCTTTGGCCATTTCACAGTCATGATGCACATTCTTCTGCCTCCAGGAGCATCTCCAGCGGGGCTGCTCAGGAGACTGCCTTCACAGTGAGGGGAATGGGAGCAGGCTGCCCCTGAGCAAAGCTCTCACGAACCATTGCATTAGAAACAGGGATTTGTAGATTTGGGTGTTGCATCCTTTAGGCGTGTTCTTTTCCAGCCAAGACATAGACATTTTGATTGGGCTAAGAAAAATTCTGGCCATTTCAAATGATTCTGTGAATCAACTCTCTGTGGAACATTTTCTCTTTTCAGTGAAAAGTACCATTTACTGGTTTTGCTGATGGTACAGGTAAACCAAAGGATTGTTCTTGATCCTGTGTGGAAGCAGCAGTTCTTCCACAGTGGTGGCCCCAAGGCAGCCCTTGTTGTTAGGTTTCTGGTTGGAGGTCAGCCCTGTCCCTGTGCCTTCCAGTAGAGCCTGAGAAGACTGTCAGAAGTAGGCAGTTTATCCCAACTGAAGCTCAATATTTAGCTGTAATTGAAGCCAGTACTGAAAGCCTCTGTTTGGAAAATGCAAAAAATGGGCTATCTTGCATCTGTAACCAAAAGAGGGCATAAATAATTGATAATAGATAAAAATTGCTAAAATATATCAAGGATAATCAAAAAGTTTTAGTGGAGATGGATGACAGCGTTTAACACCAGCCGTTTTGTGCACACTGTTATTATAAGTTGCCTGTAATTTGAAAATTGTGCTGGCGGCTAAAGGAGATGGCAATAGGAAAACAAATACCAGGAAAACCACCAACACAGCTCTCTGAAAGGGGCACAAATGGAATGATGTGTCTAGCACATGTCACAGCAGTACTGTGGAAGCTTCCCAACTTGCCCTCCAGCTGAGACCCTGCCTGTTCAGGGCCTGGAGGGGACTTGCATGCTGCTGTGCCCTGGTGTGCATCCCAGCTGGATCTGGGCTTCTCTTGTAGAGAAATTGCAGTGCAGGAGCCATTGCTTATCTGAGAGGAAGGTAGCTCTTCACTGGCCTCAAGATGCTTGAGGCTATGAAATAGCTGAACTAGGGACTGCTTTTTCAGATGTGTTGCCTGGCTTAAATAAAAGATTACTTCTCACACACTTGTTTTCTTAAGAAGAAAAGAGTAGGGTATAGAATATATTGACTGCAACCTAGATACAGGTGGAGTGTGATGCCAGTTAATGTGAAATGATGAGGCAGTTTCATCCTTTTTTTTGTTAGCTTTTTCCTGTAATTGGACAGAAGCTACTTAGTAACCCAGTTTCCATGTTTATTTAAGGTTGTTATGAGTTTTGGATGATAGGAATCAGACATAGTGCACTAGTACTAATTTGATTATGTTGAGTCTTACTTGTAAATTAAAGCCATACATTTAGATCTCCTGATCCTAATCTCACTCCTTAAACATTTTTTTTTAGTAATTTTCTGAAAGTTTAGTTTAATGATTAAGCTTAATGATTATTCTCATTACCATTACAGTATTTTCTTCTTCTTCTTCCACATTATGTCTGACTTAACACACCAAATCAGTGAGTGGAACCTCATCTCTCCAGAAATGAAGAGTAAAACACCCTTTTGTATGAGCTGGTTGTTCATCCTGCATATCTGACAGCTGCAGGAACACATTTCACACTCCTGTTTGACCTCCCAGTTGGAAGAGTGATTCATGTAATTGATAAGCAGATTGCTAAGGGGTCCTGAAAGGCTCTGAATTTAAGAACTGGTATTAGAGGGTGATTACAAATTCCGCCAGCAAAAAAGCACATTGTAGGGATGAGGGTAGTTATATTTAAGTGGGAGGCCTGCAACTTGAGTACTTCCATCACTGATGGCAAAATATTCTTAGTGCCTTCTGTTGTAAACAGTATTAGTCTCGCAGACATTAGTTTGTGATTACACTTAAAAGGAAAAAAATATCTAACTTTTACTGCTAAAACTTTCTCTGGTCTGCCCTTGGCAGACTGCCTTACTACTTACACCTTCTATATTGAAAGAGAAACCTTGAACAATGTAACATAGTTATCGACTCCTGCTTCCAATGCCCTCCTTTATCCTTTAAAAGGTGTGCAGCCAATAGAAAACAATAACATTAATTCAAAGCCACAGCTGTTATTTTCAAGAAGAACACAGAAGACAGCTGTGTAGAAACCTGTATTTTTCTACTTGTTATTAAAAAAATCACAGTTCTGGAAAGCTTTGTGAAACTTGTGCTAAATTTGATCTTGCTTCTGAAGCTGTCTTCTAGAATATGTAAATATTGAAACTGATGGAGGAGGGAAAAGAGTGAGTCAAAGTGATTTGTGTTTATTGTAGGAGTTGTATTGTTTGAGATGCTCTGAATAGAGAAATGCTACAGAAATGTCAAATTGTTTGTAAATCAGACAAGTACTTCTGTCTCCACTGATATCTTTCATAACTGGCAATGAGAAGAACAGATGTAACTAGGTAGAAGATACAGTTGGCCCATCATAAAAAGCAATATGATTATCGATGATCTCTAGAGGTCCCTTCCAACCCCTACGATTCTGTGATTCTGTGATTATGTGTATGAAAATTTCTTGGTGAGCACTTCTTATGCTGAAAATCATTATTTCCTATATTAGGTCCAAACCACATTTGTCTTTCTAGTTGTGAGATGTTTTAAGGTTGAAATGGAATCTCATGTGGTGGAAATAATTACTGTGCCACACTCCTTTGTAATGCCACTGCGTAGTGCATGCAAATGAATGAAAGTATTACACAAAAGTTTTCGTTCTCTTTATTTTGCAGTAATCATCTTCAGCACCCAATCCAGCACCCAGTCAGCGGCTTTCACTGTGCTTTGTGTGTAGCATTCCTTTGTATGTTATTGTTTTCATGCAGAGACGAACCTTCTTGAGGTTCAGAGATGGACTGTCTATAAAAATCCATAATTACTGGAAGCATCACAAGCCATTCCTGAGAGCATCACAAACCATCTGCCATTCCTGAACTCCCCCTAACACTTCTCTGTTGGCCTTGGCTTGAACTACAAGACTTTTTCATCTCTCTTTTTAAAAATTTCTTTATTATTATTGTATGCCCTTCTCCTATTCCAGGCAATTAATTAAGGTCTAAGATGGATAAAGTTTTGCCTAACGGTGATTTGACTCATCAAATAAATATATGAAAAATCTGCTGATTCTTTGCCAGAACTGCTGTGTTACTCTGAGCCTTTGTTTCTGCTCTTCATTCTCAGTTTCATGGGTAAAGGCTAGAAGAAGTTGCGTCTTTGAGCATGTGCAGTGTGTATCAAAAACAGTATTTTGACCCACTTTAGTGGAATCAGCCATATGCCTAGATGTCTGCTTGGCTGATGTTCAATTCCTATCTTTGGAGGGGAAACATTTAAGTGGAACCCAAAGCCAGATGAATTAGACAGGAAGTTTTTGTCAGAGAGACTTTTGGTGTTCAAAGATCAACTCCTGTTGGTAGTTTAAGAAAGAAACACAAAAAGGACCCTTCCCCCCCCCCCCCCCCCCCCCCAATTTAACTGATTCTTTTGCCAGGTAAAATTCAATCATGATGAGAGATTTTGTTAATGCAGATATCGTTGTGTATGTTCTGTGCATCCATGTCTGTGAAATGTGGTTGTTATAGCAACAGGTTTAACTATTAAGCAGATTTTTGTCTGAGAGCTGCTTCACAGCGTATAACATAACTGTGTAATGAGGATTTTGCAGCATCTTTAAATATCATGCTAGGCAGTATGGGATACAAATACCAATTACCTCCCTAAGTAATTTAGCTGCAAATTATTATTTCTCCCCAAAGGCATTATCTCTAATATGTGTGCATTATTAGTCTGCCTGATTCCTTCTGCCTGAATGTGAAAAACATTACTTACATATACAGTATTAAAATATGTCAGAATGCTTAGATTTCAAAGGGCTCACAACGGCAACAATTCTGAAACCAAATGCCAAGTGTAGCCTTTCAGCATTTGAAAGTCCAAACTCTGCAACTGCACTTCATA
Organism: Perdix hodgsoniae; assembly: GCA_035772895.1. Taxonomy (NCBI): domain Eukaryota; kingdom Metazoa; phylum Chordata; class Aves; order Galliformes; family Phasianidae; genus Perdix; species Perdix hodgsoniae. Next base: position 4,676,600 of record JAPSGF010000037.1, on the reverse strand, counting down.
ACTCACTGTGCAATGCTAGCTATCCTTACATTCCCATCGCTTTGAGCCTGTGGCTGCAGGCTGTTCCCAGCCAGATGAAATGAGTACTTTGAGATGTCATTTTGGTTCTGTTCTTTGTTTACTATTCTCCTGAAACTGAACTCTTCTCTGCTGCTTGAGTTTTCAGTTCAGCATTGAGCTATTTGCAGAATTACCTGTGTTAGGATCTGATGGTGGGAGTGCATTCTAAAAGGGCAATACAGTGGTGAAATGCCACCACAAATATCAAAGAACAGGCAATGTGGGGTCATCTCCAGAGCAGATTGGTGCTCCAGTCATCGCTGCAGGCAGCAGCTCCTTATGGTCACGGGGCACTTGGCACAATGTCTTTCTCTTTCCATCTTAAATCCAATGCTTGGAGCTCTCAGCTTTTGTCTGGGTTGTTGGTTTGTGACATTTTATTGTATTTTGAGACCTGAAAAAAGGAGAATTCTGCTTAACGTGAAATAATTTCTTGCAGGAAGAGCTGAGCTTGTGCTGCAGTTTGCACAGCACCTTGTGTTGGCTGCCTTTTGAAGTAGTTTTGTTGTTGTTCTTTCTTTCCAGCTGAAGAATTTAACTTCCCTGGAGGGATGCTATTGCACCAAAACGTCATGCCTTGTAACTAAGGTTTTGTCTCTTGGAGCTTGGATCTAAAGTCTGATGAAGGCAGTGTGATAAACCCTTAAACGTTCTGAGAAACGAGGGCAGGAATGTGTACTGTTTTTCAAATAAGAATCATAGAATTTCTTGGGCTGGTAAGGTGCTTAAAGATCATCTAGCTCTAACTTCTTGCCATGGACAGGATTGCAGATCACTAGATCAGGCTGCCTAGGACCTCATCCAACCTGGCCTTGAATGCCTCCAGATATGGGGCACCCTCAGCTTTTTTGGGTAGTGTGTTCCAGTGCCTCACTGCTCTGAGAAAAAAATTTCTTCCTAACATCTAACCAAAATCTCCCTTTTTTAGTTTAAAGCCATTCCATTTGTCCTGTCACTATCAGACTATGTAAAAAGTCAGTCCCCCTCTTGTTTATAAGCTCCTTTCAAGCACGGGAAGGCACAAGTAAGTTTCCCCAGAGCCTTCTCCAAGCTAAACAAGCCCAACTCCCTCAGCCTTTCTTCATAGCAGAGGTGCTCCAGCCCTCTGATCATCCTTGTGCCCCTCCCCTGGACCCACTCCAACAGCTCTACATCCCTCCTGTACTGCGGGCTCCAGACCTGGACACAATCCTCCAGATGGAGCCTCAGGAAGGCACAGCAGAGGGGAACAATCCCCTCCCTCTCCCTGCTGGCTGCCTCTCTTCTGATGCAGCCCAGAACACAGTTGGCCTTCTGGGCTGCAAGTGCACACTGCTGGCTCATATTAAGCCTTTCATCTTCCAGGACCTCCAAGTCCATCTCTGCAGGACTGCTCTCAATGAGTGCTTCTCCCAGTCTGTACTCCTATCTGAGATTGCCTCAATCTGACTGCAACTCCTTGCACTTGACCATATTAAACCTCATTAGATTCTCACGTGCCCACTTTTCAAGCGTGTCCAGGTCCTCTGAATGATGTCTTTCCCTTCTGTTTTGTCAACTGCACCACTCACTGTGGTGTCAATAGCAAACTTTCTGAGGGTACATTTAGTACCAAGCACCAGTCCCGAGACAGACCCCTGGAGGACACCACTTGTGACCAGCCTCCATCTGGGCATAGAGCCATTGACAGCAGCCCTGTTTTGCTGCAATCATGCAGCCAGTTCTTTATCCATCTGATAGTGCAGCCTTCAAATCCATATCTCTCCAATTTAGAGATAAGGACCAAGAAACCTGATGTCTAATTATTACAACAAGTATTTGGATAACCCGATGAATGGATGAATGTGCTTAGAAAAAGCAATTTTGCACTACAATCAGATAACCATTAAAACAAGAAAATGATTTTTAGCCATTTATGCATTTTAAGCATCTTATTTGTCGTTGTAGTAAATGAGCATATACAAATGATTTGTAATTAATTTTGCATATTTTCACACAAACTACATGCTACTTTCTGGGACATATGGTTCTGAACTTCATTAACTACTGATAATATTGTTATTGGGTGTTACTGACAAGCAAAATATATGTATATATTGCTGTTAATGAATTCTAGTCTTTTTAATAAGTGATCTTTTCTTCAGCAGATGTATGGGAATTGCTAAGTTAGAGCCTGAACACAAGATTGAGCACCTGGCAAACAGACACAGCCAGCCCTGAGAGCACAGGTGAATTGCTTTCAACCAGAAGCCTCTTTTAAGGGCAGGCTACCACAGAGGAAGGATATCTACCTGGAGATCCTTCCTTTTGGAGCAATTGAGGAGCCCTGATCCTTGGGATGGGTAAGCAAGTCTTTCTTTCTTTAACTGGATTGTGACCATCACCCTTGGGGTAATTTAGAACTGATTATCTGCTACTGCCTTTCCCTGCAGAAGATTTCCTGAGTTTGAAATGGATAACAGATAACCTATTATTCTAAACAGTACAGCAATGTCTATTCTTCTGATGCTTTTTTTTTTTTTCTTTTTTTCTGGTGTGGTGCCTCCAATACATTGCAGTGAGTAGGGTTCTAGTAGGGTTCTAAAATTAATAGATTTTCAGTATTTGCTTGTTTGCTGCCATGTGTATGACCCAGATTTGTCTAGGGTTAAGTTGCTAGGCCTGCAGACCAGCTCTTAATGGTAAGATGACAAATGGTCTCCTGAGACAGTACATTTGGCCTAAGGGAAATATAAGTCTAGGGTGAAAGAAACAGCATTTCTGCTTTTTCCATTTTACTTCTGTTAAAAATAGATGGGAAACCTCAGCCACATATTTAATGGCTGCCTTCAGATTGTTACCATAAGTTTGCAAATTGTCTTTTGTCAGTTCTAGCAATAACTGTTTTCTAAACTCGTATGGTACACTTGCTCAGTATGACCTTATTTTTTTTTTTTAAATGTCTGTTTTGAACTCAGCCTTCGAGCTCTGAGACTTCTGGTTTCAGAAATGTTTAATTTGTTTTGTAAATCTCCCTGCTGTGCCCTCAGTCTGTGATCTCTCTGTTGCTCAGTCTGCCTGAAGATGGGGGAGTAGCTGGATGGTTCTTCTGCTCATTAACTGACCTCTAGAAATCACTGATGCTCATAGAGTCTCTAGCGTGCATGGGAGGGAAGAAACTAGGCTGGAGAACCTTCTGGAATGACAGAATCATAGAATAATTGAGGTTGGAAATCTAAAATCATTTAGCCTGACTATCAGTGTATGGATGTGGAGTAAAGCCAGGACTCACAAAGGGAAGACGCTCTTCTGGGCTGCTGGAATCCCGAGGTTCCTGTCTGGAAAGATGTGCTCAATGTATGGGAGCATCACTTCTGCCCTTGGCTGGTAGTAGGGGGCACATCTCCATTGGACCAGCCTCAAAATGTGTCTGAAAATGTAGGATCCCACCAATCAGTCGGCACATCCCTCAACTTGCTTCCTTAGGGCATTGTGTATGAATACAGTTTAGCTTACTACATGCCCTGAAGCAGTGAACAAACGTCTAACAGAGGTAGTGACAGGTGATTCAGCAGGAGCTCTGGTGACTCATTTAGCAGCTGAGGAGATTAAAATCAATTCCTGCTTCAGAAAATGACAAACTGCCCTTTGGTGTCATACATTAATCTACAACCACTGCTTGGTTGGAAAAAAACGGTCCCTAATTGTTAATGTAGCCACGAGAGGGAGCTCATAAATCCATGATGCCATAAGAAGGTATGGAAATGGACCGATGTAGAGATTCTAAATTCAGTTATTTGGAAACAGCTAATTACTTCCTAACTCCACTTCTTCCATTTTCTGAAGGACTTATTTCAGAAGTTTTCCAAAGTTTATGTATTTTTATTTTTATATTTTTTGTATTTTTTTGTATGTTTAAGTATGTTTAGCAGACAAGTTGAGGCAACAACATTTAGGTATTTATTTTTGATTATTCTGCTTAATATATTTTGACTTAAATGTAACAAAATTATCCTACTAGGCAAATAAATAAACAAATAAATAATATATAGTAGCCAACCAGCAGACCAGGCTGCCCAGAGTCCCATCCAGCCTGCCCTTGAATGCCTCCAGAGATGGGGTATCCACAACCTGCTTGGGCAACCTGTTCCAATGTATCACCACCCTCTGGGTGAAAAACTTCCTCCTCATATCTAACCTAAACCTCCCCTGTCTCTGTTTAAACCTGTCTTAACCTCTGCTTAAAACCATTCCCCCTTGTCCTATCAATCCATGTAAACAGCCATTTCCCCTCCTCTTTATATGCCCCCTTTAAGTACTGGAAGGCCACAATGCGGTCTCACCAGAGCCTTCTCTTTTCTAAGCTAAACAAGCCCAGTTCCCTCAACCTTTCTTTATAGGAGAAGTGTTCTGTCCCTCTGATCATTCTTGTGCCCCCTCCTCTGGACCCACTCCAGCAGGTCCCTGCTGACCATCCCTTTTTTAATGCAACTTCGTTGGTCTTCCCGGCTGCAGGCACACACTGCTGGCTCATGTTCATGAACTCAGCATATATGGACAAATGAAAAAATATAATGCTTTTAGACATGTCTTTTCAGAGCTTACCAGTGGCCTTTAGAAGAGTAGTGCAGACTTTCCTGCTGCTGCTTCCTCTTCTTTTAAATGTGTTTGGAATTCTATAGGAAGGACAAAACTCAAAGGAGCCCTGAAATTATTGTCTTTAATAACACATAGCAAAACAAGTACTTGGACAGCATATGAGAAGACTTCCCCCTCCCCCAGCAAAATTAACTGATGAACAATTGAGGGATTTTCTTTGTAAGACAGCAGGGCTTTGTCTTCCTGAGATGCCCAGTGGTGGATGATAGGCCATGCTTAGGGACATGTGCTGACCATCTAGGGCAGGACACTGCAGAAGTACAGCATGCATCCCAGGTTTTATTGCTCAAAGGACCTGTAAGCTAATGTACTTTCCATAAATATATCTAAAAATGTAGTCATAAAAACTGGGGAAAAACTATAAAAAACTTTTCTGGACAGGGGAGAGAGACTGTGCAGCTGGTATGCCGAAGGAATCATTTTTGTTAATTAATCAGCAATATAATTTATTTTTATTTTTTTTTACTTTTCTGTGCTTAACGTCCTCATGACATAGGCTAGCTGGATGGTTTTTTCAACATCATCTATGTTCCTTGGGGTATCTTGGAAGGAAAAACATTACTGAAGCAAAAAGAACAGTGATCCTCAACTTTCTGTGTATGCGTACAACTCTGGAACAATTTCAAAAGCTTTCTTTTTTCCACTTAAGTGTCTGAAATGACTAATCAGCTTCATCCTGAGGTTATTCTCATCTGTGTGCCTGATTTATTTCCTTCCCTGGCATTTCTTCTTCATGGACCAACTGAAGGAGCTGGTTGATTTACATACAATTCCCAGTATGACGATAGTCCAGTGTTATTCTGCAAAAAGGAATCACTGTTGTGTTACTGGTCTGTCTTTTGAATGTTCTGGAAGGTGCCTGAAACTTTATGTCCTCTATCTGCTGCCTCTACACAAGCCAGTAGACTCGCTAAATAAACTCTTGAATGATTCACACTTAGGGATGTATTCCTCTGCCTTCTGCCAAGCAGGAAGGTTCTCAGTGTGTTGTAGTTTGATTTGGCTTCCTTTACTGAGTTTCTGAAACAGGTAATAAAAGGCAAAGTCCTAGCCACCTGCAACCAAGGAAGTGAGGGTTGGTATTCTGAGAGCTGATCAAAGTTTGAAAAAGCTAAAGAGAATTCACTTCTGGTGACTGGCCTTATACCTGCATCCCTGAGTTCATTACCCTCCAGATTCCCCCAGTTTCCCCAGTCAGATCCAAGGTTTGCACTGTCGAACACACTGGACTTGTCTTCTGCTGTATGGTCCATAACGGCCATCTGCATGAACAGCCTAATGGGACTAGTTGATACGCTGTAGGGCATCTGGATTGTTGTCTTCTTCGGGAGTTGACTTGTTAACCTTCTCGTTTTAATGTCTGAGAAATTACATGAATGTTTTGCTAAGAAAAATGTGCCATATTGATGGAATTTTCAATCTTTTTCAAATGTCAGTCAATCTGCTTGCAGAAATTAGCGTTCTCATCTCTTGACTCCTTGACCTTAATAAGCAACAGAAATATCGAACCAACCTTTTAAAACTGAGATTACTCATTTCTATCCAATTGAAAAATGTGGTGACGGAAAGGAGACAAATGTCGTGGAATTTGGGGGGCTGAGTTACTTTCGTCTGATTCAAGCTTTTAAATCTGGCATTTCAATGTTGATTACAAGTTCTGCTGTTTGTGAAGATTTAGTTCATTGTCTTAGATGTTGCAGATTGGTGTGAGCTTTTCTATTTTACTGCGAAATGTGTCACTAGAATGGAACATCTTGTGCTCTCCTGTTTCTTGTTGCTAAGTATCCATTCTTCACATTAGTATATTGAGGTATAAATGTAATAAACATGTGACATTTACTCACTTTCTTACAGAGCCACCAGAATTCTAGTAATAGACAATATATATATGTATTTAAGGTCAAAATGTGCTTTTCTTAACGTAAGTTGGATAGAGGCATATTGTTGAACTAGTTCCCCAGCTAGCCTAGAAGGATAGGCATGCACTGAAATATAACTGATATTAGCCAGCTTAGCTGTTTGCCTGATACTAATTTGACCATTTGGGAAGTGTGCTTTTGCTGACAAATGCTGTATTAGAAAGAAAGGGTGTTATAGAAGAAATAAAGCATGAGAACACAAGTTCTATATCACTGTTCTTTTCCTGAACTAATAACTTCTCTGTAGATAGCTTGCCTTGAATCTTAAGAAAAATACTGACACTCTCATCTAGTAATAGTGCATGGAAGCCCTCCTTTTTCTTGAAAACTGAAGTTATCCCTACTGTGATGATATCGGGGATCCATGGAAAGCCTAAAATCAACATACAATTGATGTTCTTTTCCCTTAAGAGCTTTAACTATTGGCCTCAGCTCTGTTGTTGTGAAATTTAACACATAGATTGATAGGGATTTGGCATATAAGAGCAGAACTTATCTGCTGTGTTGACTTCTCAGAATCTTACAGGATTATGGAGAATATCTGTGTTGTAGGCAGAATGGAAGTATGCCATATAAGGTTCCTATTTGTTGGATAAAGTCCAGTCTCTGCTTAATAAGTTAGATGTTGATTTTGACACCCTGCCCACAAAAAGAATTTTAAGACTTGCCTTTCCACTGGACCTTTATGGCTTGCCCTTGTGTTTCTAGTGAGTTTAGCTAAGAATCTCACTCACAGATTGGGTTTGAAATCTAGCTATATTCACACATGGAGCTGGCCAAAGATATTCTGCTTCGAGCCCACCTTTTCTTTTCATGAATCCAAAAAGTGCAGTGCATTTCTCCCCCATGTATTTGTAGGAATCACTAGTTATTTAAATTAGAGTAACTCAGCATTTTTGTTTGTTTGTTTGCCTCAACATCTGCATGACAAAATAGCTCCCTAAAGCAAACAAATTTTTGTTCCTTTGTTTCCTCTTGAGGGAAAAAAAACAGCCGGTTCTTGCAGATCTCTGCATTGCAAAACAAAGCTATACCTTGTTAGAAGGACGAAAATTAAATGCTCTGTACTGAATGAAACAATTTTCCTTGATGACCTGTGCATTTAAACATGACCATCCCCATGTGGAGTCAATACCTCGTGAAATATTTGAATTTCAGCAGAATCATCCTTTTGTTTTAAACTCTTTTTTCCTCACAGATTCTCTTTGTTCTCTCAAGAGTGTGGGATTTTTAGAAGGCTAGCAGTTAGTTCCCATTCTGATTTTGTTCTGAGCATCTCAGAGCTATGGGAAAGTACACAGGAACACTCTGTTCTTTGAGTGAGTAATAAACCGCCTCAACTGTTTTTGGACTTCCTTCAAACTAGAGAATTACTTAAGATAATGATAGGTGACCAGGTATCTTCAGAGAAAGGTTAATGACAACGTATGTCTTCCAGTAGCAGTGAAATTCTTAATTTCCTGGCTAGCTTTGTACTTACTACTAGCTTTTTGTAGGACTGTGGTTTTGCTATCTAAAGAAGGATATCGTAGTATGCAGAGTGCCTTCAGCTCTCCATGAAGATTCTTTGTCTACTGCTTTAGAATAATATCCTTACACCTTGTTTTATATTGATTCATCTTCATTAGGGTGCTTTTAACTGTAATTTGCAGCTGATCTTTTAGGCTTCCCTGTGGGATCAAAGGCCATTCCCTAACTATCAAGATAAATCATTTTCCAATAATTTCCTTCCCTTCCTGTGCATTCAGTGTCACCACAGTCAGAGTGATTAATTCGTTTATTTACCGTTTTGGTTGACGTTTTTATTTTTCTCTAGGTGGCTTTTGTACCTTAGTGCAAATGGCAAGTAGCGTAGACCTGTGCTTTACATACTGTATAGGTCTGTACCTCTTCAGGTAGGACAACAAGCAGATGTATTGATCCTAAAGAGCTTGTATGTCTGGACCAAAGGCTGACCTATTGGTTAGGAATGCTGTCATGAGGAAAATGCAAGTTTGTAATGGGGGGGAATGGAGAAATAAACCTTTTCAGCTCAATAGCTAACTTATTTTGTCTGGGTTTATGTAACTGCTGTACAAAAAAAGCTGGTCTAAGATTTATTCCGCTATTGAAAGAGATGCAGAGGATAAAGGTAGGTGTCAGGCTGCAGAGAAAAAGAACAATGGCTTAGATCAATCCAAAAGCACTTACTCATGCCGAAGAGCAGACATAAGATCAAAAGTTATAAACAAAGAAACCTAAATCCCATATCAACAGTACAATACTAGAAGGGTGATTAAGATTATGGGCCTAAGGGAATGTGCACACTGCAGTACTGAACATGGAGTACCTGATGTTTAGACTACCTAGAAAAATTGGCAGGCTTGGCTGACCTGTGCAAGTGGAGTGCAGTATATTGCACTGATGAATCAACGGACTGCAGACTTGATAGCTTTTGGCATTGGGATGCTGTGCAGGTAACTGCCTCCAGAAGCTACTAGGAAAGGCATACAAACAAGTTACCGTTGGAGAAGAAATAAGAAATACTTGAGCTTGAATTGTGTGTATCTACACAGATAGCAGAAAAGGGAGCACAGCTCTACTATTTGGGGAACTTGCTTATTTACACACAGGTTGTTTTCCAGCATTTACCATAGCATTGCCTGATGAATTGAGACCAATTGGCAGATTTTTCTCAAAAGCAATGACAAAAATGATACAGATTTGGAGCTTATGAAATTGTTTCTTTCTTGCAATTATTTTTAAAATTAGTACCCATTAAAAATATCTTCGTTATACTGTTACAATGTCAAGTATTTGTGTCTTCTCTGTGAGAAATCCTATAGTCCACGCAAATTCACCAACATTTCTTTGGATCCCAATGAAACATTGGTGGGTAAGACTGACCCATGCTGAGTATGTGCTCCCTGCTGCTGTGGTGACACACAGTGCCTCACGTCACAGGCACTGGACACAGTGCTTGCTTCAACAGAAGCATCAAGATGGAAGCTCTGTGAAACTGGGCTGTTACAGGCTGTTCAGCTGCTTTCTGGAAAGGCACAAAGGAACTGTGCTTGTAAGGATGTAAGACAAGCACAAGGGCTGCCTGGGGAGGGACAGCCTCATCCTGCCCTGATGCTGCAGGGTGAGTCACTCCTGGCCTGACTCAGTACTGCCCTGGCACATCTCCCGTGGGTAACAGCCTCTGCCCAGTCCAAAACACACAGAAGCACCTTACTGCTGGTTCCAAGCAGCAGTCTGAGTCTTTCCCCTTCCTGAACAAGGCTGCATTGTGCTGCCAGCCGCTGCTGTGCTGCCTGCAGTGGGAGATGCTCTTGACTTCAGCGCTGCTGTTGTCATGGCTTTGCCCTGGTGTAAATGAGATCAGAAACTGGCTTGCTGCCGCTGAACACGGTATCTGCAAGAACTGAATTATGCTTGTCATTGTTTGCTTTTTGTTTTTCCCTAACAAGAGTAATAATAGTGTTGCTGACAAAATCCTCACGTTTTGAAAGATGTAGTGTAGGTGTTTACTTTAAAAGGGAAGTCTAACAAAACTAAAACAAAGCAGAAAAAGAAACAGTCCCTATATTTGGACACTAGCTCTTTCAAAAACCAGGAGTAACTGTATCTTCTGTATTTTGAGTCTTTACGTAGCATTGATGAGATGGTGAATCAAATCTGTTACAGCCCTCTACTAGGAGTACTTATGGCAAGAATCTGATTTTTAAACTGGTAGGAGTGAAGAAGAGTGATACAAGCGAAGGTATGGTACTAAGAAGGCAAACCTGGTGCACAGAAATGTTTCTCCCATCCCCTTTCATGCAGTTGGAAATATTTTTCAGAACAGGGATTTTCCATTCTTTTATGTATAGCACACTTGCACAGAATTTTGCTATGTAGCATATGTGCAAAATGTTCAGAATGTGCGTGACCTGATACGAATAATTGGGCAGTCTGAACAAAAGCTCCTCCTCTTAAAATGCTGCAAAGTTTTCTGAAAATGCTAAAATTAAAATACATTCATAAATGTTTTGCCTCTGGCATTTGCTATATGAGGAGACATCTTCCTGTAAAAGAGGTATTTTTTTGTTTTCATTATCTTTTTATGGTGGCTTAAATTATCTTGAGTTATTCAATAAAACCCACAGAATTGCTCTTTATGCAATTACTCAGAGAGAGTGTTCCATTATGTGGTGGTGTGACTGTCACATAACGACCCTTTCATCTATAACTTTCTGCTGCTTTCGCCCACCAAGAGTCTGAGAAGATGAGGCAAGATTTAAATGTTCCTGATAGACTCATGCTGACCTGAGTGCTGATCGTGGCTGGGAAAAAAAAGCCAAACAGTGGATCTCCACGTGGTCCAAAGAGGGCAATTTGTTAGTGTGGTTATGTCACGTTACCCTATCATGTGATTTTTACTTGCTTTCATAATTTCAGAGCATCTGATTTCTATCCTGAACAGTGACCTCCTGGTGGGTGAATTTTCCAGCACTCTAGTATCCAGAAAGTACCCAGAAAAAAAGATGATAGTGCCAAGCTTTGAGACAAACTTTTGCCTCAGTGGGTTTTCAGCAGCACTTATAGGATGAATTTGCAATTCTTGCTTGGTCCTTATGGATCCTGTATTCTTTGAAGATTGGACTCTGGTCTCTCCATGCCTCATTTCCAACTTCTAAAAGAAAAAAGGTGGTGTTTCTCTGTCCCACTGCAATGAGCGTAAATATGTTAAAAATCATAAAGCACTCCAGTGCTATGGTAATGGAGGCTATATAGTAAGAATGGGCAGGTATTCAAAAAAGCATTTTTTGCATTTCAGGTTGTTGTTGTTTTGTTTGTTTTGTTTTTTAATCTAATGACGCGGTGCCAAGTTCTTTATAAGTACAGATCACCGGTATCACTGATCCACTGAAAGTCAGGCTGACTGAAAAAAATGCAGACGAACAACAGTCAAACAAAGTGCAAAAGCTTGAAAAGCTGCAGGTGCAGGTCCCCAGCAAGGCTTTTTGAAGTCAGATTCAACTTTGAAGAGCTTTTCAGGTTTTACCTTCCAGCAAGCCTCCTGGCTAGCAAGAGAGGTTTTTCCTCTGTAACCTGATTGAGGGCTGGCAAGTGGGCGCCAAGGGCATCTTCATTCCTCAGTACTCCAGGAAGGCTGCAGAAGAGCTGTGCTGGCAGTTCAGTTCTTTGGAAAAGCTCTGGAGCAGTTTGGAAAAATGCACCTGTTGACTTTTTTTCTGTCTTTATTAGAGCTTCTAGGAAAAGGAAAAAAGAGAAAGAAAAGTAGATTCTTCTCATGAACTTAATAGATTCATTCAGAGGGGGAGTTCTGGGTTTTGGTTTTAAGTTTCCAATGCGAGGTGCTCCACTGAAATACCTCATCAGCCTCTGATTTAGAGAGGCTAATGGCCATAACCAGCAACAATCTTCCTGTAAACCTGCGTCCTTCCACCTTTTTGCAGAAGCTGATAGCAGATCATTCCTATTCCCTTGAAGACAGGGCTCTCCCTGCCAGCATACTGAAGGAGAAATTGTGACTGCTGATACCTTTGGTGACTCAGTGCACTTAGATAGCAGTAATGGAGAAAGGGGTGGGGGGGGGGAGAAATAAGGGAATATAAATGGAAAAACTAGAACATGTAGAGAGGAAGATGATTTTGCCTTGCCAATTTATGTGCAAACGAGGAATTATTCTTTCCTTGACCCAAAAATATATGGAACAAATTGGTAATGTGTTTTTCCTGTATCAGAATTAGAATGATAGAAAACATTTCTAAATACACTAGTAGAATGCAGTGCACAGCTAATGTTGATTGACTCTTGGGGTGAGGGGGAGCACAACAAAATATTTTTTAATAGAATGAGATCAGCATAAAGCACTGAGAATTCATCCATAATGTGGCACCTCTTTACCTAGTCACCCTCAAATGGACTCATAGACCACTGTTAAGGAGTTTGGCTATGCCCAATGAGAAGTCACACAACTAGCTTATAGAATAGTGCTTTTTATTAGAGCAGCGGATTACAGACTGATTGAATTGCCAGTGATAGATACGCTGTCTGCAGAGTGTGTGCAAATACCTGTAGTGTGAATTATCCAGCTGACCACAAATATGTAAAACTGGAATAACTTGATTTCTAAGTTCCCTGGTACATCCAAGCATGTGAATCTTACCCAATAGGTGCCTCTATAGTGGGGAAGCAAGGCTTGGTATGTCAGCTGGTCCCAGAAGCATGCCAAGCTCTCCCTGAGCTGCTATCAGTCTAAGGTTTGCAGGTCTTGTGCAGCTTAGGGAACTGTCATGAAACAGATTCTTTGCACCTTGACAGCATTGTACTTCAGAGATTTCTTCAACATTTTTCTTCTTTTAAAAGCTGAATATCCCAATAAGTCGTTTCCAACAATTACTCTGTGTAATGCACCCCATGATTCCAGTCGCTCAAGCTTCTCAATGTTTAGATGAAATTGAGAAGATCACTCTCAGTCTTGTTATAAGAATTAGAGCTAATGGGCTCTTGGACTGCTCATGGTTTGTGGGGTGAGATGATTGGCTCATAGCCTTAGTATGTAGCAGGATACAGTTACCAGTCCTGATGATAACGCTGCTCATCAGAGCTTTGGGCATAATGACCAGGCCAAAGGAGGAGGCTGGGGGCAGAGGGAAGCCCTCTGGCACACCCTGCCTTCATAAAGTGAAGCCCGGGGCTCTCTCTGCCTCATGCATTTTCTCTCTTTGATTGTGAAAGATCCATTATAGTTAACCTTTAGCATGTTTGATTCTTCCATGAACGTTTTATGTGCAATTACTCATCGGTCTGTGTGAGAGTACTTGTGAGTGTAATATAAGCTGGTTATTTTATTCAGTAAGAGTTTGTCTAAAAATGTAGATGCATCTTTATATTAGGAGAAAACAGACTCTGTAAATTACAACCTTTTATATAATCAATTTTCTGAATATCTTTGAGATCAAACACATCCGATGAATCATTTAGTCAAATGCGTGGTTCTTCGATTGGTTGCTTAATGAGTGTGCTTTAATCTAAACCCTCTCAGGGCTGGAGTTACTGTCAGAGGCATAAACAAATGCTTGCTCATCTCAGAGTTTGTCACTGGGTAAAAGTTAGAAAACATTTTAACACAAAAAATGGCAAAGTAACAGAGATACAAAAAGTGTTTTCTCGCCTAAAGTGAGTTTGTGTTTTGTATAATAAAAATTCTGCAGCCCATAGCCACAAAAATTTTACCCCATCTGAATAGGACAGGCTGGGCTACTTGGTTGCTCCCCATTCCTTAGAAGCTAGGATTGTAAATTTGGGTCATTTAATTGTGGCAGTTAATTATGTCCTGATGCTGACAGGTGAGCAGAGGAGATGCTGCGTGTTATAGGTGCAGGCCACTGGGGTTCTTCCTTGGGATGATTATCACAGGGGTGGCAGAGCAGATAATGAAAAAAAACTGGTAGGGAAGATTTGAAGTGAGAAGAATGTAAGTTCATGCGCAATGTCATGTTGAAAGTGTGGTAACAGCTTCTATGGTGTTTTTGTCAGGAGAAGTCCAAGTGGAAAAATACAGGTTGTTCATGCTGGCTCTGGTGATTTGCGTCCATCTCGGTACCTTTATGTTCACGTTCCTATTCCTTCCTCTCCTCCCTTTTGCTATGCCAGAATTCCCTAGGTATGCTGGGATGGTGTCACTGCAGAATGTCCCTTGGGTGCACTGGGCAAGACAATCCAGGCCACGTGTGCTCATATCAAAGGGCCGTTTTGATGCGGACCCAAACAGTTTTCCAATGCAGCTGCCCCACACCCTGATTCTGCTAGAAATGCCTGTCTGTTAATTATGCCCTGCTGGAAGAAGGTAAGCTGGGAAGGCAGAGCACGAGCCGATGTGCTTCACAGTGGGATTGGCGTCGCATCATCAGTGCTTCTGTCTTGAGCTGCTCTGCTCTGCCTCCCTGTTGCTAAGGCATGTTTCTATGGCAAAGGCCCACCAAGAAAGTGAGAATTAGAGAGAGTTAATGTTCAGAACAGATGAGCTCGCTCTTGCTGACAGCTGGCTTCTTTGGGGGAAATGAGCTGCTGTAGAGGAAGAGCTGCCATCTCAGATGCTGTGCAGAGCGGGAAGTGCAGCTGGCATGTTTGCTCATGGCTTGTGTTCATTTGTGGTAAATGAAACCTATTAAACTAAGTGCTGATTGAGATATATCCTCATTGTAGTGTGTTATGAGTGAGCTAGGTGCAGCCCTCAAGGCCAGCTGTCATGCAGCCAGGCAGCCCTTGCATCCAGGGGCCTGGCTCACAGGAGTGCATTGTCACTCGCAGAGCTCACACCTGAGAGCGGCCTCTGACAACAAGCTGTGCTTTTGGTAGCTGCTGTGAGAAACCTTGTGAAATCTATTTCTGCTGCAGAGCTGCTTGGGTGCAGAGGGCCAGAAGGTTCCATCCTCATGTTGCATGGCTCCATTTATTTCCCTTTCTGTTGTAAGCCTACGGATGGTGCTGTTAATGCACACGCTGGGTGCTTTGTGAGGCAGCAGGAAATGAAACTCCTGAGGTTGAGTAAGTGGCTGGTTGTGACTTGGCAGTTTTGCCCAGCATTTCCATTGTGCTCTGTAGTGCACGGCTGGTGGTTGGCCCTTAGGCAGCTGGTTAGAAGGAAAGTGATTAGAGAAAAAGCCTGTTTTAAGGCCAGCTGCCGTTCCCAGCTGGTGTGACTGAAGGAATGCTGGGGTTGTGGCCGTACCTGCTGTGCAGACTTCCCAGAGCACTGGGTGGAGGCAAATGAGGACAAGGCCATAGGGCTTCTCCTGATCCTGCCCTGCCATGCCAGGTTAGCTGCCCCAAAGTGCTGAGGGACCCATGTGTTGGGGTAGGATGGGTTTCTAGATTGCACGTTTGAGTTTAGGAGCCTGATTTCCACTGGTATCCCATCCAAAATGGTCTCACCACACTGTGGATGTGGCTCAGTATGTCAAAAAGAACTTCCATATGGCTATGGGGACAGAAAGGAGATGTCACATTCATCTCATGTTACTTGAAATTAAGTTACTTGAGCCAAAGTAAGCAGGTATAAGCCTAAATAATTTTCTCAAACTTATGAAGGACTTTCTTCAAGTGTGCGTATTTCTCATGCTCTCAGGTTCTCAGCTCTAAACTTAGAAGGGACTTGACTTACTTCCTAGGCGGAATGTCACTGATGGGAAGCATTTTTTTTCAGCCTGTTGTCTTTAAGACCTGCAGTAAGGTGTTATAATGGGTATGCTGATCCTACAGACTGTTCCTTGAGATGTTGGTAGGTACTGCATTCATGATCTGGGCTCTGATTACTCTGGCAGTGTCTTTGCTCAGGGTTGCCTACCACAAATAAGAGTTATGATTTTTTAATAGGCATTATTCATAATTTAAAAACGCATCTTAAAGACATTACGGACCATTGCCAGAGCAGTGATGTATGATCTGTAGAGGCTTACTGCTGGGTAGATGATATTATAAAAGTGACTTACATCTCCACCCTCCGTTAAACAAAACTCTACATGCCATTGCTGTTTACCCTATTTAGCAAGGCGCTCAGGAGCAATGATCTGAGCTCTGATGGCCCACGTGCCCCTGTAAGCAGCAGACAGATTTACAGGTTGGCGAAAACTGGCTCATTATCTCCAGCAGTAAATTCCCCTCGTAAACACTCTTGTGTGCTCAAGCTGCAAATGGAGTTTGCATATACAGTAGTGAAACATATTTCCTAAATACAGTCATAAGTGTTTTAACATCCCTGTTTTTTTTTTCTTCTCATTCCTAAATGCTGATAACTTTCCTCCAAGCCCTGCAAATGCTCGCCTTCTCTGTAAATGCAGCCAAAACAGCAGAGCTCTTGTGAACCCATGTTTGCAGCCTTGGAGAGGGAGTTGTTGCTGGTAGAAGCCGAACTCATTTGGAGAACCGCAAGGGATGCAGCTACCTCCTGCAGGGCCCGTTGGTACTCAGGCATAGGGTTCTCAGAGCAGAGCAGCCAGTGGTTCTGCTGGCTCCCAGTGAAGACCATGAGATAGCCCCAGAGGTGTTGTGAAGCTGTGGGCCAAAACTCACCCTTCCCTGCATGAATCCACAGAGCCTTGCCCCAGGGATGGATGGTTGGGTGTCTGCTGCTTGCCACACAAATCTTTGTTTCTGTGTGTGTTTGTGAGCATACTGCAATAGAAATCTGCAGAAGCTGGCATCTCATCTATTCTCTGGTAAGTAGCTGCATGAGAGGGCCATAGCAGACTGAGCTCCTCAAGACCCCTGAGCCGTTTGTTCTGTCATTTGTAGTGCAGTTCTTTGCATTCAGGCATACAAGGAAAGCACAACACAGTTATGGCTCTGCTAATCTCACTAATCTTCTTTTAATGAATCCGTTTCAAAAGAATTTCATTTCCACTTGCAGTCAACCCAAAAAAGCAGATAGTCCTGCAGAAAGAAGTCACCCCAGCAGAAAGATCTCTCTGGAGATCAGGCCTGGGAGGCAGCAGGCAGGCAGCAAAACAAATGAATAGTGATAACAGAGATGGAAATTGAATAACAGTTTACGCTGCCATCTCTCCTAAGTCACTCGCTTGCTCTGCATGTGCCCAAATGAATGAGTAATGGAGCAGAGGCAGCTGCTGCTGTCAATGGGAGCCAGCATCTTGTCGGGGCTGCTGAAGCACTGGCCTGTATCTATGTGTGCCCTGGGAAGCACTGTGAGATGGAGGTGGCTGCCTGGAGCCTTTGGAGGTGACTGCAGCTCTTGTGTCTGCTGGGTGGTCTGGGTTCTGTAGTTTTCTATTAGCTCATCTCCTGGCCTACATACGAAGGGCATGGGGTTGTGTCATCAGTCAGACTCCTACATCATAGCTATAAACATCCTGCTGCAGCTGCACTGTTTTCACCAAAATCTTGAGCACATTCTCTACTTCAAGCATAGGAACAAGCTGAAACACTTCTAGAAATTGTGGAAAGTGTATTTTAACACAAGCTTAAAAAGATGCATTAGAAACAGAAAGGAACTTACCCTTTCCTAATGACAGGACCTACTTCAAAGTTATGGGCTCTAAGACCAAGTCAAAGTCTGGGAGATGGTGGTGGTGCACTCCCATTGAGTTCAATGCAGTCAGATTTTCACTGTGAATTTGTTTCTAGGTATTCATTAGTAGAGCACAGATAGACAAGTGATACAGGTTCTGCCACAGCTCTATGAAGAAGGAAGTCAGAATATAATAAAATCAAAACATTTTTCCAATGAGAGTCAATACTCTGTATTCCACGTGGGAAATGGCTTCTAATTTATCTCATAGGTTCCTGAAGTCACTCAGAGTATCACAGAACTTTTTGGCAACTAAAAGTACTTGTAGATATTTTCTATATCTCCATTCATAGAAACTGAACTTCAGAGGCAATCTTCAGGGATCACTGTGACTTTTTTTTCTTTTGTGTTGTTGTTGACTGTGTTTGTATTCTCCTGTATACTTTTTTTTCATGAGGTGCCTCAGTGAAGAGCCAACCTGCCTATTTCTGCCCACGGGTGCACTGCACAGCCCCAGCTCTTACTCTGCCTGTAATATCCTCATGAGAAAGCCCAGCGGAAGCCCCACTGTGCTCCCACTGCTCATGTCAGTGCTGATGGCATAACAAGTCCCTTAGCATCTCATTCTCAATCCGTGAAGGTCAGACTCAGGCCCTGTGGTTAGTCTGTTGGTACCAGATGCTCTGCACATCCAACAGCCTTTGTTAGAAGGTGTACTGTAATTCCTGTGCTTACCTACTAAGAATTCAGAAAGCAATGCATTCCCTGCTCCTTGGATTTTGAAAGATGTAGAGCAGCAAGCTATAAATCAAACTTTGTACTCAGAGGCTATGTAGGAGGACAAATAATCATATCTTGTCAGTCAAATGACTGTTTAAATTGGTTTTCCATCTTAATACATAGGAAGCTACAGGCACGAAAATGTACAAATCAGTAGGTAAAAATATGCAACTGGCCTAGAAAAATAGAGCATCTATTTTCAGGTGGCACAAAACACATGTTCATCAAGAAGAATATTAAAAAATTCATTTCCTAAGGACATCAGCCTTGGACTATTTAAGAGATAGGATACTGAATAATGAATTGCACAGG
This sequence comes from Perdix hodgsoniae, assembly GCA_035772895.1. Taxonomy (NCBI): domain Eukaryota; kingdom Metazoa; phylum Chordata; class Aves; order Galliformes; family Phasianidae; genus Perdix; species Perdix hodgsoniae. Next base: position 4,657,892 of record JAPSGF010000037.1, on the reverse strand, counting down.
CAGAAAAGCGTGCACTCTAAAAGGTGAGCTACAAGGCAATGTCATTTCCTTAGGAATAACTCAAATGTGCCAACAGTCTTGGTGTATGATAGCTAAATTTTGCTCTACATCTGCAATATAATGGGTGAAGGTTGTCTTTCTATGAGGCCACCTCTTTTGTATATTTATAAAACAATCCTCTGCTGCTTGTGGCTGCTTCTTGGAGAATTGCTATAGTACGGGAATTAATTCTAAAATATACCTACAATCCAAAGAATTTTTTTTTTTTTCCACTCTAGATAGTTTAGCTAATCAGCAAGAACTTTCCCAGCAGTAAAATATACTCAGAATTTATCATGAAGATGATTAAGCGAGCCGTACTGAGTCATGCACCGAGCTGAGCCAGAAGGCAGGAAAATGGAAGAAAAGGAAATTATCCAACCTGATTAACAAATGAGTTAGCCAAGAAAGTCACCACAGAGGTGTCAGCTCAGAGATGGAAGGCTCCCCTGTGCCCATCCCTGTGCAGGAGGCCACAGACCTGGCAGCAGTCACCTCTCTGGTTTCCCCCAAACAACTCCATCAATCTGCCACGCAGCCAGGCTGCTGATTCCCATTTATGTTCCATATGGCAGGTGGTGGTAGGCAGGTGATAGGGATAGGGATTCATTCATCATCCGTCTTTGGAGAGCATTTCAGTGAGCATGGTATTAAGTTAAAAATGTAAATGTTGCTTTTAGTGGGGTTAATGAAATAAAGATAACAAGATTTTCTAGTAGTCTGCTTCTAGATTGGATGAATGGGTGAAGGTGTTTGAGAATAGTATTGACTATATTGATTGCACTTTAGAATTTTCTTGGAAGGCTGCTGTCAAAACGTTGTTCCTCATGGACTTGATCCACCTGCTACAATTCATCTTGGTATATCTTTAATGTTCACACAAGTTATTATCCCTTTTGTTCTTATGTTAAGGATGATACCCACAAAAACAAAACAAAACAAAAAACTGTGCTAGAAGATATATTCCTTTCTTTCCACAGTTGTGTGGCTTTGAGGTTCTTACTGCAGGCTGTTTGGGAAGGAGGCCAGGAGGGTGCTATAAACAGTGTCTGAGTAGGGGGGAGCTGGGGTCTGACATGGCCACCTATGCATGAAGCACAGGTCAGCTTCACACAGGGTGTACGAGTCCACCTTTGAAGGATGTTATGGCCACTGCACAGTGGGGTGACTGCTGGAGGTGGAAGCTGTGTTCTCATTTCTGCCCAGCTTTCTTTCTGGTCACTGAAGAGCACCTTAGGATAGAATAATACTTTTGTTTGGCCTCAGCCTGGGCACTCCAGCAAGCAGAGAGCAGTGGTGGCAGCCCTCAACCTGACCATGCTTCTATAAGGAAGACCAGTGCTGTCTGTAAAGATTAAGGACTCAGGAGTTTGTACGGTACCAGCATTTCTGTTGCCTAAATTAACTGGTGGAATCTGATGGTATTTGCAGACTTGCATGCAATGCAAGTTGCAATTGTCTGATTTTGTTCCTTATTCACCCTGTACTAGTGACTGGTCGTTGTTGTGAAGCTCCTGCCTTCTTGCACTTGTGTTTGCAAGAAGAAAATAAATTGACTGAATATTGGCTCTGAGTAAATTTAACTTGGAGGGAAACAGTTTTCTTGTCATACTACACTTGCATCCCCAAATCTGCTTACAGGGACTTAACACATCCCCCCCTTGTCAGGCCATGTAAGTGGCAAGTGAGGCACGTTGACTTCATGCCTTTTAATGATTTGTCTTTGCTGTGTCTGTACGTGGTGTTCCTGGCCTGGCTCTTACATCCCTGATGTGGAAGGAAGCTCCAGTAGTGGTAGCATGAAAAGTGGTTTGCTTCTCTGCCGTGAAACTTACCAGCAGGTTGCAAAGCACATAGGTACCAGTGGAGAAAATGTGTTCCTTGCAGAAGTAATAACACTGTGTCTCCAAACAGTTTGATGCTTTCTCTTGTGTCAAAGAGAAGAGAGTGAATGACAGGCTTCCTTTTGAATTTAGGGGCAGTGGATTTACAGCATCGAACCTAAGTGGAATCTCAAATCTGACCTGGGGAAAAAAAAAAAAAAAAGAAAAAAAAAAAAGAAATCGATTTAAAGGAAATGCAATTCTTGAAAGAGATTTAATAGACAAGAAAGCACAACCATGGTGAGGGTAGTGGTAATGCGCTGCAGCTGGTGATAGGAACACAGTATGCCTCCTCTGCTGCATGCTGCAGTACCCGGCACGGTGCTGGCACATGCCTAGGGCAGGAGGAAAGCAAGCCAAGGAGGCTTTGCCCACGTGCCCTCAGCCAAGGCTCTAACAGGGATGTGTACTGCCACGGCCAGAGGATGAGATACTGCAGTGGTGGTAGTTGCCCACATAAGCCACCCACTTCAATAATCCATGGTCAGATTTAAATGGAAAGCCTCACAATTATGCCTGAAGAGATTTATTCCACCTTAAGCCCAAAGCAATACAAACCTGCTAGACCCAGATTTGGTGACAGAGGTGGCATAAAGCTCATTATCTCTTTTGGCTGCTGCCCTGCTCCTGCTCTGACCACAGCGCCGTGCTGTGGGCACCTGCTGTGCCGGGGCTTCCTTTCCTGCTGGGATGCAGAAGGGGCTCTATTTTTAGATGGATGCCAGGAAGGTGTTTGGGAGGCACATCACGGAGCTGCAATTGTATGAGCTGGGGAGCTGCCAAACAACAATTTCTGTGCTCTCCTCCCCCGGTGAGGCAGAGTTCGATGCCTGCAGCGCGTCTCAGCAGAGACAGGTGGAGTGCTGCACCAACCTGCTGGTCAGTGCGCACTGAATGTCTGTTATGTAGAATCGTAGAATTATGAGTTTCAAACTGCTGTAATGGAGGTATTCACCAGTGTACGTTACATTTGGAGGCAGGGGTTACTTTTCTTCCTTTACTAGGGGAAAACATTGTAAGTGAGGCTGCAATTTTGAGTGTGCTGCTTCCAAGACATTTGCAGATAGCAAGTGGTTTCCTGGAATAACAGCCTCTCTCAAGAGAAATGTCAAGTGCATTTAATCAGGCACATTTAGAGCTCTGCAATATCTACAAATGAATTATTAATGCTTTCAGACCTTTTTGAATGATCCAAAAGTCATGCTGTTTGGATCATCAGCTCTGATTCAGGGCTTCTCCTTTCCACGTTGTGCACTGGAAGTTCTGCACCTTCCTGCTGCTCCCGGCCTGAGCTCTTCCTGCTCCAGAGGCACGTGGGGAGCCAAGCAAATGCAGGGTGCGGCTGGCACCTGGCTGTGTCTGCGTGGATTTGTACCTCATTTAGCAACCAGCCCCAGATCAGTGTTGTGCACCTTAGGAGAAGGTAAGGGATGCTCCAGGAAATGCAGTTCCCACACAGAGCTCATCGTGTCTACTCTCCACAATGCATGATTTGCACTGCGGAAGTGGAAGATTGGTCTGGGCAGGTTTAGCCTGGAGGAGCAGAGCTTGAGGCGTTAGGCTTCCTGTTAGCTAGTAACAGTAGAAATGGCAGAATAATACTAGGAATTAGAGCACTGCTCAGGACGCCTGCCTTCCAGCACAGCTCAACCATTGGCATGTTCAGAAAGTCACAGCTGCCTCCTGTCGCTTTGCCTGCAAAACAAGTGATCTTGTAAATGCCTTGAGAAATGCTGGTGACTGTCATATGTACGTGAGTCAAACTCCTTTCACTGCAATGTAGAAATACTCTTAAAAAAAAAAAATAATAATTGAAACAGTCCAATTTCTTCAAATGAGATAATGTGGTTACATTAATTTTTGAATCAGCAAATGTTCTCATTTCATAGCCCCAGCTGACAAAATAATGGAGCCATCAAGATACAGATGTAAACAAAACACTTCAGGTAGCATGTGACTTAGTGAGGAAAAAAGAAAACCATAGAGGTATTAAATCTCCTGGATACTAATATGGATACCAGTGAATTCTGGTGGATGTATAGAGAACTCCCTCAAATCTTCAGAAAGGTGTTTGGCAGCTTGATAGGCTGCAACCAAATACAACATATCTGTTCGTTCTGCTTGCTGAAGTATGAGAATACTGTGAAGGTGGCTGCAGCCTTTAGGGGTAAGATGAGCAGAAAGAAAAGCCCCTAACAAATAGTGTGCAGATCAGCTGCATCCAGGATGCTGTGAAATTGTGGCACAAAAGGGGAATTAAAACTCTGCCTCTTCCTTTGCCTGATGAAAGCTTGCAGGGTGGTTACTATTTTGCGCATTATTACAACAAGAAGCTTGGTAGTGTGTTTGTTATGGATTACATATTCCTTAATTAACAGCATGACTTCATCCTACTACGCTCATAAGCAAAGCATGAAGCACAGGCAATTCAAGTGCAGTGGCCATGGACTTGGGAGCAGTAAAGCACTGAGGCGTGTCTCTGCACGGGCAGAGCAGCTCGCAGGTAGCAGTGTCCTGCAGTCAGGCGTAACTATCTGCTCTTCTGCAGGAGCTTGGGTTACATGTCCAGAGGCAGCTATAGATACCAAAAGGGTGCTGCCTATTTAATATTTGCTCATTTCATTAAAAAAAAAAATGAATAAAGCACTTTATGATGAGATTAGCTATCTATTTTCTGAGTCTGGAAGAGGAAAGGATATAAATGTTGCTTTTTAGCTTGAAATCAGCTTGAAACCTCCATGCAGTTCTATTGCACAACATGTAACTCTGTTATTTGAAGCTTAATAACCCTTCCTTTTTTATGAAGACAAACCACCACAACAAAGTCCCAATGGCTCTCACACTCTGTGCTAGGTTCTTACGAACTGGCGCAGTTACTTGTGCAGAAACTTCTCTTCTGAATTTCATTACTTCCACAGCTGAAATGAATGTCTTGCCCTTCCTCTTCTTTTGCCAGACCCTGCTAGCCCAGCTGGCTGTGTGGGAGGACAGAAAGAGCGTTGCTTCTGACTGGGTCCCCTAGACATCAAGCAGCTCATACAGCTACCATTAGCACTTAGGATAATGTGAACAAGAGGTAAACTGTAGAGGCAACGGACTATAGAAAGTCTCATACTTCCCCTTGCATGAGGGGCTATAAGACTCCTGCAGGCAATGAGGAAGGCAGAATATGGCAAGGTGAGTGTTGATATCCCTTTTACTTTGAGATGTGGCTTTATTTTTTTCTGTAGTCTCTGAAATAGTCTGTTCCCTTATGAATGGGTTTGTACAAGACTTAAAGATGCTCCAATTCCTTAAACCCTCAGCTTGTTCTTGTACTCTATTTTTTTCCTGTACTTGCCTTGGATATGAGCCACAAGGCAGTGTTTGTGCCAGACAACTGCCGGGGGCTTTGGGGAGCCTGGGGCACGGAGTGCTAAGGACTGTGGTAGAAGGGAAAGGAGACTGATGGACTTAAAACTGCTATTGGCCATGCTTGACTGTGTTCCCTCTGTGTGCCATCTCAATTGTGTCCCTGCACACCTTATAGATGGAGGTATGGCATTGCTGGGATGTTTAAGGAGCACTGGTTGAGCCTTACAAATCTTTCAAAACCAAGCAGATTGATTAACGGTAGGCATAACAATAGCACACTGTTAATAACTGGTGTAAAACGTAGTTTTGATGCAAAGTCATACACTGACTTAATAAACAACATGAGAAAAAAAAGCCTACCTTAAATCATGAGCCCTACAGCCTGCTGGCTTTGTTTTTTGCTTGAGGGAAACATCAGTTTCTCTGAGTCAGGTCCCTCAGGATACCCTGTGCTCTGGGGACTATTGGTAGCACTGGGAGAGCTGCAGCGATGCAGGTATCAGCACCAGGAAAAGAAAGTGCCAAGCCCACATGCAGCAAAGCACCAAGACCCAAGGGTTGTGGTAGATGCCATCTAAAGCTCTATCTTGGCACAAAGGAGAAACAAAGGTCGTTTCTGCAGAGCTGTTTTCATCAGCTCTTCAATGCTGCTGGGCCCCCACGGCCTGCCACTCTCCTCCTAACTGCCATAGCAACCTGGGCAACCTCAGGTGATGTTCCTCAGGGCCCACTTCCGTGGAGAATGTGGTGAGGATGCTCCTTACTAAATCCACCCTTGTATGTCACCATTGAAAGAAGGAAAGGAAAGGAAGGGAAAGAGAAAGAGCCAAAGACAAAATCCTTGCTGTATTTTCTGAACCTTTTCTTGCAAATTGGTTTGCATTCATGTAGCCTGGTATCCTGCTGGTGCTCAGCATTTGTGTTGAACAGCACATCTGCATGCCTGTTGGCCTCCGTGTGGGCTGTGAGTACCCAGGGCCCTGTGTAGGCTCCTGCTGCTCGGCAGCCAGCTGCAGGACCTGACACTGCACAGCCTCTGTTCCTACCATGGGCTCACCCAGCCCTGCACAGGGCAGTGTTGCGATCAAGGAGGATGACAGCATTAGGAATCAAAGTGAAAATGAAATACAATGATTTCACATCGCTGGCAAGCAAATACTCCTTGAAAAACAACAGGTTTGTCTTTCCTTAGAGTATAAAAGCAAAACTCACTCCGGTAATTTTTTTCAGTTCTCTGCTTAATGTTTTGACTCATCCATGTAACAGAGGAATGAGAATTCTAATATGGTCCAAAGCAAGAGCTCTGGATGAACTATAATCTGCAATTGCTCCAGGTAATTGTGACACTGGAAATGAACTCATTTCTGCAGCCTTTGTACTTTGTTTCATTAGACATTGCCTTGCCAAAAATCATCCCCACCCCACTTAGCAGAGATGAGATGCTGAAGAATACCGCAGGGAGAGCTACTTTTAAACCATAATCCTGGAAATGCTTATGCCTGAGTTGTCCTAGTGAAAAACATGTATGACTCATGGAGTTACACAAGCACATTTAGTTCTGGAAAGTAGATGTAGCTTTTCCAGAACATCCCCTATAGTTCTTGGCAAGAGCTTGAGAGACCTTTCACATGTCCAGGATGTCTAGTAATGTAGTGAATGATAAAATCTGTATGCTTGTGTGTATATTTAACCATCATTTAACAAAAAATACTTTTATTAGACAAGAAAGGGATATTACCATCAGTGTTAGTTCTCCGCTTGCCTGGCCTTGGGGCTTGTTCTTTCTGCATTGTAGCCATTGTGAAAGGAATCTATCTGTAGAAATTCCCCTCTGCTCAGATAAAAAGATTCAATTTGGTATTATTTAGAACTTTCTATATAGTTTGTCTTAGCTAGAAAGATCATTTCTCTTCCCCCCACTGTCAAGAGATACAAAGTCATTAGTTACTTGGGGCTCAGTTTTCAAACAGTGTAGTGCAGTTACTGCTTGAGTTCACTTTTGACTTCAGCAAGATCTTCAGGTACTCAATACTTGGAAGATAATGCGAGTCAGTGGTATTACAACCCAGAAAAGAAGAAATATGCACTTAATTAATACACGGTAAAATAGCAGACCTCAGAAAAAAATTTTGTAGAAGAAAAAATATGTTTCAGTTTCTAATTTCCATGACTTTATCAACTCCTAGAAAGAAACACAGCCTATTGTCCAGAAATAATTTATTCATTAACAGTAAAACACTGAATAGAAAAAGCCTTGTAAATAAAACTATATATATAATGCTTTATTTTTTTTATTCGATACTCCACAAAAAACACTACAGACAGTAACAAAATAATCCAGTTAATCTTAAAAATTTCAAATGATAACTGTCACTCTTCATTTATCATGTTTTATTAACAACGCAAAGATCATTTGTTTACATATTATAGTTTTACTTGATTTCATTAAATTGTTTCTTAAAACACTTGAAGCAATTTGTTATTTGCCCCATAATTTATAACATACAGAAGTATATCAATAAACAAGATAACAGCTCTGAGAAAGATATGCAGACTGTTCAATGGTAAGTAGTCTACCAGAAGTTGTGTAGTGGGAGAGCAGGAGTAAATCACAACTGAATTGGGATAGAAGTCAACACGTGGGAGAGAAATCATATTTGGAGAACAATTACATATTTTCCATTGCCCGTTTAGTAATGTGATCTCTTTCAAGCTCTGATTTCTCCTGTTTTAGATACTCCAGCACCTTTGCCAGCATATCCTCATCCAGATACTGCCTGTTTTGCGTGTCGTCGGTGTCCCCAGCCATGGAGAGCCTTTTGCTGAGCGAAGCCAGCCTCGCAGCCTCCTGTGGTCCCAGCTGGCTCAGGTGCTCTCTGATGGCCTGCTCCAGCCTCTCATCTTCCTGCAAGTCGCTTTCAGAAGCTGGAACGGGAACTCTTTTCATCTGGTTTGCATTGATAACTTCAGGATATTTTGCCAGCATCTTTGCCAAGTAATCAGCCAGCTCTTCATCCTTCTCATCCAGTTTCTCATACTCCATTTGTCGCCTTTCCAAATCGTTAATCCACGCAGATTTGGGAACTGGGCGTCCTTTCAGTCTTCTGGGAATGTAAGGCAGTCTTGGCAAATCATTTTCTTGATTAAGACGATTTAGTAAGTAGGAGGGATTCTGATTACCTAAATTGCCAGTTCCCAGAAGGCTGACAATGTCTTCAATATTGAGGTCTTCAGGTAGATTTTCTGGAATTGCATTAAAAGGCTGCTTCATGTACCCATTTTTAGAGTTTACATTATTTTTAAATATGTCACTCTGTCCTAGATTAGTTTCAGTGATCTCATCGAGGTCTTCTGGGAATTCTGCTTCCTGCTCAGCTTCCAACCTTTCACTCTGAAGCTGTTTTTTCTCCCCTGCTTTCAACATATCTATTAAATCCTCTGGAGGAATTTGTAAATTCCTTGACATTTCTATTAACTGAGTTATAGACTCAGGGTTAAGTTGCTTGTCCAAAATTGTGGCTGCTCTTTTCTCCTCAAGCTCTCCTCCAGTCCTTAGTTTCCTGTTTCCAGCACTGCCCATCAGCCTCTTCAGGTAATAATTCATTAACTTTGAAACGTTCTCTGACATTTGATCTTTATTCTCTCTTCTCATTTCATCCTCAAGGAAGCTGAGTTTCCCTGACCTCTTCATTTCATCATCAACTTCCTCTTCATGTTTGTCAATTTCCTCTTTGCTATCTTTTATCTCTTCCTGGGTTTGGCTTTCCACTTTTTCTTCTATGGGATTCCAGTCTTCTCCTCCAACCACATCTTCGTAGGCAATGTTATTTACTTTATACACATCATCTTCATCATCTGCATACAATTTCTGGTCTTCATCCAGCCTCTCCTTCTTGTGATTACTAGGTCCTGCCATCTTCCCCAACTCCTGAAACACCGATTCCAGAGTAGCAAGGCTTTGGGGTGTGTACTGCTCCTCCACTATTTCATTAGTACGCTTGAAAGGACTGTCTCTTGAACTGTCTTCATAGTGTCCAAGAGGCATTTTGAGATATTTTTGCCACCTCTCAGGCCACTTGTAAGCCTCATAATCATCAGTTACTCCGGCTGGAAAGCTGTTATCCGAGCTCAGACCATAAAGTTTATTTTCCTTTGTGCCGGCTTTTGACTCCTTCTCAGCTTGCCGCAAGGCTTCCAACATAACCTTGACCCACTGAGACTCATCTTCAGTCAAAGAATCCCTTACATTTTCTGGTAAGTGAATCTGGTCTTTGTTTTCTTTCTGTTGCAGGACATATGGGACACTTTGAAAGGAGTTGTAATCAGGGATGCTTTCTCCCTTGTTAGCTTGCTTGCGAAGATCTTCTATGTATTCCAAAGCTTTGATCATATCAGGATTTGGGAGCCTCTGTAAGTTTTTCATTACGTAGTCTGGGTCTTTTTGAAGCAGCTGATACTGCTGGAATGAAGCTGCATCAGCCCAACAGATTAGGACAAAGAAAAAGGTGACAGCACAGGCTGCTCCAAGCTGGATGGTTTTAGTTTCTGCCATATTTAGCATACTTCCTTGAAATAAAGAAGAAAAAAATAGATGGTTAATATATGGAGACAAACTTAGCAACCTGAGAAGCAAAATGGAGACTGCTATTTTAAACTGAAATGCATTACGAAGAATATCAGTATAAACGGAGGACGTGTATTTTGACAGAAATTTATTTCGAGGTTTTCTGACTCTTTCCTACGATCCCTCAGTTAAGTGTAAACTACATTTGCAGTGCTAGAAATATCTGTATGTGCAGTTTTCTTTACAAACACCAGTTTTTGCAGTGGCAGAGCTGAAATATAAAGTCAAAATCCTATACAACTCAATGAATGCTCATAGAAGATTCTAGATATCATTTTGATCATTAAAATAAAAGCTTCAAACAGTAAAGCCAGTATGTCCACATTTAAATACAGCTCAAGATATTAATATTAAGCCTGCATATAGTATTATTTTCTGTGATTGTTCCATAGGGCATCTCATTTTCTGAATGAGTAATGCCTCTTAACGGTGCTATACTGCAATAAAATTAATGTAATAAGGTGGAGAATGTGACATATAAAATGACTTGTAGGTTTATTTCTGTCATTATTCTTAGTGTTATTACTTCATTTTGTGCTATTTCATTATATATATATATATATATATAAAATTTGTTTTGCAATTGTATTTAGTTAAGAGGCTCCCTGAGTGATGCATGAAAAGTAATCACCCCTATATGAACGGAGAAGCTATAATTTACCCTACAAGTAGAATATAATGTTACTGAAATTTTCCAAAACAGTTTTGGAAATTGACTCAAGTACAGGTTCTGAGTGTTGATTTTGTTCATTCATTCATTTGTTGAAACAGGTCCCAGGACAAACAGAAGCTTCCCATTGGCATAAATATAGAATACAGCAGTAGAAACCCACATCTGATCACCATGTCCAGTTTGTGACAGCCAATAATGAACTGTTTAAAAGAACATACTTGGGAAAAATACGCATCAGATTAGATTAACAAAGTTACGTCATTGCTGCATATGAGGATAGAGCTGCACAAGCCCAGTCCTGCAGCGAGGTGAGCACACTCTGCACTGTGAAGTGAAAAATTGCAGTCACTTATTTCCTAGGAGATGCTCAGGAGCTCATACACTGCAGCCGTGAGACAAATGAGATTTCTTTCCTGATGCAGTTACATTAATAAATTAAGTACAATAATGAGAAATAAATGGTAAACATAGAAACCACTTTGCTTAATGGACCTGTTTAGGCTCTTTTGTTTTTGGCTTGGTGAAACCATCCTGTCAAGAACTTGGTGATTCATGTCAGACTGATAGAGAGCTACGTATACCATTGTTTATCCACTACTGTAAGTAGAAAATGAATATGAATATGCTCATTTTGGCTCAGTTGTACATTTTTCCACTGCTTTTGTGCCTAACATAATGTGACTTAATTGAATAATTAAAATAACATCAGTTGAGAGCCACTTCTTTTCCTCAGTATGCCTGAGCAAGCTAACAGCCAGAAGAGCAAGCCGTTTCCCCAAACATTTATGAATACTCAAGTCTGTGTACATTTGAGAATTGATTTCATAAAGAATTAATTCAGAACAGCTGAGTGGAAAGGTGTGCCCTCTAGGTATGTGTTTGCCCTAAATCAAAGACAACACATACTGTGTCGTAGACAAGGCACTATTCTATATATAAACAAATATGTCTCAGGGCAAGAGGGAGAAAGCAGAAATAGAAAAATGACAAGGAAAACATTATCTACATATTGCCTACTGTAGCAAATAAATGGTTGGTTGGTTTGTTTTTTTTCCTGTAAGAGCAACTTTGATAAAAAGAAGAGAAACTCCATATTTTTTGAGGAAAGGAAGAAGGTAGAGTTGTTCTGTAATTATCTACCAGGCACGTCCCATTAAGAGAGCCCAGGAGAGCAACCTCCTTTACTGCACACAGTTATATATTGCTCCATTCATTGTTAGAGTCAGCAGCACCCAATTAAATCTCAAAGGCATGTAACCCAGCAAAATTTTGTTTACTGCTCCATGAGGATGTTGTTCAGAGGAATATTTCCTTTGCAGGAATAACAAGACATTGGTACTGCTGTAGATACTTGGAGTACGTTTGTCTTCAGATCAATCTTAAATTCTAATTTATTGGTAGATGATATTCAGAAGCCTTTGTCAAATGGAGCTGGAAATTATTCTTTTAAAAGCTTTAAGTTCAGGTTGTAAAATGTCATTAAACATACTGTTTTATCTGGGGGTAAGGGACTCCTCCCCCGTCTTTCAGGTTTCAGTTTCAAGTTTTTGAGAAAACAGAAGATGTTTTAGAGTACCTTTAGAATACAGAGTCAAACATTCTTATGTCTCTCAAAGGAAAATATGCTGAAATGTTTGGTCTACAGATGTGTAATTGTGAAGGTTGCAGAGATGGGGAGTGTGTTATTTCTTCTCTATTAGAACCCAAGAAACAGTAAAATCAATCTCTGTCCAGCAACTATACAAGTTTCTCATTACAAAATGAAAGGATTTACTTCACAATTTAACATGAACAAAGGCAATGCAGACTGACATAAGTTCCCTGGAAAAAAGACAAAACAATAACTCTCCTTTTCTGGGATGTTTCCATGGCAGCAGCAATTTTCTTTCTCTCTCTCTGATTCAGATGCAATGTTTCCAGTGAAGATTTGCTATGAAAACTCAAAACCTTTCCTGAATCTGAGTCCTTAAGACTATAAGAGGGAATCTAGCTGCAGTTTCCCATAAAGAAAATAAGGAAATACAGCCAGCACTTCTCCTCCCATTTACTTTGGCAATAAATAGCACAACTGCAATAAAGTTGCTTTTTTAAAGCCAATCTAAGCCTTTATCCTGTGCAAGAGACTCAAAGCATGAACAAGATAAAAAGAAAAGGGGTGAGGAGAAGAAGAATAAAAACAAACAAACTACAAGCAGTTCTGAGCAAAGATAATGACAGAATGCACATGCAGAGCTAATCAGATTGTCTCTGCATCCAAGGTAACCGTGCATCCTGTATTTTGACATGGCCAAAGTGCCATGCTGATGAGCTGGCGCAACTCAATGCAATCACAGAGACGTTATGCTTCATCGCTTCAGTCTTTGATAACACAGAACAAATAGATTTATAGGTCTATGATATATACATACATTTAGTTATCGCTGCAAACATCAGCTACAACCCCGTCAACTTTCTGCTGTTACTCGTGTTTAACTTAACCTCTTTTTCTTCCCTTTCTTTTTTTTGTTTTTTGTTTGTTTGTTTGTTTGTTTGTTTGTTGGGTTTGGTTTTTTTCGATTCCTCCCTAAGCTTTACTGAGCCCGTCGCTGCCAGGACCCGGCTCCCCAGCCCTGTCGGCCCCGGCCCCTGCCCGCCCGCAGCCCCTTACCTGCCAGCACCGCGCCGCCGCCGCCGATTTCAGCACCCGGACAGCGCCCGCTTATACCGCCCTCGGCGCGCCTGACGTCACCGCGCTCCGCTCCGCGCCCCGCCCGAGTGGCAGCGCGCCGCCCATCCGCAACGCGGGGAGGAACGGGGGTGGGGAACGGGCTGTCCCGGGGCGGGGTGGGGCTGCGGGGGGGGATAAAAGCAAGAACGAAAAGGGGGAAAAGAAAAAAAGAAAAACGGGGGGGAATTGGAAGAGGGTTGTGGCAAACAGGGGAAAGGGAAAGAAGGGTAAGAAACGTGGGGGCAAAGGGAAAAGAAAGGAAGGATAAAAATGTGTGAAAAGAAAAATATGAGGGTTAGAGAAAGGAGAAGGAGGAAAAAGGAGAAGGAGGAAAAAGAATGAAAAGGAAAAAAAAGAAAAGAAAAAACCGAAAAATAACGGCGTGAAAAATTAAAGAAAAGGGGGAAAAACAGGAAAAAAAGGGATGAAGAATAAATAGGGAGATGAATGCAAAGGTGGGTGTGAGCCACGCTGCAAGGATGGGTGCAAGCAGCCCAGGGTGAAGTTTGGCACGCAGCTACCTCAGTGGGGATTTTTAAAGAGCCATCGAGCTGTAGCACGGTTATGTGACAGCACAGGGACACGGCATGGGACAGATGGGACAGCGGGTGCAGGCGAGGCCAGCAGTGGCCCCAAGGGGACTCCCAGCTCCGCAGTCCCCAGGCACTGCCTGTGGGTCACAGTACGTTCTCAGCACTGCCTGTGCAAAGGGCAGCAGTTGCATGTGGGATCGGTATGGTGAGCAAATACCTCTGCCATAAATCAGGAGGCATGGCGTGAAACATATTTCTTCAGCTTAGGCTCATTCCTTTCTGTTCCAGAAAGCGTTTTACCTTGGCTTTTAATGGGTCTCCTTTTCCCCCAAAATAAATCTTTTCTGACAATTTTGACCTTTTGCAGCATGAAATGGAAAAAAAAAGAAAGAAAAAAAAAAACCCGACACCCTAGGATGAATGTACCTTCTAAAGCAGTAAATGTTACGAAATTAAACTGACAGAAGAACAGCAAGGTAGGATTCATAGCAGCTGTGTGCGCAGCCAACAGGACTGCCCTGGCTGCGTGTGCTGTGGCAGAACTGGAGGTCAGGCAGCCTCTCCTCAGCACACATGGAGCTCCCAGGAAGGTACAGGGCCATCTTCTGTCCGTGCAAAACCCTCAGCACCTGCAGGTGGACACAGCTGATGCTGGCATTTCTTGGTCTGCTGAGAAAACAGTCATTGTGAAGAGAACAAAAACAAAAGAAAGAAGAAAATGTTCAGTTCAGAATGTCAAGAATTCTGTTGTACCTCTGCATGTGCTTCCAATGGACTCTTTTTCATGCATTCCACGACGAAAAGCCTGAAATTTATCTAGCAAGTTCTTTCGCATGAAATCATCGTGCTGCCCCGATCCATCCATCCACCCCAACCTCCTGCGTCGGCACACGTTTCAGACCACACTGATTAATTGGCACATCAGCACAATTCCTTCCTCTGTTCCTTAACCGCTCACTTGAGATTTGCAGCGTGTGAAGGCAGGCAGATGCTTGGCTTAGCTCTGCTCTGCATGGCTGTTTTGGTTTCAGTGGATAGAATTTACAGAAGGGTATCCATAACTGGGCTGTCAGTTACATTCCACATAAAAACCTGAATTTCACACGGACATTGTACTGATGATCGGATTCACATAGGCCTAAAAGGAGGGCCTTAATGAAGGTACCTTTCTTCTTTTCTTTTTTTGCATATTGAGTGCATTGCTTCCTTTTCCTTGGAGTGAGTCATGAAACAGAAAATTTAATCTGTGTTGTCATTAGAAGTTCCATGGCATTTTAAGGAAGAGTAAGATCACATTACAGCATCTCTGAAATTTAGGCAATTGCATTAGAACCAGCTCAGTATCAACCTCTAAGCCATAGGAGCTTGGCAATCTTTTTTTTTTTTTTCTGAATCCATTCTGACCATATTGCATCCTCCTGTGTATCCTGGGAACAGAGCAGTAATAAATGTGGCATTTGCTCTGAATGGCTTGCCCTGTCACATGCTCTGTCTTACACAGCTGAGTGTCATGAGAAGCTAGAAGTTAATCAAACCTGAATTCTACATGCTCATAATTTCTTTCCATTATATGCATGAACCAAGGCATTGTTGTAGGAAGGACCATCACTGCAGCCAGTAGAGGCAGGGGGAATCAGCCCTTCTGCTTTGCCGTACTGATCTTGGAGGAGCTGTGTCAGGAATGCTCCTGGCTGGTGACAGTGGGCTCAGTGTCCTCATGCTCAGTCCCAGCAGAGGGGTGTTCATAAGATCCTTGCCTCTATCTGGCCCATGTGAAGGGAAGCAGCAATGGGGATGGCTATAGCCCTATAGCCATGCAGGAATAATGTTGTTGGGCTGTTAGGCCTCTGTTCTCTAAGTCCAGACCAGCTTGCACCACTTGCTTCAGCTTCAGCTCTCTTCCCACCTTATTGGTGCCACCAGACAATCAGTAACTGCTTAAAAATAAAGCAGGGTTTTGTCAATATTGATTTTTCTCCTTCCTCTGTTTCCAGTAGCAACTAAAAATAATTTACAACTCATTTACGTGGCATTTCTTTCAAAAGAAGGGCTATCGTCATGTTTAGAATTCATCTTTCATCTGACTTGATTATCTGCATGCATTCTGACTGTAATGAGAAGGGGGAGGTTTTCTTCCGTCAGGAAAAAAGTTCATCCATCATCACAGATACAGATTCTTTTAAAGGATTTTAATTTTAAAACACTTGACCTCCTCTCGGGACCAACATTAGACTTGTTATTTCGTGCTTATTTTTCACACTTGGAAAATAAAGCGTATTTGTACGCAAATACTTCATGCCTCCCTAAATTTAGTCCATGCTAAGTGATTCGGATTTCATAAGCAAAGCTGGAAGGGGAAGAGATAATGGCATAAGGAAAGTGGGGGCTCTGCAGTGACCCCATTCCATGGGTGGGGGGGTGCTGAGTGCCTGGCGGGCAGTGGGAAGACTTGGAGCTGAGGTTGCCCATTGCTTCTGGTGGGAGAGGAGTCAAGAAGCCACGCCGGAGGAAGAGTGGAAGACAGCAAGTGAATCAACAGGGAAAGATCCTACTGCTGTAATTGTTCCAGTGCAGCCTCCACTTCTATTACCATGAACGAGAATAGCAACCCACCAACAGATCGAGGCGTGTGTCTTCTCCCATAGCCGCCACAGTATTTTTATCTGCAGGCCTCTCCCACACACATACTCATGCGTTTCCTCCCGTGGAGTTTCAAGGATCTTCACCAGCCTGTGTCATCCGCTTACCAACATTAGCTGTAAAAATACCAGAGGAGCAGGCAGGGTGTTACGTTCAGCAGCCGGTGAAGATCAGGAGTCTGCTGGGAGCCGGCTGGATCGAGCTGTCGTGGTGTCAGCTCTGCGTGCGTCAGCCGGCAGGATTTAAAGTCAAAACACACATAGTGAGGGAGGAAGACAATGAGAAAGTCTGAGTCATACTCTGCTGAGGGTGAAGAGAACAGATTAATAGACAGCAAACATGAATGAAACCAAACGGCTCGTTTTAGTCATGCGGCTCCTTCTTAAACCCAAAATAGGATTTATTTTTAGCCACTGAGGATGAAAAAAGGTTTTCTTTGCACTGTGCCAAAGAGCACTGAGAGAAGAGTTTTAATTAGCGTGGCCCAGGCTCGGCTTTCTGTGGCACCTGGGAGCAGGCACAGCGGGGTGCTCAGAGTGCAGCACTGCCCCAGCTATGTGTCACCTACGGGCTTACCATGCAAGATCACTTACCCAGCACCTCCCGATGCTTCAGAGCTGCTGCAAGGAGCCAAGCCTGGCATAAGAGGATGGGAGTGCAAAGGAGGCAGGGCCTGCATATTGTAAGTGGGAGAAGGAAGAGAAGCCAGCACAGCTCCCACTCACAGCATCCAGGCAGCAGAGGCCAACAGCAGCGCACAGCTGGGGCTCCCCAGGGTCAGAGCACAGCCAGCTCACAGGGTGCTGCTGCTGCGGAGGGACACAATGTGGCCTTGGTGTCTGGTGGCCAAAACGGCCTTTGGTTGGCCATGGAATCTGGCACGAGGGAACACAAAGGGAATATGCGGGAGCAACCGAAGTTACAGCCACAGCTGTATGCTCACCTGTTTTTGTGACTTTTCATTTTAAATAAATGGATAGAAGCGATTTCACAGCTGTGCACAGGGATTAGTTACATTATTTAATCCTTTGCTAAATCATCTCAGCAATTCTGCCCTATAGAATCTTCACAATCTTGGGGCTAAGCCATTTCTATCCCTTAATTACATCAAAGCCTCATTAATTTTTATGTTAATCACTCACAAACATGAAAAAGTTCTGTGATTTTGGATCTCCCTGACCCTGGCAGGACACTTCTTCTTTGTTACCTGTTCACTTGTCTGATGATGCAGGATAGAAACAAGTAGCAAAATTACCACCCATTAACCCTCCTTTTTCTTACTCATTTTTTGAGACTCCATCCATCCTCAGAGCATGAAGTCACACACCTGCACACCTAATAGAGGCAAACATCCTCCCCCCCAAGCCATTAGGGCAATGGATGCTTTGGCAACAGCGGAAGCAAGAATCTATTTGCTAAAGCTATGAGAGCAATAAGCCACACTCTGCTTCCTTGTCATAAAAGGTTATCACCATTCTCTCTTGCACTGTCTTTGCAGGCACCGTTAGTTTTCATGGTGCCATTATACATTTTTTTGTGGCTATAGGTCTGTCCTTCTTTGCCCAGTGTGTGCCTATGTATGTTCCAGCTCAACCGCTACAAAAATTTATATACAGCTGGGTCAAAACCAAATATAGCATTTGGTCATTAATGTGACAAAAATAGAGAAAAAAAACTGACTGCAAAGCACAGTACAGAGCCAGTGGTATAAAATTTCTCTCCGAGGAAATCTTTTGCCCAGGAGAGGGCAAGTAGATCGCAAACCACCAAATTATCTCACGTGGATAAAGCAGGAACACTTCATGATGTGTCCAGTTATCTGTATATTAACTTAAAGGTTAATTCAAAACAAACTGGAGTGCTCACAGCAAAGAGAGGACATAAATTCACACCGTCTCATGTGCTGGCAAGTTAGTACCATCAGCATTAAAGCTGAGGTCTTAAATTTTGGGGCTGGGCCATACTGACTTTGCATTTCAGGATATACAGCCAGGGAGAGACGGCCAGCATCACAGCAGGTGTGTTCTGGCAGCAGAACGTCAGCACAACAAATTTGTCACCTCACAGAAATTCCCTGGTCTGTAGGGTTTAGTGCTGTTACCAGGTGTGCAGGAAGCACATTCTGAGCAGCAAAGAGGAGCAGACAACTCACCACAGGCCTGTCACAAAACTGCACGTGGGCAAGCTACTGCTCCCAACGTGGGATGGGACCCCAGGGATGGGTACAGCTGTAAACCTGGGCACAAAGCACCCCGTAACGCCTCAGAAATGACTATGTTTAATAATAATCATCAGGAAAATACAGCATTTATCCCTGGTGGTAAACCAGAAATATTTTTCCGGGACTTCTCCCCCCAGATACAGCACTGTGAACATTCGGTAAGCGCTTCTTGCTATCACTTGGTCCTGAAACACTCTCTTGGGCTAGGGATAAGTGCTAGGCAGGCAGCTCTTCCCCAGCAGAAACCAAAACACAAGCATTGCCATCAATTCTCCAAGCAGGCTGAGAGCTAAATGACAGCTTGTAACACTTCTGCAAGCTGGGAAGAACATTTGCCTTGGACCTCTGCGCTGTTTTAGGTAGCAGTCTTGCATTTCTCTCAGCTATCAGAGACTTGACTGGCAAGTAAAATCCATATAATTAGGAGAAAATGCTGTAATTTTCCCCCAGAGAAATCCTGCCTGTGTGCCACACATGGCTGCTAAGTGCCCTCCCAGTCCCAGGTTGCTGCCTTGCTCTTCTGCCAAGCCCTGTGTCACTGCCTGCTCCTAGGCTGGGAGACCAGCACTGGACTGGGAGAGCTCTGTGCTGGGCAAATGACCCATCCTTATCTTTCTGTTCTTGTAAGGGGCACGGAGAATCCCAAGAAGGAAGAAGCATGGATCAGGTTTTCCTTGTAGGTTCTTGAAGAATGGCAGTGGGACTGCAGTGCTCTCCCAGCATCAATGCCTCCTATGATTCAGGAAGAAAAAGGCTACAAAAACAAATACATTCAGGAAGAGACAAATGCCCAGTGAGAATGCAGCCCTTCCACCACCTCATCTAAATAAGAGTGCAGACAGGGTACGGCTACAGGCATAGCTGTGCACTCCCAGATTGAGACCAAAATACAACTCTATGATCAAAGGCATTTTTTCCTGCCTCATAATGGAGGAGTAGCATTTTAAAATGGAACACATAGAAGGGAAAAGGGACAGCATAGTCTCTGTATTAGCAGAGATTAGCACAGCTTCTTCTATAAAATATTAAACCTAAGCAATTTTTCCAATTGAATGAAATGTATTCAAAATGAATCATTTGTGTCCGTGTGACAGAAGGCTTGTCATGAAAACAGCTGCTTTGATGCTGGGATAGCAATGCAGATTCAGAAGTGAAATGAAAGAGACAATCCCAAATCTGCACAATCTCAACCCAAATCTGCAGCATCCTTATTCTGGAAATTTTCTCCTGGATACACTTAAAAATCAAGCATAAACTCTATAGATGCTGTATACTCGTGTTTTGGGGCGGTCAGAAACTGCCAATAAGGCTCTGGCTGCAGGAAATGCACTTCTCCAGTAGGATTTATTGGCTTCCATCTGAAAGAGCCCTGGTTGAGAATCTTTCACTCTGAAAACGCCTCCACATTCACACAGGGCATTTGAACTGAGTAGGGAAAACTGACTTTTGCTGCCACAGGCATCAGTGAGCATAAGAACTCAGGTAATATTATTTTGACCTTGCCTGATAGTAGTGACATTGAATTACATGATGCTGCCAGGATCTTCCCCAGTTCTATCCTTACTCTACCTCCTGCAGCTTCAAGACCAAGCAGGTTTCCCAGGTGAGGAACAGCATGCAGGGACAGAGCCATAGCTGCTCATGGGAGCCACACCCTCTCCCTTTCTACACATACTGCTGTAATTTTTCTACCTCTTGTATTTCACCACCCTAGGAAATTGCCTAGCGTGTCCCTTCCTAAAACCAACCCAGTTTTCAGTGATGATCTCTTGAGGGTGAAGGTCTGGGTCAGCATGCTGTCTTTCCCACCAGACTTGTAGCACCAGATTTTTGGAGCAGTCTTGCAACCCTGTGCAGCACCTACAGCCATCCCACCAGCAGCAGGTCTGCTTGCACAGAGGAGTCCAAAGCCAGGAGCAGCTCACAAACATGAGCTGCATCCCCCAGGACTTAGCAGCTACCTTCCAGAAAAGGACAGGCATCCTGTCATCTCTACCTACCACACTTGGCATGATGCTGGATCCCATAAAAGTGGCCTGGTTTGCCCAAAATAAATTATTTGTAATTCAGGGTAAAAACAGTTTGTTGCAGCTATTTAAAATCAGGTCACAAAGCACTGCAATGAATTACTGTCAGGATACCCAGAGCATGGTTTGCGTGTGCTCCTGCGTAGATATGTAGTCAACAGGGAGCTTTTTGTCTGCCTGTGGTTTTCCGCTAGTACATCTCAAAGCTGAATCTAAAGACCAGATACCATCTGGCACTGGAGATCTTGCCTGATGAACTAAATGGATTATTGACCATGCAGGGAGGTTTTTGTCATCTGTTGCACAGAAGAAATGTGAAGGAAGAACTGTAGCCCAAGGAGACATGGTAGACACTGGGAAGAGAAAGAAAGGGCTCTCCTGGACTCAGAAAGGGTTCTCCTGGATACAGCTGCAGTACACCAGCCAGTGCAGCTGAGAAGATGAATGCTCCTCTGGAGACTACATCTAGCATATCTGAACTGGAAGAAGCAGATGGTCCAGGGGCAGAGGAAGGAATCTTGAGTCTCACTTTCAGGATCTGTGCCAAAGGGGTGGGGTGGTAATTAAGCTGATAAACACTGATATTAAATGTATGAAATGAGGCTTACAATATAAGAGATATCTTAGGAAAAATAAATTGATGTGAGAAGCGTAACAGAGTGAATCCCAGCATAATTAACCTGTCAGGAACCAGAAATGCAGAACCTGCTCCTAGGATTGAATTCATAAACCACACACATACAAAACATCAGTTTTCCCTGATTTTTATCCATGAAGCAAACAGCCAAATTATAGCCAGACAGGAGGGTTGGCAGTACATGATTCATATGCATAAAACCAAACTCATTTGTCTTAATAAAAATAAAAACATGCTTATGTGTTCTGAGAAGTCAGGGTTTGGTGAATAACGGCCTTTAGCTAAGACTTTAAAATACAATTGAATATTCTTAGTACTAGTTTTATGTTGTTATTTTTGACAGCCATGGTTCAGAGACTGTACTGACAGCAGCATCGACACAGCATCAACTTGGAAACAAAAAAGAACTGCAGAGGCTTTTCTGTGCCAGTGGCACCAGACAAAACAAAACAAAACCTCACTCATAATTATTAAAACAGTTCAATCAATGTTCTTGCCAAAACTGACACTTTAAGAGGAAGAATCTCAACAACAACAAAAAAAAAACACCAACAGATAATATCTTCCAGGCACTCAATTCATAAAACAAACATGCAAATTTGATTGCCACATGGATCATTGAAAGCAACATCTCTGCTGGTATCCACAGTTTACTGATAAATGTGGTATCTTCCCATAGTAATATTGCTTATTATCTGAAGACTACTGTGACCTACAGAGTAGCTTTTGATTTCATACTTCGCATTGTGCTGACGTAAGTCTTAAATTCATAAAGCAATATAAATTTTAATAATGCTGAGGAAGTCTTGCTTGACATATCAGCTGCACTAGTCTAAAAAAGATGGATCATCAGATAACAATGTTTACTTGAACCTACAGAAAAATACACGTACCTCAAAGGGATTATTTTATTAGGTGCTTGCGGTCTTTTTAGACAGAAAAGTATTAATTTTATTTTTTTTTTTAAGTTTTTGAATCCTCTGATAATGAAAATGAAATCTGTGGGATGACCCTATGTCTCAGTGAGCTCTCAAGGAATTTCAAGAATGGCAAACCATTTCTTATTAAAACTTATACCCTCCTTAATAAAACTTATTTACAAGTGTTGGATGAGTGTAGAACTGTCTTGCATTCCCACATACACCTTTCTGCCTTAGAGACTATAGACAGTTCTTAAAAACCTGAGACAGTTATGGTATAAAATGAATTCTAATCATAAAATAGCATCCTAGAAAGAACCTGAAGTTCTTTTTATTGTTTATTTACACATATCCTCTTCATTGTAGAAATGGAATTGGTAGATGTGAAAGTAATTAGGAACAAGCATAGTGCATTCAGGAATGTGGGGCGGGGGGAGTAAAATCCACATTTTATAGACCACCATAATGATGACACTTCCTAACACCTAATTTCTCTGCAATCTTAATTCTTCTTTATCATGTTTTTGTGGTTTTCTCTACTCTGTCCAAGAAAATGAAAATGATTAGGACCAGAAGAATCTGCTGTGAATTATTTATATTCCACTATTGCTGTTTGCACAAGGATTAAGCCATTACAATAGTCTGAGGGAATACACATCATCTTTTTGTGACATTTCCTCTTGTCTGACTTAATTCAGATTAATGAATAGAACCTATACACCTAAGTAGGAATCCGTCCCACTTTTTCACAGAATCACAAAATGGCCAGGGTTGGACCTCAAGGATCATGAATCTCCAACCCCCCTGCCACATGCAGGGCCACAAACCTTCACATTTAATACTAGACCAGGCTGCCCAGGGACCCATCCAACCTGGCCTTGAGCACCTCCAGGGACAGGGCATCCACCACCTCTCTGGGCAGCTGTTCCAGCACCTCACCTCTCTCTCTGTAAAGAACTTCCCCCTGACATCCAACCTAAATCTTCCGTCCCTCAACTTAAAACCATTTTCCCTTGTCCTGCAGTTATCTACCCTTTCAAAGAGTTGACTCCCCTCCTGCTTGTAGGTTCCCTTTAGGTATTGAAATGCTGCAGCCTTCTTTTCTCCAGGCTGAACAAGCCCAGCTCCCTCAGCCTGTCTTCTTTTCTTCCATGCTGATTAATGGTGCATAACAGTTTCTTGCTACAATACGGCATAAGTCTTTCTTAAAAACTGTTCTGAAATACGTAGGTCACTCTGTAAGTACAACCACCTATTCATTTCCATGGAAACAACAATGGATACAAAGAGCACAATAACACTATTTGATAGAGCAAATTCTCATCTGTTTTTTTTTCAACATTATCACCAGCATTAGCTCAGCATTTTCACCATCAATGAACAAGAGCCTGCACCTTGTGCTCATCAAAATTAGTACCAGTGGAGGTGACCTGCTGTTGCCACTACTGAAATGTACCACCCACTGCCTCAGTGACACCCCTTTGCTTCATATGCACTTCCATGTCAGACACCGTTTTGTCAAACTGCCCCTCTGCTGCCACCTGTCACATGGCAACAAAATGTAATGAAATACTGGCAGAAAGGTTCAGCCTCTACTGCCGTACCACCAATATCTGCCTCCGATGTCATGGGCTCACACATTAAAATAGGAGGTATTGCTTTCCGTGCAGCTCTCGTATTTTAAGGAGATTTGCTCATGACTCAAGAAAAGTAAAAAATAAATAAGAAAAAGAGAACAGCTTCCATCAAAATCAAAGATGCTGCAATTTCTGTGATTGGTTAACATTCATGATCTCATAGAAGAGTTTTTCACTATTCCTTTTGTAAAACCTAGTTCAAAGGTCCATACCACAAGTGGAGAGAAAAAGACAGCTGACTTGTATGACTGGAGAATGAAACAGAAATTTCTAAAAAAGTTGTGCTCACTTTTGTACTGACGTATTGGCAGCAGAGCATTAGTCAGACAGCCAGAGAGTTCTCATTTAATATAAGGATATTTGCATGCACTGCCTGACTACATTTTGATTTGAAGCTAAGTAAGGCAGGATCATTCTCTAATAATTCTCTAAGCAAGTCAGACTGATGCATTCTCCAAAGACTCATGCCTTACGGAAAAATAATCATGAAATATTAATCATTTCCTATTTAGAGCTACGACTGCCACAAACGAATTGCCCTCTCGCATTCCCCCGGCTGAAGCAGCACCCTCAGAACAAAGTCGGTCGCTCCCCCGACTCAGCAGCACCACGGACAGCGCAGCACCACCCGCCCGGTTCCATACCGGCGGGTCCCAAACCCTGCCAAGGAGCACCCACAGTGCTCTGCCTGCAGGCAAACAGCTGCCCGCAGACTAGGCAACACTCCCATTCCTTACAAGTGATAAACAAACGCCAACAAGAACACAGTGCAGAAGCAGAAAGCGCGGCAAACACGTTTTCATCAGGGCTTGAGTGGAGAACGTGCATACAGCCCTACTAAAAGACCATCTTGTGTGCTCCATGTGAATCTGGAAACTTCGTTCAGGAATTAGACTCAACGCTCTGTGGCTTGCAAGGTCTGTCACTCAGCTGAAATGGCAAATAATGAGAAATAATTTCCCTGAATTGCTTATAGGCAATCCAGAGCATGAAACCCATTTGCATAAAACAATCATTGTCATTTCACACACGCAGATCTCTGGCAGTCAAAACCTCACAGTATATCATTCAGGGACTGAAGGAAAGAAACTAAATCAGTTGTTCGCTACAAATAACCCACCCCGTAGCATCTGACATTGCACTGCCTCATTACTGGGTATTATCTGTGCTCCAGGCTGTGAGCTATAGCCAGGATCCTGGGACATTAAACCCTCTGCAACATCTTAAGATATACACTTTACTATTACATGCTTCTGAAAACGGATCAGGAAAATAAAAATGCTCACACGGATCAGGGTGTCAAAAAGCACTCCAAAGCTAGTGGTAACATTCATCAGACTGAGTTAGGTAGTCCAGATCACAATAAGAGTACAGAATATATGTAACTGGGAGACTTTTGGTTTCAATGACCATCTTTGTCTACTATCAAATTCAGTCATATATTCCTTGGGACTCTGATCTTTCTCAATAACAATTATATATTTAATCTGCCAATAGAATCCCCTTCTCATTATTTAGCATTTATTACATATGTACTTTCTTAGAATTATGTTCTAGGAAATACTATAACATCATCCCACAGTATTTTCTACCTCTTGATAGAATAAAAATTAATTTTTAGACAGAATCATAACTATGAACTATCACCTCTACTACCACCACCAGAGATTTCTCAGAACCAGATAGGTAAGCCTTGTTAATAGAGCTGGCTTCAGTATCCATAAAAAGTCATCTAATTCTCTGAGCAATGATTGCAAAACACTGTCTCCAGGCTCTGTATTGCAATATCATCTAAGTTTATAGGGACCTTAAAATACCTCTGTGAAGAAACAGCACGTGCTCTTTAATTATTAAGACAAAAATCTGAATTGTTCTTAATCAACACTCAATCATCTTCTAGTCAAGGGTCTCACACGGAGACTTGGAAGAAACTAAGGAGTGCAAGGGTCAACAGTATTAAACATCTATGACTACCTGAGTACCCCTTCACTGTAATCTCTATGCTAGCAGAAAGAAACTGAGTTGCCAAAGAGTTGCCTTTCTTTGGTCTCTGCTAGCAAGAAGACCTTAGACAGAAAGTAGGTACCTTTAGTAGCACACCTTTACCCGGTCACTGAAAATAAAAAAGTTGATGGAGATTTACAGACACGGTGACTGTTTGCTATTTCTTAAGTGAAATAAAGATGGGACTCCAGGCTCTGCTCTGTGCTACTGGGAGAGCCCAGCAGCAGACTGTCAAGTCCCCACGCTGGCTGCAGTCCACATGGGCACCCAGAGGTATCTGTAACTGGGTGGAAAAGACAGCACTCCACCACCAGTGCATATTCATCCAAAGTCATGGGTTTTCTCTTTCTAGAACTTGTTGCCTTTTGATTGGACATGGGGGCACATTCCTAGTAACAGCCGTGCTTCCAGCATGAGGGATAACTTACGTGCAAGTTCAAATAGCAAATCTGAGAGCAAGCCTTCGAGGTGTGTCAGCAGGGCAACCACAAACATCCCTCCCTCAGTCTGCAGTGGATGTCTGTGAGGGACCTCTTCAGGTCAGTAGGCCTCCCAGTGCCTGGTTTCCTTCTCCGCAGAAGAGTGAAGTTTTTACTCCCATCACAGGGTTAAGAATTTAAGACTGGGAGGCTTCTTTACTATCAAAAAATAGCATAACATTTTCATTAGGTTCTGAGCAGGTAGGAGGGAAAACAACTTAAAGGGTAGGAAACTGCACAAAATAAAGCATAAGAATTTGAGAAATGTGGCAGAATAGCCCCCTGTGTTGTGCCTGAGGACAGTTAAGCTTTCTGTGATTTTGTACTGAAGTTATTTGTAAAAATTGCTGCGTTCTGTAGCATCATGGCATTAAAGCTCATTTTAGCTCTGAAGCATGATGAATTCAAAATGCAGCTGTTTACATTTTAATTAAATAATCTCATGTCACGGGCTTTACATTTAAGAACTACCCCATTAAGCTAAAATGGGGTAGAACAAAAAGGCCAGGTACAGCTGAATCAGAACAGTGAATCTTTCTCTCCTGATGAGCCATACAGTTAAAGGCATCAACACTGTAACAAATATTAAGAAATCTGTCAGTAGCTGTCATCTGACTGAAAGAGCAAGCTCTCCAGGGCTCACTGTTGACAGCACTGAAATCAACAGCTTCACCTGGAATCACATATCCATCCCTCGTGGTGAACACCTGGGCATGCAGACCTTCCACATCAGATATGGTCGACAGACTACTTTCTGCTGCAATTAAAGAATGTAAAAATGAGCTCAGTCACTCCTTACTGCCTGTCTCACATTTTGTGTTTGCAGGTGTATTCAAGCATGGCAAGGGATGGCTACATATTAACCAAGAACAAATTAAAAAAAAAAATCAATAATTTCTTGATTAGTTGACTTTTATTTCCCCATTTTCATGACTAGAATTTAATGCATTAGGTATTTATTCAAAATTCAGATGGCTGAAACACACCACTGGACCTGAAGAATATCTGCACTTTTCCCTCTAAGTGGGAAATAGTGAACTTGATCCCGTGGGCAGATGCAGGCATGTGTTTGCCAATAAGCAGTCCCGGTGCAGGGCTGGCACAGAGCTGACTTGGGCCTACCTGGCCTGGACCCTACGGAGGTAGGGCAAGTCCTGTTGGGGCACTCCAGCTTCTTCTGCCCTATACCTCTCCTCCCATGTAGGGGGGAGAGGCCAGCACATGACAAATGGCTCCAGCTCCAGACTCCAAGCCTGAGGCACCAAGGCTGCTTCAAGGCTCCTCTGACACACAACATCTCAGTCTTGAGAGCACCTCGAGACCCATTTAACTCCCAGGATGCATCACATGCTGTGTTTTAGTACAAAGTATGTTGCAACCTTGCAGAAGTGCAGATTCTCCTGCAGAGAGGAGAACCACAAAAATCAGGAAGCCTTCAGCTGCTTACTAAATCTGAGTCAGGCAGGTACAAAACATCCCAAGTATTTCCTCAAAGGCAACAAGACTCAACCGCACACATTGCTTTCTGATAGTCCTACTGACCACAAAAAAAACCTCTTAAGTTCGCTTCCCTTCAAAACTTAAGTTCCGGGACCTCAACTCCATGAAAACCTACCTCTACAAACACACATAAGACAACACAAATTGAGATCATAGCCAAATACGAGCACAGGATCTGAGTGCCTGCTACCCGCCAGCACACCCACCAGTTGGTGATTCAGTCTCAGTGACTTCACCAGATTTCCAGTCTCAGTGACCAGGGAGAGAGGGAGAGAGAGGAGCAGGACTGCAGGTGCTGTTCTCTCTGTGGCCCTTCCCCTCCTAATCCCCAGGAAATATATTTTAACTCTTGTCTCTGTTGGACTGTTGGACTTCTTGCACATAGGCATTTATTTCACACTCCCCCTGGCTCTTCTCTGCCCTAAAACAAACATACATGAGCCTAGGATTACCAGCTCATAACCAAAGCACTGTAACTCGCATGACTGACTCCTGCAAGGAGTGGCACAAGGCTGGGCTAATAATGCATTCTGTCCCTCTGTGTGACACAGCAGCAAGCACGAAGGGAAGATAGATGGGTATTTCCTCTTGATAGGCTCCAAGAGAAATTGCATTTCAGACAGGCTGAATCCATCCATTCTAGTGAAATGCCACAACGTCCCAATTTGCAAGCTATGTCTCCGTACTCACGGTAGCTGAAGGAAAATAGCTCAGCATCAGAGGTAGAAGTTCCTTTTTGCTGCTGGAGAGTTAAGAGAGTATGTTCAAAACAGCAGTAAAAAATCTGGCCAACAACTCAGAAATATCTGCATTTGTGTGTGCCCCTGTTACAGTGTTAATCTCCCCAGAGATCTTGCAGTGGCACAGAGATTCATAAGAAAAGCTGCAGTGCAAAACACCAAGTGGCCTGCACTCGGCTTGTTTGTCACACTGGGTGCCTTCTGGAGCTGAAAGCCTTAAATGCACCAAGTGAACACATTTGTGAAACAAGATAACAAGCTCTCCAGCAGTTTCTGTGTTTGCCCTGCTAGGACCATACAAAATCATACTGACCAAAGACGGGGAAACACAGGGATGGCATTCAGATATGCCACAGGAAAGGCTGTGTTCACAGCAATTTGTCATCTGGATTGATTCCACATCTCTGTTAAGGTCACAATTAACCCTTCAGCAAACAAGAGGAGCAAGCAATCTTCACACTACCAAATACAAATTGTTTCTAGCTAAGATAATTTTCTCCATTAATGGCAGCAAATACACAAAGGTGCTGGGGATGATGATGTACAAAGTCCATCAATCACATATATGTGTAATGTGTATGCAGCAACTGTTCTCAGCAGCCAACAGCCCCAATCTACTCTGCAGCTGCCAGAACTGGGGCCAATAGTTACAGAAATTAATTGCTGCGGCTGCAAAATTACAAGGGGGAGAGGTGAAACTCAGAGTGTTTCTTGCTTCAGGGCAATTCTCAACTTTATTACTAGTTAATTTCACAAAGGGAGACCTTTGCAATTTAAAATCCTCTGTCTGTGCCTTGACCTTTGTTCTCATATGAGTGTTTTTCCACAGCTGCAGTTGAAAACCCTGTTTCACTGTTATTAAGCAGCATACTGAACACTAGAAAATCATCCTTGTGGAAATAATGCCACACAAGATACTGCTAAAATCACAGGCTTGTGTTCCTCTCACTCAGCACTCCCCACAGGCCACAACAAAAACTGGTCTTTCTACATTGCTTTCCAAAGGGGCAAACCAGGGCAGCCCAGCCTACCCCAGGATGTGCTGAAAAGAGACATAATGAATTACCCAGTGCAACAGCTCCCTTCGCTCTGCCTATGTGGTCTAGACTCCACGCTTCATTTTTAAGACAGCTCAAGCTGGATGAGATGAATACTGTCCAAGTGATCACATCTGAAGTCATCGACTCAAGTGCTGGAACATCTTAGTGACAACATATAGAAAACGTCTGCGTCACAGTGCACAACCACCACACCCACACGTTCCTGCTTACCCACTCTTACTGAATTCCAGGCCTTCTTCAAAGAAGGAAATTGAGATTTTTCAGCCCATCAACCTAAGAGATTAGTACCACTTTTAATTAAAAGGAGAATTTTTAGCCTGAAACGGTCTTCATAATTTCCCTGTTGCACTGGAAGGAGATGAGAGGTGAGGAACTTCCCTACCTACTGTCGCTACCACTCTTTGCTTTAAGGCTTCCTGTGCATGGGCAATATCAAGACAGATCCAGTCTTTAAATGAAGCAGAAATTCTAGAAATGCTTGAGATCATATGAAAAAATACTGGCAGTACTTTATCATAACCTCAGATTATTTTTAATCACTTTTTACTCCATCTTTACTGTCGCTGTATGATGCTGCCCTTGTGATAATTGCACGTCATCCTATAGGAGAATGACTGTGCTGCAAAGGGTTAATCACCTCTTGTAAGTCGCTAAGCAACAGGATTCTGCTTTTACGGCATGTTTTGTCAGAGAGGGCTGTGGCAACGATACAACCTCTCTGCATCTTACCCAGAGACTTTTCTAAAAACTTGTTTGCAGTGACAGTAACACCCTCCCCCCCCCCAAGGCTGCTCACCAGCTCAGAAAAGCCTCTACTTCTCTAATTGCTTTGATAGATTTAGTTTCCTCTTCCAGAATAAACATTGATTCATACTGTTGTAATATGATTCAAATGATAAAAAAGAGGACTAATTAAAGTGTAGCTCAAAACAAGAAAGAAACCCCAGCATCCAGCAATATTCAATATCCTACTAGGAATTTACTTCAATAATATATCCCAAAAACAACGAATAAAAGCAAATTTAAGAGTGCAGAAATTCAGAAACTACTTTCAGGTTTCAGGGCTGGTCCCTCATCCTCAGGAAGGGCAGCCATAACGAGGGTACAGACAGCTGCAAGCAGCTGCACAGGAAAGGCAAGCCAAACTACACTAAGAGTGCATCAGTCACCATGGGTTACTGGGGGCTGGTAATACATTAGTTAACCAATCTCAGTTCTCTCCAATTATCTGACCATATGTTCTTCATAAGCATCCAAACTGGGAATGAAGGATCCACTCTATAATGAGCAAATCCAGAAAAACCACTCATGAGTGCCTTGGGAAGTTAAGTTTCAGAGACTTGCCTCTGAACAAAACACTGAAACTCCAACAGGAAAAAAATGAAGATTGTTTCAGACAGAGCACATGGAGATCAGACACACACGTCAGTCCCAGCTCAGCTTCAGTCATTTAGTGTCAGCTAATCTCTGTGAATCAACAAAAACAAAATATTTCTGCTGCCAGCACTTTCCAGTGGGGGGGGGGGGGGGGGGGGGGGGGGGGGGGGAAAGACTACTAATCAGATTTTCTGGAGCCAGGTTTTGCTTTGTTTTTCCCTAATTTCTTAGCTGTCTCATATAATGGCCTACTTAGGGCATTAAATATTCTGGTCTCTGTGTTTTGTACAGGGGAGGATATATGAACTGACCGAGCTCCTGGCTGCTGTGATGGCCACAGCTGTGCAGGAGCAGAAACATGAGCACCAGAAGCGCAGGACCATGAAGCCACCAGCTCTGCACCAGATCCTTCTCCCTGTTAAGGCACCCAGAACAGGACAAGGCAGTCCTGCTGCTTTTTGCCATAGCACCAACTACTGCCACGCAAGGCTAGATCCTACATAGCCCAAGATTCAGCCCAGGAATGGTGTGTCACCGCTGACCCCACTGGGAGCACTGGCTGAATTCACTGCGCAAGAACTGTGGGATGAGTGGACTCAAAGGAGGCCCTATATTCTATTTATGACTTTTTTGTCAACTTGGCTAACAGAACTGGCCCACTACTCTGGAGTGGTGATCTTTGGTCACTTTGAATGTTTACTAGATCTCAAGAAAGTCAAAAGAAACTATTTTGCTCTAACAGGTGGACTGATGAATAATGCCAGGTATGTGGTCAACAACTCTCATGACCAGGATCACTTCTACTTGGAAGCAGAAAGGATGCCTACATAACAGTAGGTCTGTGCATAATGTTTGCCTTCTGGCAGGTCAATCTAAGCAAGTCCTTTGGCATAATACTATCTTTGGGTAAAGGAATATTGCATCATATTGCATCAGTATATAAAGATGGCATTAGACAACAAATTCACAAGAAGAAAGATGAAAATGTACAGTATTTTGAGGTTGACTATCCTAAAGTTGTTGAAAAATAAATGATGCATCTAGCTTCACTTTAGTCTGGTCATAGCTTATTTTGGTATTTTTTTCCCTGGGATTTACAAATGGCTTCAAACAAAGGAGCCATTTTGATAAGAATGCAGGGGTTTACTGAATTCAATTAGTTTTCATCTCAAAACAAAAACCTGTATTTCTTTAAATGAAATTACTTTAATACTGATAAAGCTTAAAAGAGTCTTGGATTGAAAAAAGAAAGAAAAAATCCTTAAACACAAATTGTTTCAGGAAATTCTCTATTTCTTATTTCTAATTCTCTATTTCTTTGATTAACAAGCCCAAGCTGTGAAACAGAATTTCACCTCTAGCTCATACTTAAACCCCTCTGAAGTATCTGTATTTGTATTTCAGTCCTTCTTCTTAGCTGTGGCCTGCAGGCCAAAGAAAACCTGCACACTGCTAAGCTAGCTGCTACATCTCTACCTACTTCAACAAAGTTCCTGGTTTTGGAGGAGGCAACATCCCCCCCTTCCGTGTCTTTAAGTGCCTCCTTCTGTATCAGAAGTTCAATAGAACAGCAGCTACCCAGGAATCCATGCAGAAGTTTTCACGTAGTTCTTAGCAATAAATGCGGAAGTGACTCAGTGGCTGGCTGCAGGAAATGAGTCACAGAGCAGCATCTCTCCTTACTGAGCTGAGTGTCCTACCCTGCGCCAGCTCCTCCGAACTCCGAAGTGATTGGATTATGCTCCTGCTGTATTCTCTGAAAGGAGTTAATGAAATAAAGCTGGAGGGAAGGGCTTGGGACTCCAGCCCTGCAGAGACAGGGCTCCCCACAGCGTACCAGGGGTGCTGTTTCTCTCCATTACACAGAAAGGCAAGTACCTTCCATCAATCAAAGTCCCAGCTGATGCAACCCACATTCTTACAGAAAATAGAACAGGAATGGGCCTCTGAAGGTCAAGCAGCCTTCCTCCCTCCTGCATAATATTATTTGAAATAACTGATGAATACAACCTGAATTATTTCTATGGGGCACAGAAAAACACAAAACTGCCCTGACAAACAAAGCAAATCTGAAACAACCCTCTCCTGCATAAGGCATGTAGGTCACTCCCCACTTCTCCGCGAGTGTGTTGTAATACAGAGAGACATGAATTTGGGGCACCATCATTTCCTATTACAGCCACTAAACACAGTATAAGCCAAGGCTATAAATTCTTTAAAAAATATCAAGCAAAACTGACAGCAGCATGCGGTTACTCAGGAACAGCAAATTAATCTTTGTGTCCAATTAATCCACCTGCATTCTTTCTAGTCTCATTACCCATGCACCACAGCCATCCTCTTGTTGTAGTATCCAGATTAGATCTTTTTGAGCTCACATTGCCTCAGAAATCTGCCTCCAGTGGGAGACACGACTCAGAATATATCAAGCTTCTCTCGTGCAGTTGCTTCCAGCCATCTTCCACTGAAATCCTCTCCCAGGAGGGACTGGGATAACCTGTCATCTGCTAGGTTAGCTTAGTTTAAAGATGCCTATTGGAGACAAAGAAAAGTAGTTATTTAAAGTGCTGACTGAAAATATACATACGGTCATATTTTTCAGCAGCTCTGAATTCTCCCAACCTTGTAATTTTCTAGTATTCTCATAAATCTACATATAGCTGCATTTGATATTTACGTATAGTCAGGCTCCACTTAGCCAGGGAAATGCCACTACATGGAAGGAAGCCATCTGTTCTAAAAACAATCAGGTTGACCTTGTTTTCCAGGAGGCTTGGAGCTAAAAGACAGACACGTCCTTGCCTCTCTTCACAGATACACTATCACACTCTCAAAATGCAAAACAGCTTCATGGGAAAATGCAGAGTTCTTGTAATAAAGCATAGAGAAACAGTGCTTGTGGAATGCAAGGTTCGGGCTGACAAATCAGGGGGTGCTCAAAAAAGCTAATTTTAGTCTTGTTAAATGCTCAAGGCGTGCTCCACAGTGCCTAGACTCCTGGCACAGGGCTGGGAGCAGGATCACAGCCACACTGTCACTGCTGGCCAAGAGCCCCTGGCCAGCACCAGCCCTGCCCCTGCACTGCTCACATCAGCCCATGCTCTGCAACAGGGTGCCCCATCTTCATGGGCACAGAGACATGGCTTGAACCATGACTGACTCTGGGGATGCCTCTGAGCTTTGGGAAACAAAGATTAGGCAGCAATTGCACCAAGGTCAGACCTTTGGTGCCTTACCTGTGATGCTAGCTCACAGCTGGCACGTTGGAGTCATCTGATGTCTTCGTTGACACATGACATATAGTTCTTTGTAAATCATGTGGGGTGGTGTCACACCAAGAATGGACACTGGAAAAGAAACTCAGTCCTGGCTCAGAAGAAATCCTAAGGCACTGGAGAAACATCTCTTCAAAGTTTTTAACTTGTTTAATTTAACTTACACAACTGTTCTTACGGAGGAAACAAAGAATAGAAATGTCACAATGCAACCTTTGAGTAATCCATCAATTGTTAATGACAAATATAACACAAACTATGGAGTTACAAGAACCCCTAAAGATTTGCTGTGTGACTAAGGCACTGACTGCAGCCTCAGAGAGGCAAGAGGTCAAATCTGGACAAACTCTCCTAAGCAAAAACTAAGAGGCTAGAAGTGAGGTGGCCATGAGCTGACCTAAAGGCACTTTCCTACAGCACCTACTCTGAGCAGTAAGCAGAGCTGTAGCAGGCAGACCTGCATCCCAACAATGGAGCTTGTTAATCACGTTAATCATTCTCCAGTTATTGTTTTTCCAGACAAATTCAAACTTTGTTGCTGGGTACAGAGAGCAAAGGATTACATGGCTGGCTGAATCAGTTATTTTTAAAATAAACTATACTTGCTTTGTAATTGCTAGAGAAAAATGTGTCTGGAGAAAGTTTTCAAGCTTGTTTGTAAACCTGCCTGCCCTTTGCAAAGAGAATACTTCCAGCCTTGATAAGCCAGAGCAAAGCCTGCAGGTGCCTTCATCCACACAGAGAGGCCTCCAAGGAACTCAGCATCACACGGTCAGGCTTCAGCATCTCAGAAGATTTCTTGTTCCTAACTGCTGCTCGGTTTTGCAATATATCTCACATGGGCAATTTCTCTGGGAAGCTTTTAATAACCTCTTCAGGCTTTATTGCTTTCTTGCCTCTACATCTTATAGAGATGCTTTTAGTTTTTAATATGATACTTAACTATGCAACGCATCTGATTTCTCAGGAACAGTGACTGTTCAGTAAGTCCCTTTAATAAGCAAATCAAAAAAGCATCTTTTGTAGAGTCAACTGCTGCACAACATTTGACACGAGGCCTCAGAAACTGTGTTCTTTCTAGATTTTAACTGATTTTCTCCTTTTGATTTTGTTTTATTCCCACGCTTCAAAAGTTCCTGTTTGATTTCTTCTATTTTCAGTGTTTCACAGCATTTCAATACCAACTTTGCTCTGAAATATGACTTTCATTATTATCATATGCTATACAAAATGTACTCCATCCATAAGCAAGATTTGATTTGCTGATACATTTTCCCCTGCTAGCATAAATAACCACCTTAAGCTGTGATATTCAAGCGGGGCTCTATTCCATGTCCCAGACTCACTGGCTTGTGGTGCTTTGAATCTCATAATATCTCTGGTTATTCATAAAGCTAGATATAACATCATTAATCTATTAGAAGTACATCCTTCAGTATTTCAGCTTTTCCAGAGCTTAAAATGAATAGGAGCTTGAAAACAGCTTCTGCCTACACATCAGTGGGATATCATAAATCCATGAAAACAATGCCCAAAGGCAGAAAGGTTTTTCAGACTCAAGTGGTTTCATAGTATACTTTTTTCTCCATTCTTCCAACGTCAGCCAGAATAGCAGCTTTCCACTCACATCCTTGTAGGCAATTGAAGTAAATATCCACAAGCATCCTCACTGCCCTAACTGCCCCAGCAGCCCCATTGTGTCCATGAAGTTAATCTAACACTTTGTGTTCCTGGTTTTACTGTGAACTTCCGGTAATGGGATTACTTTGGGAGTAAGTGCTCATCTAACTCTATCCCTGGGTAAAAGACAGCAACGATTGCCCAAAGCACTTGAACAATGGATGTGAGCTGAACAGTGAATAATTCACCATACAGGAATGTATCCAGCCTGGACCCTGGTTGAGATAAGTCCTACTCTTCTGAAGCTGAAGCTAATAAACTCTCTGATTACAGCATGTCAGCAACTGGAGTTTAAGCTCGTCATGGCAATGATGAGTACAACACATCTTCCCAAGATACTGAATCAGCATCAACTTCAAATGATGGACTGTTGCCTCCCAAACAACTCCCTGAAGAAAGACATAGGTGAGCAGAAGCATTGGTGAACAAACCTGGGGAGCTCTGCCTCCTTTGGGAATGCATACGGTGGATAGCACCAGGCTATGAGAGGTGGCAGATCTTCAGTCTTTCTGTAAAATACACATCCTGCCCTGTCTAAGGCACTTGCTTCCTCTAGAATACACGGATATTGTCCAACAGGTTGTAGCTACAGAGATAGATACAGAGTAGCTGGTGATGAGAGCCCTATTACATAAGCTTTGCATGAAACTGTTAAATCATAGACATGCCATTGACACTGAGGACTCCAAAGGCTATTTACAAGGATATCAACACATCAGTGAGATCACTGTCCTCCCCCCTCGCTCCCCAGTACCTGGATTCTAGCAGATCCAGGTAAATCAACTGAGTCTTCATAATGAAAACAGAAATTTAATTATTCACAAGCATTCCCCTTGAGCTTTCTCTGGGCTTTTTGTGAATGATTAACAGAGCAGCTGCTCCAGACAGCTCTCTCAGTCTCTGCTTGCTGGCCTGTTAAAAGCAGTGACTCATCAGCACATGACGTCAAACCCTCCACTCCTCTGAAATGGCAGGAAGGAGGTTTCATTAAAAAGATAAAAAAAGGTATCAACATAACAGCCCGAGCTTCCTCCCAAGCACACTGTTTGGCCAGGGGTCATCTCTGCAGCTTTGCCTGAAGCGCCGTGCTCACAGATTGCTCCCTCGGATGGTCAACCTCTGTTTTTGTTCAACACATCCAGCATACCTCCTCGTGCAAGCTGGTGCATTAGACCCCGACTCAAAACAAAACCAACAGCGTGAGGCCTCCTGCTAGAACCTGACAGTGCTTCCAGGAACATCACCAGCAGGGCTGGGCCTGTCCCCAGGTGCTCAAAGTACACTCAGATGCGCAGTTCTTGCAGCTGCCCAGGTAATGCTCTCCATTGCCACCCAAGCACTGTGCCAGCTCTGCACCCAGGGCCGAGCGCAGGCCGCAGCGGCACTCCTGATCAGGAAACACTTGGCCTGCAGCGGGCAGCAGACACACAGCTCAGCTCCTGGCTGCTGCAGGGCAGCACCACTCACAGCCAGCAATGCCAAGATCCCCAGCGTGCTGCTGTGAGCCAGAACTCTGCTCTCACCAAGCCCCTCCACACAGGTGCTCCGTTAGGGCTCACACACACACAGCTGATGCAGTGCCAGGGCTGGGGAATACTGCCTCAGTACAGCCCTGCTCCCACATACAGATTTTGCTGCTTGCTGGCTCAGGTCCCAGTTCTGGGCATGAAAGCCTGAGGATGAACAAAGCAACTGACCAGGCACACACAGGCTGACTGATCAGGGAGTGCAGAAAGGAATGGAACACCTCCTCTATAAGGAAAGGCTGAGAGCTGGGGCTGTGCAGCCTGGAGAACAGAAGACTCTGGGGAGACCTGAGAGCAGCCTGTCAGTGCCTAAAGAGAGGCTGTTAGAAGGAAGGGGACACACACATTAGCAGGGCCTGTTGTGATAAGGCAAGAGGAAATGGTTTCAAACTAAAAGAGGAGATTTAGATTGCATATAAGGAGGAAGTTTTTTTTACAGTAATGGTGGCAAAGCATCAGCAAAGGTTGCCCATGGAGGTGGTGGATGCTCTGCCCCTGAAGACACCCAAGGTCAGGCTGCACCAGGCTCTGAGCACCTGATGTAGGTATCCCTGTTCACTGCAGGGGAGTTGGACCAGATGGCCTTTAATTAAAGGTCCCTTCTATCTCAAGCTATTTTATGATGATTCTACAAAAAGCAGCAATACAGGCAGCCTGCTATCAGAACAGACCACCCAATTCTTCTATATAGAACTATACAAATAAATAATCAGTAAACAAAGATCAATATTACTTTTACATGACTTTAGAACGTTCACAGCAAAACTGGCCTCTGGGTGCCTGTTTGAAGCCCAGGCAGCAGAGCCCTCCACAATCACTGTCATCTCTTCTGGTGTGCATCCTCCTAGAATTGTTTAGTAAAGAAATCCTAGTGGGCCTGAAGTTTGCACACACCTCATAATGTCATCCTCGGGCCCCAACTAACATTCGTTTCCCATCACTGCAGTTCCTATTTCAATTTTCTGACAAACAACCACGAGCCACAGCTGAACATGGCTCATATATGGGAGCTGAGGTTAAAAACACCCAGTACACCACCCTGAAGGCACAGCTGCCCACCCACCTCACTGATCCGTAAGTGTTACCTGGAAGTTGCAGGCAGCAAAGCAAAGCCCTTTCAAAGTCTGCTGCACAGAGAAATGCAATAAAGTTTCTTTGTCCATGCTTGCTATCACAAGAAGTTCTGGGCTCATCTTACAAGAAAGGGAGCTGGGGGGGCACTGGGAAGGGTTCCTGCTGGCAGGCAGTTCAGCTCC
This sequence comes from Perdix hodgsoniae, assembly GCA_035772895.1. Taxonomy (NCBI): domain Eukaryota; kingdom Metazoa; phylum Chordata; class Aves; order Galliformes; family Phasianidae; genus Perdix; species Perdix hodgsoniae. Next base: position 4,619,099 of record JAPSGF010000037.1, on the reverse strand, counting down.
TGGACAGACCGTCCAGGAACATTTTAGGATCTCCACCACAGGCTGACTGGGAGAAGTCAGAAAAATATCACCCAGATACAGCTGAAGGGCAGCTGATCCTGCCTGGGACTGAAGGGTGAACAAAATGATTTCTTGAGGTCCTGTCTTTTATGCCAGGATTAAACAGGAATACTGGAGTATACATTCCTATGTAACGTTTTTGACACTCTGCTTATTTCCATCATTTCAGACAGAACTGTCATAATAAATGTTGGGGTTTCCCCCACATTGACCTGATAAGGATGTCAGAATGTATCAACATTTCATTTAAATAACTTGTAATATTTCATTGCCCTCTGCACTCCTTCTTTTGCCTGCAGAACGTTGCCAATTTGTGTTAATCCTGCCAAACAGAAACTGATCACCCAAGCTATTTTTTAAGGACCAGGACCACCTCATCACTGACAGTACACACCAGAACATCTTTCACTCCAAATGCAGCTGCCACATTGCAAACCCACCCAAGTCCCATTTTGTTGTTTTCTGTAGAATACTCCTTTCTTGCCACTTTGTCAGATCGTTCTTTTAATACAGTTCTCCAGCTCACCCCAAGCACATCCCAAGCCCACTAAGAAATAAAGAAAGAACATATTATTTCACCTGAAACTTCTTTAAAGATGTTCCCCTCTGATTTGCCGTTATCAGCTCTGCTCAGCTAAGGTTGGCTTCTCACCATCAGCTTCCAGAGGATCCTGGAGCATGATCTCTTCAAGGCTGTGAGGCTCACACAGCTGCCAGCCATTTATTCATGCAACATTCTGGTCCAGAGAACAGTTGAGAAGCGTGACAAGCCATACCAGATTTGTCACTGTGTGTGCCTAGGGATTCCAAACCCTGCATTGTTTTGCACAATTAGGTCTCATAATCAGACACACAAAATTCACCTTTGCAAGAGGAAAAACGTCAGCTCTCAGAGGAGACTTTTGTATTTCTGCTCTCTGTTACAGAATCTGCTGTGTAATGATACGCACTGGTTTTGGAGCAAGGAGCTCTGGAAGAGGATTCTCAGCAGAACTTGAAAAGGAGGTGACAGAAAGTGGAAGTAAACTTTGAGGTACCCTTCCAGCTTTTTCCATAGGAATACGTACAGAGAATATGTACCCTTGCTCACGAATCTGAGCTATTCTTTAAAATGAATGACTACAACCAAAGCCAAACTCCCTCAGTTCATCTAATCTGCTGGGTGGGAATTCCCAGCATGTTGCAGCATCCCACATCTGCCAGTTTGTTTTCAACATGGCCCTGCCACAGAATTTGGACAAATACTGTAGCACACTAGGAAAGGAGTACGTAAATAAGAAGCTAGTTATTTCTAGAAGGTCTAGAAATGAGCTTTGAAGTATTTCATAGCATTCTCTTTATTAAAACTCCTCATTACTAGAGCTGCTAAGTAAATGAAAGGACAAGGTTAAATGAATCAGCCAACAGAACCTGAAATAACTGTAAGTTTTGGTAATACATACTGCTGGTCTTCATGAGGGTTTGCTGAAGAGTAATTTCAAGAATAGCTTCTTCCTTTCCCTTAACCTAGGTCTCATTAGTCATGTTCCAAGGCAACAGGTTTCCATGACAGCAAACATTAAGTATCCTGCAGCACAGCCCTTTGTTCCTGCTCTAAACACTAAGCTCTCACTGCTACACCTCAACCTAGACCTGCTAACTTCATGAAAAAACATCCTGAATAATCCTAACAGACAATTGAGTCAAAAACTGTATTTTATTTCTACTCCAACCTTGCAAAGGAACATGCCCTTCATTGAATTCTGTAGGAATGTCGTCACATTCCCCACAAGGATGCTTTTACCTGCTCTGAGCTCACCAGTTCTTGGCAGCTATTTAAAACAAAAAAAATGTCTTAATGTAAAATAATGATGCAAAGTCCCTGCTCATGATGTTAATGAAAATCCCACCAGTGACTGTCTGCACAACTGAGACCTCTGCTTATAGACATTTTACACACGGTGAAAGCAACATTTCCCTCTCACACAGAAGCTGTGCTAACAAAAGCATATCAAACACGTTTTTAGTGGAGTAGAACATCATTAACAAGCACAGGTAGGAGTTTTCTCTCTTTAGGATATGCATCAAGTCTTGTTATTTTGATGGGACTGTTGATTTAGTGTCTCTAGGTATCTTTGAAAGCCTCACTCACATTGTTAAACTCCTCTAATCCTTCCTTATAAACCAATCCCTCCTGACCCCTAAAGTACCATTACTGCATGCTGTATTACTCCAATGCAGAACAGCGTTAAACAGAGGATAAAAACAGCAAATAAACGTGTAATCTATTGGAAGGAATGTGAAGTAAACAGCAGACTCCTTTCACAAATACAGCATTATTCTGCCAAAATAAATATAGACACAGAATCATATCTAAACTTCAAAATAAGCTTCCTACAGGTTTCTGAAGACAAAGTTCTTTTTGTAGGAGGAGGAAAAGAAAGGGTTTTGAAGATTCACTTTCAATGGCTTTTTGTTAAACAAAGGCTGATAAGATATAACCAAAATACCAGTTGCCCTTGAGTTATTTTTGAGAGCTGATGCCTTTCAATAAGCCACAGCAATTAGAAATGTACAATGAAAAAAGTAACAGAAATGCAAAGAACTCATGAATCCTGTGAGATCCTGACCCTCCTGCTCCCATCTCATGATGATTTGTCATACTTAGTAATATTCCTTCTGCCATTATTGCACTTATTTTTATCTCAGTCTAGTGTGCATCTCTCTCTTCAATTGTCAGGATATGTTCAAAGACGTCACAACTCATGAGTTGCAAATAGTTGCACGACAGAGAACCAGTCCTGTCACAACTGGTAAGTAGTAAGATCACAGTAAGGATCCTCCAGGCAGAGATGTTAACAAGACAATGAAAAAGCTTTTTGGGAAATGCAGCTGGCAAAAGCAAGAACGGGAATCTAGGCTAACATGACCATGATTAAAGGTTATTTTAGTAAATGCTACTTTGCAAAGTAGGACATGCTTGAAACTTGTCAGCAAGATAAGAGCTTAGATAACTGCAAAAGATGTTAGTGAAATTGGGAAACCTGTTAAGGAATCTATTTTCTATTGCCTTTTTTTTTTTTTTTAAATAATCATTTCACTAAGTAATAAGCTTTGAAAGCTATTGAGCATGGCCCGGGACAGTCAGATTGAAAAGAGAAACATCAGTAGCAAACAGATGAAATGGGTAGCAACACTTCAAAGAGATTTGTGAACATACACAATGGCCTGCATTAAGAAAAATCAAGTGAGATATCAAGAGAAATGTGAAGTTTCTGATGAACTGTACTCCAGAGCGCACTAGTCATTGCACAGTCCTGTGGATGGCAACAAACTTCCATAAAGACAGAGGCACAGATGCATTGACACAGTGATGTACAGGCAATCTGACAACAACTGAGCTTCATCTGGGCCTTTTCTCTTTGAAGCAGCAACATACTAAGTGAGAGTTGGGTTGATCTGAATGCTCTAGTAACATCGCCTAGGTGAGCGACACCCTTTCTCACTGGAGGCTGTAAAAAACATGAATATAAGCTTCGTGTTCATGTATTTATTTCTCGTAACGTATTACTCTTATGAAATAAAAGAGAAAGAAATCCTACTGAAATGACTGAACAGGCGCTTTTAAGATATTTATACCAAGAAGTCTTTCTGGAACTTCTATTTCGATACATTTGAAAACTCAATAAATTTAACAGTTATAAGAGTAAGAATCACAGTTGAGCTCAAGAAAAGAGTAAAGGTAAATGAAACTACCAATGATTTCATTGAACAGAAGACACTTTTAAAAGTAAAGAGCTAGATTTGGAAAGAGCACTCAAGAAACCACACCAAGTGGTTTCTTAATCAATCAAACACTCTAAACTTCAATTTAAATCAGAAGAAAATAATACACAATTCCTACAATTTCATTAAATTACTATTAAAAAGTATGCGTATTCAGAGCTATTAAAAGCCCCTCAGCAATTTCACTACTTTTTCAAAACTGAAAGTATGTCTTTGACATCAACACAGAGAAAACAGATGGATAAAGTAATTATAAAAAGCGCAGCACGATGCTATGAACCAACTTATCACAGTTTCACTAAGAGACAAGACACGGGAAGAAAAGTGAGCTGACAACTTGCAAAGCTTCTACGTTGTGTCAAAGTGCTCCCACTCACCAATAAAAGAGAAAAAAACAACTCCCTAGGAATATACAAACAGACTGGGAAGGAAGGTACAATGAAAAAAAACTGAATAACCATGCACATTTAAAGATTAGGAAAATCCTTGAAGGAAAATACTGACTGTACATTCTAGAAATCCAAGAAAATAAATGATGAAGTCTTGCAAATCAATGCTTGGATCATTCAGGCATATCTGTCTGATAACTTACCGGAGTTTTGTGTAAGGCAAAACTCATGACTTGACAGAAAACAAAATATCTAACTACAAGTAATGGGATAAGATAAAGAGAATTTCTCTCAGCTTTGAAGTCTGTTAAAGACAAAATTAATCTCTGCAAGGATGCCAGGTCAAACAGTTTATAGAGTTCAAACTGCACTGATAGCAAGAGAGGCAAGTTTACCCACCTGGTTCCCTGTATACACATTTTCAACATTTTATAACTCCAATGTGTTGTAACACATAATAGAGCATACAGCCCAGCCAATCCTTCTCTCCGTTTTACTCATTCTCCATTTGTGGAGCTTATGAAGTTATAAAAGGTAAATTAAATTGATCAGCGTTCAGAAAAAAAGCCCACGTCCAACGACTAGAAAGCCAGCTCATCATATTAGGTGTCAGAATTGGGGAATGGAAAACTCTCTCAACAAAGACAGTTATTGGTGGAAACCTAATAAAAAGATACATGAGATCCTTGACCCCCAAATCCCCATGACTATTTTCTCCTCTTCAGGATATCTCCTGCTGTCAAGCTGTAATGTTTCCAACAGCTGTAGCCTTTCTCCAGGACCAGGGGATCCAGGAAGACAGAAACAGGCCATCTACCTGCAGTGGCAAAAAGGATTTGTGAAACCTGGAAAAGGTCAGTCTCAAGTCAGAACAGTCTTCTGGACCAAACAGCAGCACAGACTGTGCTCTAACAGCAGCTGGAGAACTGCCATACTGGCAGAGTGGAGCACAAGACAGAAGGAAGACAGCATAACTAGAAGAAAGTGGGTGAACCAAAGAGAAATAAGTTTGTTTTTACATTAGCTGGGTAAATCTTTCCAAAACAGACTTATTAAATCAGAGCCCACAACAATATGTCTTTTAGAAAAAACTTTTTATTACAGCAGAATAATCATTACATTCAAAATAATTGACATTTGTACAAAAGTAGAGTCATATGGTCAGCAGCGGACCAAAAGTAGTTGAAATACCTCTTCCATGTACTGGTAGATGAACATTTTATGACGACAAAACCTGTAGCTAAAAGATGTGATACAAAACAAATGTTCAGTCCAGCAAGGAAAAGAGAAACTAGAGCAAGGGTAAAAACAATTCTGAGAAACTTGCACGCAGAGTAATGCAAATACAGAATCGTTAAACCCCATGCTACATTAGCTGACCTTCATCTTGACAATTATACAAACCAACCCTTTTAGTTATTGGTTTTGGTTTTTCTCTGGCACATTGGGAAGCAATTTCAGCAAATGCATTTCGCAGGTGCATACAGCAGTTCTGTTTCCAGGTAGTTTTAACATTAAAATGCAGGTTTGTTCATGTACTCTTCCACCGTCTGGAGAAAAAAGAAAGAAACAATTGACACATTATTAAGCAGTAGAGTAGTATAAAATCATTGAACCAAACCCTCATTTTACTTGAGGACAGTTGTAGTTTTGCATGGAATTAAACCAGATTAATGTAGATACATGCTACTTCTAAAACATTAACAGCCTTTCAGAATCCGATTTTCAAATAACACATAACACAGCTGTGGCTAAACTCATCATCTCTAGGTGGCCACTGTGCCTACCTTGTCTGGTTTCATATGCTAGTGCCAGCCCAATTTAAAAAAACTGGGAAACTCCCTAGCCAGATCTATCAGTGTACTGTTCCCTTCAGCACTCAGAAAAATGAAGTCAACACATCATATTCAATTTCTCCTGCAATTGCTAACTCAATGGTACATATTATAGAAGAAAATTGCAGCAGTTTTGAATGAGTTTTACATATCTATGCCTAGTAAAAAAAGCTATGCAGGTGCTGAAGAATAAAAATGGAGTTTTCCAGCATATGCTCTTTCCAATTTTAAACATTAATTGTAGGTCATTTGTTTCCAATCTGAAGTTAGTAGTGTGTTACTACTGAAACAGAATGGATTTTTCGGTACTGAGTATACATACCTAGACATGAAATATAACCTTAGATGACTTACCTATATGATTAAATAACTTAGGCATACCATCATCTACTTCAAAAAAATTATAGCATTTAAATTGCAAGAATGCTGAAAAGCTTAAGGCTTCCAAAACTGCTACATTAGTTGCATTGTTACACTATTAAAATTGAACTTAAGATATATTGGGCCAGTTATGTACCAGTAGCACTTAGCTGTATTTTAAACTCCTATCCAACAAACAAGATGTAGGAAGATGAAGTGCTTGCCTTTAATCTTCTTCAGCCTTACCTCCTGCAACATGTCAGAGTCCTCTATGGCTTTCACCGCAGACCTCTTTGAAGTGTCTTGTACTTCCCCACCAATTATAAACTCATCAAGAATAAAATAAGCTTTTTCAAAGTTAAAGATAATATCCAGCTCACACACCTGGCAGATGAAAAAATATTCCACATCTAGATTATTTTAACAGCATCCTAAGCATTATTGGACCAAAAAATGTTTAAATGGTCAAAAGTATTCAATATATGCACTCTTGTGGCAGGTAGCTAGGTGAAGCAGGATACTGCATTTTATTTCAGCTTCTGCATATAGCAAGGATATTCTACTTACTATATTTTGTATAATGCACTACCTGCATGCTGGGTTTCCGAGAACAAAGCTGATGCCTTAACCCGTTAGCCTTACAAAAGGCCTTTTACAGAACATGTAATATGGCTTACATATGCTCACACACTTTCACAGAAGGAGACAAACCCCCTGTCCCAGTGACCTTACAGTCACTGTTTGTTTTTTATTTTGACACAGTACAAATGTGAGTCAAGGCACAGTGATTTAGGTAAGAGAAGAATTAAAGTAGTAGGAACAATTTGATAGAAAAGACAGGTCATTTATACTTCTTGAAGACTTTTTCAAATACAAATTTGTATCCTTTTTTAGGTCTTTTCTCTGAAAAAAAAAAAAACAAAAAACACCAAAAAGCAACTCCACTTTATTCTTCTCATCTTACCCAATATTATGGAACCATTCACTGTTTTTATAACTGAAGATACGAGGAAGGAGGAAGGAGAATTAAAACTACCAGTTTGTTATTTTTTAAAAAACACTTCTTCTCAAGCTTTCCCCCTAAATTCTATTCCCAGAAAAACATATAAGGTATCAATATTAACTTTGTTTTGGGAGAGAGGATGTAAAATTGATCTTGTGTTATTTTCTGCACTATTTTATGAAATACTCTAATTATTAATTTCTCTCTGGACTGAGGAAGCGTATGGGGCAATTAGTGTAGAAGGAAACACAAAACAAAGCAGTTATCGATGTCTCTTCATCTGTCACCCAGAAACACAATTCATGCTGGAGAGTGAAACTTACATTTCCAAAGTATCTGTCCAGGAGTTCTACATATCGATGAACGACCTCTAGCGTCAGGAGCTCGTTATCCTGGGCTTCTATTGCACAACAGAAATATAAACTAGCATATCTAGGAAAATAAAGACAAAAACATGAGAGTGAGCAGCTGCATACTCAGTGCTCTGCTCTTAGAAGTTACACAAGTGATAGTTAATGACTACCTTGTTTCTAAAATAATCATTTTCTTTCATTCTCACAGTGTCCTGGAGAACCCTGAAGAAGATTTGACAATTTGAACAAATCATTAATTTAGTTAGAAAAGCAAATTCCAACACTTGTCAAAGCAGAATACCTACAACGCTGGCCTGAATAAAAAGAACAGCAAGTCAGTAGCACTTTAGAGGTCTCCCTCACCTGCTGCAATAGCACTACAGGAAGTGGGGTTCATTCAACTATAGAATGTGTCACTGCTGTTTATTAACAAAATAAAAATATGGGAGAAAATGAAAGTGGAAGGCATTACATCTCACTAAGCCTCCTGGCTATCAAAGGACTGAATGTGTTTCATTTGGGGCCAGAAAACAAAAAAACAAGTTAGCCCAATCAATCTTGTTACTTGCATCAAAACTTTCTATTTAAATCAGCCCACGATGAGATTCTACCTCAACTCTCTGGTGCTGTAGCTGGAGCAGCTCTGATCAGACATTTACATCCAACACTTTGCAGCAAGAAAAGCCATTTTTGCTTAATGGGAGCCATCACTTAGTATGGTGTGCTGTATCTTCAACATATTTCTCTTTATTACTTACCCCTTTGCAAGAACTAGAAGTCAGTTATCGCTTAGCTTTGTGTAAATGGGGGCCAATGATTTGTTTGGAAAAGAAAATGACAAGTAACACTTTCCAACAAGTATTTCAAAAATAAAATTAGACACAAGTGCTGAAAAGTGCCTCAGAACTCTTCTAGTACCCTTTCTCAGAGTCTGATGAAGCCTATCTAAGTCAGCAGACCACCCTGAAGAATGCCAAAGGGGAGCAAAGTCAAAAGCCTCCTGATAGAATTTCAACCACTAATACTTATTACATTTGTCTTATTTGATAAATAGTGCAAATATTTTTTTACCCCAGAATTTACCTTGCTTATTTATCCAGGGCCATTGTGCCACTAGACTCACAATGGCAGGTTCCCAACATCTTACTCTTTAAAACAAAAACCAACAAGCCCCAAGTGCTAAAGTGAGCCTTTGTTTTCCCACTCGTAGCACATAATTTATACGAATAGTAATTATATGTTCTCATAAAATTACTCACACCTTTTGTAAACAAGCTTGAGGTCTTTCCAGTCAACAAAACTACTTGTTTTTTGATTGCGAGACAAAACAATCTGAACAATTTCTCGAACGATCTTTTTCTTCTCTTTCTCAGGTAGTGTCGTATACCATTTCTGAAGCCTTAATTTCCCCTGTCGACTGAACAGCAGTATAAAGTGTATCTAGAGCAAACAAAGTGACATGGTTAACGCTGGGGCACGGCCTCAGCCCCAGGCAGTGCAGGCGGCATCCCTGTGCCTGCCAGGACCCCTCAGGGTCAGCACAGGTCTCCGACTGTCCTTTGATGGGGAGGACAGAGGACTGGCTGAGCATGGAAGCTGAGCTCTTCCCCTCTGTGCCATCCCTGGCAGATCTCCCCTCCCTGCATAACCTCTCCCACCGCACTTCTTTACCATGTATGACTGGTCACTGCACTTTCTATTTTGCTACATCACCACCTTATGACAGCGAGAAGAGGGGCCCAGCCCTTCCTCCAACAAGATTATATGTTAGCAAAGGGGATGAAGATGTGCAATGCAGCAGGGCTAGAGAGATCACAGATACACAGAATGGCATGAGAACGTAACGCCTGGTAGTGATGGCCCATCACCAGGTTCTGGTAGTGCACCAAGTGCACTTTGTGGTCACTGCGTTCCTACAAGGAGCTGCTAGGAGCAGAAGAAAGAAGCCAGCTACTTTGGGAAGGGCGCTCAACCAAATTTTACCAAAGAAATCCCTGGATTTTGAAATACAGATGAGTCTGATGACACAAGACAGACCTCAGCAACCTACAATGTTACACTACAAAAAGCACTACATGTATAGGTCTGAAATTTCAAATTTCAAAGCCAGTCAGAATTTTACATGTTTTGACCCATGATTTTTGCACACTTAGCATCAGCAGTGTTTTAGAGATACACAAGTACTACATTTTAAATGCTGGAAAGCCTCTGGGAGAAACATATCACTCCACATATATACAAATACTTCTATAAGCTGATTAAAGAACTGACCACAAGGTCAGGCCTTCAGGCAGCACAGTTAAATCGTTTACCCACATCACAGAACTGGCTTTAAGAGCAGAGGAAATCTATGCCCCCTGAGAAACAGCAGAATCCAGCAGGGTTCGAGATGGCGGCAAGGGAGAACATGAACTGCCCTGCCTGTGCCAGCCATAGGCACAGCTCCTCTCCACCACGCTGCAGCCAGGCCCGCCAGGAAGCTCACCCAACTGCAGCCAGACCTGCATGGCCAGCACTGGGAGAAGGAAGATAATCTGAAGATAAGAGATCTGACTATTGGGAAAGACTTCAAATACGGGAGCACTGTAAGGGAGGGTGGACACTTTCATTCATATCTGCCTGTGGCAGGATCTACTATTGGAAACATGGCTCTCACTGTCGTTAGACTGATGTGCTTGATGGAATTACAAGGATTTTCTAGCTGCATTGTGTTGAGCACTACAGTAATTTCCAGATGTGTTTGCTAAATAAAACAATTATGCTACTGGCAATACACATGGCTTGATTACAGTGAAGATCAAAGCACCATGTTCTTCCTTTTCTCCATCCATATTGCCAGCTGCTTTCTGACATGGTAATATTGCAGCTGTTAGGGTTTCCCTTTGCAGCAGATGAAGGGACAGTACTTATTGTCTATATGCTTTGTCCAGAGACAAGATGAATGAAAGACTCTTCCTTGCTGCACAGCACATTCACTCCAGAGCTTTTGAAAAGGGGAGTGCCTTCTGAAAAGCAAAATAAGATAAGAGCAGCAAATCCACAGGTGTCCACTTAAAAGCAATCAGGCACAGGTAGCAGCTATTTGATAAACAAATTTCAAAATATGTTGAAACAGATGGGAGATGATGATCATATTTGACTGAAAAGGCACAGCATCTGACAATGAATCCCTAGCAAAAGCTGACAGCATGTTCAGCATAACAAGGTCACGCTGTTTTAGACAAGTTTCTGACATCCTCAGGAAGAAATCCCTACTTAGAGTGCTTTAACAAGGGAAGATAATTAAAGTGTATTCAGGTTTAGTTTCAGTTGTTGGACTTAATGGGCCTTACATCTGAGATCCTGTAATTAATGAGCATGTCCTTCCAGGAGAGCAACCCTGCGCCTTTAAAAGGCTAACTATCAATAAGCCAGGGAACTTGGTATTACTGCCATTTTCTCCTGACTAGCACACTGCAGCACGTTGTGCTTTGCCCACAGAAAAGTGAGCTGCTCTCCATTTCAAATTACTTTGAAAACCACACTGTTTCTTGTACAGATGCAGCTGATGTTTCACCAGCTCTTTCATGAGTAAAGTTAGGGCTACCATTCTTGGCAAACAGGAAATACCTACAGACTCTCATCAATGCATCAAGGCTCGTATGCAAGCTTCAAAACTCCCACATTTTGGGTCTTCCATACCATGCTCTATTTCATATGCAAAATGTAACGGCAAACCCTGAAGATCAATTTTACACTTACGGAAGTATTTACAGCTGGCAAACAGCTAACAGCCTCTGCTGGGCTCCATCTCTAGTTTTACGGGCTGCAGAAAGACAGCACGCCCCAAACTGCAGATGCTTAGAAGAAAAATACAGACTTTTTTCCCCCCTCTTTTCACTGTTCTTCCTTTTTCCAACTTCTAAACTCTATTCGATCTGGAAAACTCTCTAGGTAAGCAATATTACATTCTCAAGAGGTTGAATGGCTTAATTCCTCTAAGTGTAAACATCAAATTGCCCAGGCACACTGACACGATACAACACATTTTTCAATCTCACTGCCCTGATGATTGCAGCTCACTGGAAAGATTTTGATGCATCAGTACACCTGGAAATGTTCAAGTACTGCGTAAACACAAATCTAACAGCTCATCTGTTTCTTGCTCTTCGACTGTGAAAACATGCTTCCTTTTCCATTGTGCCACTAATAAGATGCATGTTGATTAAGGAACTTTGGGTTGGTTTGGGGCAGCCAAGATAGAAATAGAGGTATATATATATATATTATACTGCAACAATTTACTGATTTTAGTTCTAAATCCAGAGGACAGCAAAGACAGAAGACTTGTTTCAAACCAAGTACCCCAAAGCAGAGTGCTTGGTTTCCTTTTGGACAATACCAGGGTGTGCCGGCTATGGCTAACAACCACCGGACACACAGGCAATGCCGGAGGGCATTTTGAGGTCTGTGCTGGAGTAGGTCAGGATGATATGTGCAGTTCCTACCAGAGCATCAGCTGTCTTCAAAGGTAGAGTCCAGATGAGACAGCCTCAGTCTGGGAGTTGAGTGTAATTTTATTAGCTAGTTTTACCTAATCAGACTAAACCACTGACTGCCCAGTGCCAAACGAGCTCCCTAAATGTCAGTAAGTAGCCAAATGGATGCAAGCTGTATTAGCAGACCATTGTTTTCTGACTGGAGAAAACAGATATATATATTTTGAAATTGAGGATTCAAATCAGATTTCTAAACCTGAACTGTTCCCTTCCCTGAGCCAGCTGTAGCTATGTTATACAACTGGCCAAAAAGTTACAGGCCTTCTGTTTTACTGAGATCTACAAGACTAGCTGGGATAACACACACTTACTTCCAAGGCTACTGGAAAATCAGACAGTGGGCTTTTGACACAAAATAATTAGAGTAAATCGAACAGACATCAACAACACCAAATACCTAGCTTTACACCCTAGGACACAAGAAGACAGCAGGTTTTCTGACTCCCAGGGTTGCTTTCCCAGTTTGCTGCCCAATGATATAAACACTTAAGAGATGCCACATTTCTTCCTGCAAAGTGAGCTCAAGGGGTCTGCGCTGCAGGGATCTCACTCATCCAACTGCAAGAACCACCCATGCTAACAGTGCTCTCTCCTCCTCCCACAAGTCAGCTTACGGACAGCATTTGCCAATTGGTTTAAAACCTGTCCTGTTGCACCTGGCTGCTCCAGGTCCCACGGTGGAAAGGACTCAAGTAGCCAGGGAGGGAAGGCAGGAGCTGGAAGGCTGTAAAGCGAGGCAGGTCCCACTCTGCTTGGCTTTGACAAGGAGTTGCTCTGTGAGGCAGCTCTGCTACTCAAGCAGCACAGTGTTCAGATTCTGCTTCAGCTGCCACCTTCCCAAATTCAGCTAAGAACTCTCCCTGATCAAAGTCACCTTGATCAAACAGAAAGGTTCCCGAACAAGTAACTAGTAATGGTAAATTAGGAATTACCATCCTAAAACGGATGGCTTGGCAGAACTCAGAAATTCTTCAGTTCCATTTAAAACCTGTAAGTTTAAGGCTGCTGTTGCCAGCAGAGGTGATATATGACACCCTAATGAAGAGAGAAGCTCACAGACCACATAAAAAGAAAGGGTAGTGGAATGAAAAAAAGCCACACCTTTGGCGCTGATACGACAACCACCACTAACAGCAGCCTGGGGAAAGCCAGACTGACCGGCTGTACCTGGTTGAAAGAAAGCAACTTTCTGTCATAAAGCTCCCTTTTAACCTATTTCCTTGAAGTCTGCTTTATCTTCTTTATCCTTCTTTATTGCTTTTGTTGAGCTGGGTTCATACTCTGCACGTCTTCTATGATTTTTCATTCCTGCTTCTGATATGAAAATTTCCTTCTCAACATAGAGGCATCCAGAACTTTCATTTGTTAGTGCAGGTTTTTGCAAAGCATCTGGAAATTAAAAAACAAAACAAACTACTGACATTAAAAGGTTTATTTTAATAAAGGATGAATGTCCATGAAAAATGTATAGCTAACTGTGAGCACACACAGTGCTTAGAAAGTCAGGCTGTGAGGGTATGACAAGGAAGATGGACTGAACAGACACCTAATCACATAATGCACCAACAAATCCCTGCTGCACAAACTCCTCAACTGGTCACTGGTCTTTAATACATATATACTGTGGGCAAAAGGACTTTTAGAGCTAAGGTGCAAAATACAAAAAAAGGAAAAAAGCGACTTTACTAAAGATATCAGTTTCCTTTGTGCACTGTAATTAGAAGCACAACAGAATGAAATGCAATAAAAAGAAACGCAATGCAGTGAAATGAAGCTAAATGCAATCCAATGCAATGCAGAGGAATGCAATGCAACCCTAAGCCTAAAACAAAAGCCATGCAGTGGAATGCAAGGAAATGAAATGCATCATAATGGAATCCTTGTTACTGTTACTACAACTTCTATTCACAGTATCACAAAAGCCAATCCTTTTATATTAAATACTGTACAATCTTAGCTTTAACATTTAAAATACAGAGTCTCACTGATGTAAGCAAGTAGCAAAAGGAAAATAAGTGAGAAAGCAGCAATGTAAGAATACCCAAGCAGTGTACTGTTGCCCAACTGGAACAGAACTCCTTCCAGCTTAATCTTCATTAGGAGCATTTCTGCACAATTTCCTCTAAACAATGCATCCAAAGTCCGTGCAATAAAAGCTGTGCCAGATCATTACAGGCACACGTGACCATATTTACACACTGATTTTATTCTTTTCAAGATGAAGAAGTCAACCCTATTTTATTACTGAAGAGTTTCAACTGACCAGCATTCTAGCACTGAAAGGACAGGCACTCATGTAGCACAGATCCAGCCAACCACCTCCCTGATCGCCTCACTACAACTAAATAAACTACAATTGAGACAGCGTAGCTGAGCTCAAGCTCTGAGCCAAACCAATTTCTGACCCTAACCAAGGATGGGAAAGTAGTGTTCAAAGCAGTATCTCATCCTGTTGCCCTGGAGTGCTTGCTTGCACTTGCCCCCAGAGCAATACAACTTGCTGACACGATGGTTAGAACAATTACAAACTGCCGTCACACTGCTGGTCAAGAAAACGTGGGTGAGGGTGAGCAGCTCTGAGGAAGAGATGTGGCAGGAGGCCTCACCTGCAGCACTGCCCCAGTGACCTGACTCGCCAGAGAGCAGGGCATTGCCAAGGCTGTCCGTGGTTTGCTTTCATTATTCCTTTCATTACGAGAAGTTGAAGCCGGAAGATTTATCTCAGCCCCAGTGTTTTACAGTCACAAAAAATAAATTAAAAAAAAATAAATAAAAATCCCAGTCTGGTTCTCAAACACCTGGCAAAGAAACAGCTAAAATCTGATCCACTGGACTCTGGCAAAAGGTGCGGCCTCTGTTACTCCCATTTCCACTCTGTCTTATCAGTTATTTGCAGAGCCCTGCTGTGCATACACTGTAGTGCTCTTCCCTTGCCTCTGACCTCTCGGGAGCAAAGGAGGAAGGCTCTGCCCTGGAGCAGGGCACATAGCAGGTGGAAGGTGCTTCCCAGCATGCCAGCCAGCAAGGGACAGCAGTGCGTGGTGGGGACGCGGCACCAAGGGCCTTGCAGCAGCCCCACACCTACCCCTCTGGCTTCCATTTGTCTCAACAGAGACTCACTGGGAACCTGAGCTCTGGAGGCAACGAAAACAGACATGAGTTTGGATGGTGTTTGTGGATAACTTTGAAAGAGTATGGAAATAATTTTCTGGAAACACTGAAGCACTCGACTAAGGCATTTTCAGCAGAGACATGCTCCACCTTCCACTTTAATCTTCCACAGAGACTTTCCAGCTCCTCAGAATGGGAAATGTCAGGTCTGAGCATTTCATTGTAGGTCATGCAACCATTCCCATGGCATTTCTAAAGCTCTGAGCAGACAAGAAGACACTCTCTGAACACATGATGCAAGACATAAGGCACAACACGGTAAGCTTCTGCATTTTCAACAAACAAAAATATTCAATTTCTTATTTCCTTGTCCCTCATGTCTATTGCCTGCCTCAGGGGACCAAGCAGAGGGTGTTAAGCATGCAGGAATCCCTGTGCTGGTGGACAGAAACTGCAGGCCTCTGAGCAAATCTACCTCCAAAGAGCAAGGCAACCACATTTACTGGATGCTGCAGAAGGCTTTTAATGCCTTATTTTTTCTTCTCAGGCCTGGACAGAAAATAGCAGACATCTTACACAAACCCAGTAAGTCAGGGAAGAAAAAAGACTGCTGCAGAGTACCCACTGTTACATCAGTCATACTGAGAAGCATAAGTCCAGGACACATGAGACCAGGAATACGTGTCTGGTCAGAAAGACACATCAATCTTGCCTTCAGACACGCAAATGTAAATTTTAGTTCCCAGTTCTGGCCCACAGAATCCACATACTTATATTCCTACTTGCAAATGAAACTCCATTTGTGCGCGACTGGATCTTACGCTGCTTTATACTGCAATGCCCACAAATATGAAAAGGCCCAAGGCTGGCAGCTCAGAAGAGCTCCACTCGAAGCAGCCAAGCAAAGGAAGATGACAGCCTGGAATAGGACAGCGGGGAAACAAATGGGAAGAAAGTGTAATTAGTAGATATGCATGGGTGATACAGAAAGAATTATTTTTACAGCAGCAGTATCATTTTAATTTAGGCATCACTGGAAAGAATACAACTGGCTTGCATAAACGCCTGATATACGTGCCAAATGCTGAAACATAAATCCTCTAAGCACTGCAGCAAGAGATGCTGTCTCCCCTCTTTGGCCCACTGGTTTCCTCTGCACCTCCATCATTTTGCCTTTTTGCATACAACTGAGGCCTTCAGCATGAGGTCTGCAGCATGGTTTGTAAAGCACAAGACTATTTAGTAATTAGAGGAAAGATACAGAAAAGCTGCAAAGGCACAAACACTTTTACGTGGTCCATGCACTAAGCATACTACCCAGAGATTGTAAAGGGTGAATCACAGTTACTGTATAGCCAGTGAGTCCAGAACAGTGATACTCTGCAATGAGTGAGTACATGATAAAGAACATCCAAAACTAAAGCGAATCACATCAACAGCCAGAGATTACAGATTTCCTGACCAGAATCTAATCCTAATGAACATTTTTTCCAAGTAAACCTTGCAAAATTGTATTCACAAGTCCAGCTAAATAATAAAGAGGTAACTGAATATCAAATCATGGACTCCCCTCAAGCCTTGCTCTGATCTGCACATTTCCCAGGACAGCAGGCTGTAAGAAGCAGAGCATACATAAAATTATTCTTCTGGTACCTTTCATTCTCCAGTAAACACAGGGTTTCATGTTTAGGGCCAGAAACTGGATTCAGACAACCCACCTATGGACTCATCTTCTACAAACTGCGTGGCTGACTACCAGGACACCCACTGTACTCCTGGTAGTGGATTGAAGTCTCATCTGCATGAAAAAAAATATTCCCTTTTCTTTACATTTAATGTTTAAACATTTCACAAACTGTGCCCTTACTCATCTGTTAGGAGGCATTCTTTACAGCATTTAGAATTTCACACATTTCTGTTCTTTCCCCTATAGTACCTACTTCCAAGCTGAAAAGTCTCCATCTATCAGGATCTTCTCTAGTGAATGCCACTCCATTACTATTACCCACTTCCATACATATTGTTCACAACATGATAAACATGACACGTACCCCCCCACACACACACCATGATGTATAACACTGCCTCCAACAACAAGATTCATTTATTTGTAGTTTTCTCTTCTTCTCCCATCTATTTTTATCTGCTGCCCTTTACATCCTTCCAAGTTAAATTCCTAGAGGCGAGGTTCATCGCCTCTGCTAGGCTGATGCACAGCTGTGTCACTGAGGGGGGAAAAAAACATGCAAGGTTTAGAGCACGTTCTTCTTCAAATCATTGACAGTAAGTTCTGCACAACACTAAAAATATCTTTTACAGGCCTGTCTTTATTTTAGCAGTTAAGGGCACTGAGAACATTGGGAAAGTCACTATTCAGAAAAGTCAAGAGTTCACTTACAAACACCAGGCTGGTGTCACCACCTGCACTCACCTCAACCAACATTTCCAGCCAAGCCTCTACATCTGTGACGGGTATCATATGCCTTGCTACATGGAAACACCGCCTGCCAGATCCTTCCCAAGCACACAGAGTATGTCTTCAGAGCCTTCTACCCACTAGGGGCTTCTTTTGATCTTTCTCCAGGGCTTCAGGTCATGCCAACAGGTACTGATGCTTCACACTGTACTGATGAGCAGCAGAGGCAGGAGGGAAGCAGGACGTTTTACTCTGCAGGCACCAGTTCTGCACTCAGAACTGTGCAAATAGAAAACTTGATAATACTGATAATGGCGAGGTGGCTGTGGGATCGTGGTGTTGCAACACTCACAGGCATGAAAGACTGCAGCAACACGCGTCCCTGGGGAAAGAAATCATTTTCTCTGTCCAGTCCTGGCTTTCACTTTCTGATCTGTTGAGACAGCAACCCTTCCGGCCATGTTTCTTTGCAGCACCCATACACTGTCGGAGAATAGAATGCAGCCTTTTTTCTACAACTCCTTTGTTCTGCAGTCACAAGGTAGCAGCTGGGCAGTAATACAGCCATTCTCAGCAGGACACAAAGCTTGTCTAAAGGGCTCCCCTGAAACCAGCCTGGAAATTTGCAGCAGAGCAAACAGCAACAACCCTCCTGCTGAGACACGGTACCATTTGCAGGAGTACCTTCCATTCCAAATTCCAAGCATTTAACACTGGTGGCAAGTACAACCTCCTCATGCTAAACGGGAGAAACGGATCTAAGGAGCTTTTAAATGACCTGCTAAAGTTCTTCAATTGTCAGCCCGAATAAGGCTTATTCTTAGTCTGTAACCCAATAATCCTTAATTCTTGACAGCAACCCAGCGCAACAAGCCTTTCTGGAAGACAGGCAGAGGAATTTTAAGCACGAGTACTTTGACAAAAGCACCCTTTCACGGGCACTGGATCTACAACAGGAGAACAGGGTAAGGCTGACAGCACCGCTTGGTGAAATAATGCCAGCAAGTGTTTGCACTATGAGCTCAGCAAAGGAATAAGTATACATGCTCACTTCACGAAATTATAGTCATCAAACAGCAGACAATCCTGCTAATAAGTAGCACCATTGTGAGCACCACTCCCTTGGGACCATCGTGAGTGCTTTGAGAACTGGCATTTGTTTAGTGCATGCACCACGGAGAGGTCTGCGATCAGCTTCCCCGAAATCACCTCCCATATTTACTGACCTTCAAGGGCGCAGTATGAACTCCAGTTATTTACATAAGCGTTATATCAGGAAATGGATATGGAGAGCTGTGTCAAGAGGTAACTGGAAAGGTTGCATATACGTGTGTATATATACTGGGACTTGAGGTATGGAGACTGCATTGCCATCTGTAAACTCATTATTGCACAGATTTTACATGCAGGCACATCTTTCCGAAGACACAAAATGAGACCAACACACGAGGAGGTGCATTCTGACTAAACCACTGGAAATAAAACAAGTCAGCTCTACTTCTGAGCATAGAACCACACGTCAAAATTCAGCCTGCGATGTAAGCACTGCGACTCGGTGCAGCTGCACTGCCGTCACTGAGAGCACAGATGCACACAACAGGCAAACTGGGCACAACAGGAGCTCTGGGCGGGATCGCAGAACCTGCCCCAGGTCTGAGAATCACTGCGAGATGGTTTCTCAGTTACATGGCATTGCTGACCATCTTATTGCTTGAAAGCCCTTGGGAACTTCCCAACTCCTCGGGAAAAGTCCAGCCATCATTCCAGGGATGCTGGCCACTGTGTTGAACAAAAGAGAATAATAACCAAGCAACCTCTCCCGATCCCAGCAAACAACCACCAGAGCCTCTGCGAACAGCCTGAATGCCCAAGGGGCTGCCCTAGCAGGCTGCCCATAGCCCAAAGGCTGCCCACCCCGAGCAGCCCTCACCACGCTGCAATGTAGGGCCCGCCGACACGCAGCAAGGAGCAGAACCAAGCTCACGTGCTCCCTATTGAACAGTCGTGCTACACCTCGTCGCTTTGCTGTGAGTTGTCCCCTACCTGAGTGGCTGCGGTTCATCTCAGAGCCCACCAAACAGGGCTCACCTAACAGCACACACGGCACCGCCATTCTTTCTGAGCCCGACGAAACAACTTCAGGCACGCTCGGCACGGGGCAGCAGCACGGCTCAGGCAGCGCCTACAGGGGATGCAGCCGAGGCAGGGGAAGGGCCCTTGCACACGTGCTGCCCCGGAAAGCCGCGGCTCGGGCTCCAGCAGCAGGACCCGCGCGAGCCCAAAGGCGGTGCTCCTGCAGGCACCGAGCCGACTGGAGCCGCGGCTCCTCGCGTTACTGCAGACCTGATCAAGTCTCTGCGGAGCAGCCCTACTTTCCGGCTCGGCTACGAGAGGCCGTGAGCTGAGCCAGGCTCCCCCCGCGGGCCAGAAGGGAGGAACCAAACGGAGAAGCGCACCGCTGGCGTCCCGGGACAGGCGCGGTCCTCGCCCAGGCTCTCCTGGAAGCCGCATTCCCGCTTCTCGGCCGGGCTGGGCGGCCCCCGCTACCCGCTAACCAACACGCGTTCCCTCCGCCTGGAGGCACCTGGGCGCATTCGCTCCTGCAGCGATACTCACAACCCCAGCTCCCTTTGCTCCGGGACCGAGGGCTGCGCCCCGCTCCCCGCCCGCTGCCCAGCGCTCCGGGCCGGCCGGCCTCGCCGACCTCCCCGTGCCGCGGCGGCGGGCTGAAGGCGGGCCGGCCTCGCGCACCGCGCACTTACCATGGTGCCGCGGCGGCGGGCTGAAGGCGGCCCGGCCCGGCTGGCTGCCGGCTGCCTCCCGCCCTGCCCGCCCCAGGCGCCAGGTGAGGCCCCGGCCGCATCGCGCCTTCCCACAATGCCCCGAAAGGAAACTCCTCCCGCACCTGCCGCCGCCCGGCCGCCGAGCCCCGGGACGGGACGGGCTGGGCTGCGGCCCGCACACGGCGGCTGTCGGGCCCGGCCTCCAGCGCTGCCACGCGGGGAGCGCAGCGTGCCCCGCTGCTGCTTCAACACCTGACTGTCTGGGCTCGGCCGAGCCGCGCTTCGAGCCCGAGCTGGATGAGAGCGGGATGCCGTCGGCTCTGCCAGCGGAGCAGCAGATGCCCGTAACCTCGGGCAGGGATTTGCTGATAAATGGCAGATGCCAAAAGAATAGGCGACTTCCACAGACTCAGCGCTTCAGTCAGAAGCTCTAAATCCGGGCCTGAGGCTGCTGAAGCTCTTACTCAGAGACTGATCCACGGCCAAGATACCACACAAACACAGAATGGGAAGAGTTAGGGTGTTGAACTCCTACATATGCAGTCAGGAGAGATGTTTCCCCATGCGTAGTGTGCATCTAGCCACACACAGCTCTGGATTCAGGACACAGTTCTCAGTGCTACAGGGACAATCACAGAACCACCCAGGCTGGAAAGGACCTCAAAGATCATCAAGTCCAAGGAGAGCCCTGCCCTCTCCTGCACACAACGCTGGACCTGTTGAGCCATCAGCAAAATAGGGAAATCTGAAGGATTCCAATGGCTGCCACTGGGGAATCCCTTTCCAAGCCTCTGGCTTCAGCAAAAGGGGAACATCCCTTGGACAAAAGCAATTGTGACTGCACAGTGGAGACAGCAATGGGGTGAAGATCATTCATGGTTCAAAATATGTGCAAGAACAGAGGGAGAAGGGAGGCTGCCTATGTATCAGAAAGGTTCCTAGCTTTCTCCCTGCAAAAAAGGGAAGAATTTGTGCTGTTTAAAGGGAAATGCAGGAAGAACTAAGCCTTATAACTAACACAGGCTGACCTAGGAGGGAATGCCAAAACAAACAAACAAAAAAACAAACAACAAAATAAGATTTTACAGAGAGAAAACATTATCACTGTGACAAGTTTCTAGGCATGCACCTATGTGTCAGCCTGTGCCTAAATCTCTCATTCGACTGTATCCTCTTAACTGTAAAGAATACACACTGCTACGGATGTATATGCAGGGATGTTGTCCTTATGCTCATGTAGAGTTGCAGAGGTAATTTCCACACTTCCCTCAGCATGCATGACCCCTGCCCTCTGCAAGCTATGATCTGACCTGGAAACATTCATTAAAACCTCCATTTCTGTTTGTTCTTGTTTCTCTTTATATATGGTGGTGAGCACTGCCCTTGGTTGCTGCTGGCTGATGAGTGCTCTGGTTTTGTTTCTGTAGAAGCATGAGTCCCAGCTCCCTGCAGACCTCACCAGTGCTTCATTTGTTTGCCTCTGGCCTCTATAACTTTCTGAGAACACACTCTGGGCCTCTAACATGGCACTATATCAACAGACCACATGAAAATGTTCTCCTTTCACACCACAGCTGTGGTGCCACACACACTACGCCGCCACACAGCACCAGACACACTGGTTTTGCTGGGGCCTGCCTAATAAACACTTGTTGCTATCAGCATCTGGCAAAGTAGACCAAAACCTGTTCCTAGAGTCTCTGAAGGTAGTTGGGATGAGTCAGTAGGATACAAAAACTGCCATGCTGACAGGCAGGCATACTGCCTTCCCTAGGAGGTCAACGTTTAGGTTCCCCACAACCACAGAATCATGCTTCTGTCCCATTGAGCCTCCAGCCATCCCTGCTTTGCCGTGTGCAGAACAACAGAGAGCTCTGCACTCAGAAGCCAGATGTTCCTCAGTGTTGCCGATCGAGAATGTCTATAGGCACCACTGTGGAACTCCTAAATCTCCAAAAACCAGCTGCTATGCCAGGTACATGCACTTACAGTTGGCTTTACCTAACATGCAAGAATGTAGACACCACAGTGCAGCTGTGCTGGATCTGCAAGTATCAACACTTTCATCTCCAAGATGAGTTACAAATTAAGGGTTGAACATTTCTTCCCTGCTCATTTCCCATCTCCCCATCTCCTTCCTCCCCTCCCAAAAAAGTTTAAAAAACCAACTCTCTTCTGCAGCCTACCTCTTACCCAGTTATGTTGTTTAATCCAGTGATGGACAGTAATTTTTTTTATTTATTTATTTTGCTTAGTGTTTTACCAATTATCTTTCTTTCCTATGCAAAGACCTATCCTAAACAGGCCTATGAACTCAAGAAATCTAAGCTGCCGCTTTTGTGGTTTTGTAAGTACATCAGAAAAAAGCTGCAACAGCACATCATGCTTACAAGACATGTTACTGTGGTGGCCAGTTTCAACGCGTTAACGCCAATTTTAACAGGTTAGCAAAGAGATGAATTTTGCTACCCTACAGAAATAAGGCTGCATATTAGGATCTTGCCTAAATCCGATGCTTTCCAGAGCAGAAAGCCCAGTATCTACTTAACGACTAACTGGAAGCGAGAGTTGGAATTCTTCCCCTCCCTCTTGCTTCCCCACCACTAGCACAGTGTGCTTGTGTAATGTTTTGATAAGAAAGATAGCTCAAACTTCCAAAGTAGCAACGATGGTCAGTGCTGCACAGCAGTGGAAGCGGGGGAAGCAGCTGAGGCACAGTGCTGCGCCAGCTGCACTGGTGGAGTGACCGCAAGCCAACAAAATGCCATACCGCAGACTCCTCGGGGTTCTTCCCTTAGGCCCCGTGAATTCATTTGAACACAAAAGCGTGCAAAGAAATGCAAATGTATTCCCCTAACTCAAAATAGGCTGCAAAAGACTCTGAGGCTTTTCTCTTTCAGCTTCTGTCTGCCTGGAGAGAAACGCTCACGTTCCTTTCTTAAGGCCCTTTGACGAGGCTTTTAAGGAAGGCAGACAGTGCTGTTTTTTTTTGATTGCCGCTGGGTGTTGCATTCTCCTAGCCCGCATTCCACTCTTCGAGCAGCCTATCACATTCAGAAGCAGAAAATCTTCAGATCAGGTTGCAGTGCCTTCAGTGAGGCTTGTGCACGGAGAACTGCTGATGAGGCATTTTCTAGCTCCTAGGTGTAAGTTTTGGTGAGTTTCAGTGTTATTTATTTGAAAATAAGTAACTGCTAAAAAATTCGGATGTTCTGAACTGATGAAGTCCTGGACCTGTATTAGTCCTGGACTTTGTATTAGGAAGGGAACAATATACAACTTCTAATTTCCTCCTAAAATCCTGCAAAAGTCCTGAAACAAAACGCCCTCTGAGGGCAGGGAGAAGCCTTTTTGCCGACATCGAGTACCACAGCCAGTGAAGCAGAACACCAACCTTTTGCATGATTCTAGCCACTGCACTCCACGACCTCAATTCTTCAGCACCTAAACTGAGCTTCTGGCAGGCAGACAGAGCCACAAACTACTGCAGGTAAAGCAGCACTTTGTGAACCAAGAGGTTCAGGCTGATGAACACTCCTTGGTGACTTTCCTGGAGTCCCACTGTGTAGGTTTTTTTCCACTTGATACTAGATCCATAGAGGAAAGAAACAATTTAAAAGCCCAATCTAAATTCAGCTGCAGGAGGCAGCTTTTAATTGCACTGTGGATCAATAAAGAAGCAATTTAACACTTCCTTGTGCTTCTAAGCAGGGGTTTGTACTTTTCCAGAAAATTCTCCCCTACTTTTCATATGCGCCCTTTTCCTCATTTGCTCACAAGATCTGCATTTTCCACCATTTCACAGCAGAAAAAGTATTAATATCCTTAAGGAACATATAAATCGTTTATCTGTGCCATAGATTTTGGCACCTTATCAGTAGAAATAACATGTTCAGCATGTGGTTCTGACGTTTAAGGAGTTTATGGTACTAGTAAAGTGTTAAAAATAGCAGTCTCAAACTGTTACAGCCTGCAGTGAAGTTACAGGGGTACACACAAGAACTTACAGAGTACCAAGTAGTATTTTAGTCCATTTCCCAGATGTGTAAAACTGAGAGCAGGCCGAAAAGTAGACAGGCATTAATAAAGTTCTATACAGGATTCTACTGCTATGAAGAAAAAGTGTTACTGTAGCCCTGTTGCATTCAGTTGAGTTATCAGATACTGGATACAGTCTCCTTCCATTCCTTTCACTGGAAGGCTTGAATGCCTTTGCATGCTCTAACCATTTGATTTTCTGCCCTTTCCAACTCCCTTCAGTTTCTCTTGTGCTTTTCTCTTTCCACTCCAATTGTAAAATGTAGGTACATCCGTGCCATGCTCTGCAACAGCAGTGCTCAGCTGATATTCTCCCACAGCAAAACAAGAGAACCACTGTTATGGAGTAGCAGTAAGATTAAAACATCCTTCACTGCCTAAAGGCATGTTTATATCCCCAGCATTTCTCCTCCACAAAAGGGCAACAATGAACACAGTTTAACAACTGTGCTTCCTTATTTTAGATTATGTTTAAGAGATCAAGTTTTAAATTGAACATCCCACAAATACCAATCGGATGTGCAATATTTCTTCTACCCTTACAGAAAACATCCCAACATTCATTTCTCTACCCTTACAGAAAACATCCTGACATTCTCCAAACATAGTAAGTACTATGGATCATCCTGTGGATCTCAGTTGTTCCCTAGTGATCACCAGCATTGAAAAAAAAAGTGTCCACCAGACAGCTGGGACAGACACCACGCTGTCAGAGGTATGAGAGGTACTGTTTTTTACAATACTTTTCCCAACCTGCAAGAGCTGTGGCAAACAGAAGAGCAGTGACAAATGGCTGCACTGCTGTGAGTGCCGAATGAGTTGGAATCTTATAACTGAGGATGAGGTAACAGGTCATTTCCTAAAGACACTCACCTTTCACATCTGCTGCCTTAATTCAGCCACTGCAAGACCAGCTCACTCTTACAGATCAGGAGGCTCAGGCAAGCTGTTTGGTCATGCATCAAGTGCTCACATCATTCATCTCAAGGAGCCAAAATCCAGCAGAGACATGCTGCTGCAGAAGAAACCTGGAGATGGAGCCACAGACTAAGAGAAAAAGAAGGAGAAATGTAATGAGAACAAACAGAGAAAAGACAAAAGACAGTGACTAGAATAGAAAAATAGGTATAGCTTAGCAGCAGCATGCCAAGGAACCCTGGCAAACAGTGCCCACTCCTGATCAGAAAATGCACTTCAGTTCATGAATATTTTAAAGCCCTTTGACTGATACATACACATAGATCTTAAGGCTAGACAAAAGCGTAAGAAGAACAGGCTTCAGAAAAGAAAGATCAGTATAGATATGTGGGGATTGTGGAGCTATTTTTACTTGAAAAGCAGCCACAAGAGCAAAGTTAGAAGAAGTTTTAACCCTACTCTGTACTTTTCCATATGAACAGGGTAAAGGAAAGAGTGCAACTCCATAACATTTGCCATAAAGCATTTCAGAGTAAGAAGGGAAAAAAGATGGCATTAAAAACACAGATGAAAAATTCTAGAATTAACCTCTATTTCTACATAAATTCAACCGGTTTTGGATTGGGTAAGTGCTAAGAGATGCTAAGCCTCTGGATGTCTTACACAAAATATGATTCTTAGCACATCAGGATCTCTCTAAACAGAATTAACAGGACTAAATAATTCAGTTATGTGAGTAGATGTAATGAAACCCATAATATCTGTGTGACAAATAGCAACTCAAAGATGAACATCTTAAATATTCTGCAGACAAGCCAGACAATCTCATCCCAGTTATAAATCAAAGAATCTAATCTGTCTTCTCTGTGCACGTGCAGTTATAGAGCAAAACCAGTAAGAGATCTTACTGCAGCCTGAGTACACAAGCATGCTGGACATCAATCAGTCTAGCAACTCTAGTGACACTGAAGGAATTAAAAAAACCCCTCCTGCTAGGTAAGCAAAATCATAGAATGGCTTGGGTTGGAAGGGACCTCAAGGATCATCAAGTTCCAAACTCTGTGCCAAAAAGCAAAGGTTCTAATGATCTCATGTATTTGTTATTCGATAAAATATATTTAAATTATGAACATACATATGTTTACTTTATTACTGGTATTATGTTAATATTTTCTTCAATGGCATAAATTATAAAACCATTAACACCACCTCCAAATTTGTTCAACTATCAGCTTTTGCATATCGATAGTTTGGTAGCCCATACAGCTACCTAGAGATTACAGCTTTACTTTCTCCAAAGGGGCAAAAAATGCAGGATCATTTGGTTCCAGTTACTTAAGAGATCACTGAGATGGGTTGCTGCTTTGGGTAACTGTACAGGGAACAGGTAAAGCTTCAAAAATCAAGCTTCAACCCACTGAAAGAAGTTTAGTTGATAATCAATAATAATATTTAAATAAACTAAGCTGACAGAAGTTCATCATTTTCATATGAGTTTGATTGCGGGATTTCACTGTTAGCCAAGCCATTCAGAACTTGGGACTTCAAGTCTATTCAAACTAAAAAGCCTTAGTTTTCATTCTTATACACAGACATTAATCTGATCAATGTTAAAAGAAAAAATATCAGCGTCCTTCCCAAACCCAGCTTATTATGCAATCTGTCCGTTGCGTAAAGCGAACACCACACCAAAAAATTTCATTGCTAGGCTTGCCACACAGCATATCAAAGCTTATATTGTTGCAAATCGCATTAAAGATTGTGGAAAGTATTTAACATTCTCACTTGCAAAACCAATACATGTATTTTATCATTTTCACTACAAAGACCTCACTTGCAGTTCTCAAATAGTTTAATACTCAACCAATCTAGAGTTCAGATGTATTATTTACAACCTATTAAGCAATAGTCCACAGAGATCTACAAACAAGCTTTCCTAACTAGAGATCAGTAATGGATTGCTTGTTTCTGGTCAAGTTTTTGTTGCAGCTAGAGAACAGGGTAAGTCAAAATGAGACATGTTGTTAAAAAGAAAATTACAGTATTATTCTGCATAAGCCATTCAAGTACTTTTCAGAGGTGGAAAGAGCTTGTCAAACGCTTTCAGATTCCTTCTCTTGCTTTTGGGGAGCATCTTGCTTGGGGAGCATTGAGCTACATCACACATGCCAACATTAAGGCACTCTAAGTGTTACAAAGCAACCAGTGCCACATTCGAGGCTGTGAACAACTATGAGACATAAGGATGCTTCTCTGCCTGTCCACATCCTTCTGTTAAGAACTGCCATGAAACAACCATAACCAGATCCTCTGTAGTTGGTGTCCTCTGTATCTATCATGTTGTAGACTCTACTTAAACCATCTAAGTTTAAGAAAAGATTACTTCTCCATCTAACATATATTGGAATTTCTCTCAACACCTCAGGCAGGTACAAGGGAACCTGGAAAGGGGTTGATCCTCTGGTACTGTGTTGTGATAACCTTTGCATACATCTGAAGAACTAGATGAACTGGAGAAAAGGTCTATATGAGCTGGCAAGGACACAAGATAGAGTACATTCAGCAGCTGTTTGTCTCTAGGCTCACTGGTTGTGGCTCATTCAGCTCCAGTGCTGCATTCCTCCAACCTAGAATTTGAACGTGGGCTGGATGAAGGAAACAGTGTAGAATGGGTGTTGTTCGTTCATACAATGAAAGAAAAGATGGATCATCCAAATAGACTAAGTGAATATCAAGAAATATTTTATTGTACATGTAATCAAAGTTTTAAAAAACAGACAAGAAGGAGCAAGGGACGGATTTATCTAGCATTGCTTAAATATGCAGAGTACAGAAATACAACTAGTAAAGACTAAGCACATACTAATATCCTTTGCTCCCCTTCCGTGCCCCCAATGAAAGAGGTTATACAAGCAATATTAGTAAAGCTTCAAATCAAGCTTTCTCAGTAATTGCACACTTGAGCTGACATAGTTGGAAGTATGTTCAGTTTCATGAGAGAGTATGCATATTCCAAAGAGTTGTTTATAAACCAAAACACCATCTCTTTAGTGGTTTGTAAGCATTACTTGTTTAACACCAAGAGTATATTTAAATGACTAATGACTTAGCAGCCATAATTGTCTTGCTATACCTGAACTGACGCTATATTTAAGTATATCAATTATAGAAAATAGATTCCTTAGGTTTAAGAATATGTAGTAGAGAATATATTATTTAGTGTCAAAACCTTAATGTAAGATAAGTGGTTGTCAAGAAGTGGAAGTATTCACAAAAAAGAGGAGGGAGCTACATGCTGATTTGGGAAATATTGACTAATCAGAACTAAAAAAGCTGAAGCTCAGGAGTATTGGCTGCAAAGGAGTTATTACACTTCAGTATAATTGGTGTAGGAGTTTCAGAATGCTTGGTTAAAAAGAAAACAACAACAAAAAAAAGCTATTCATCCCACATCTACACTAAGCTTCCAGCTTAACACACAACCCCAGATTCTCCTTACCACAGCACGGTAGAATCTTAAACAGTTCTATCCACGTAATCAGTGTTCTGCCTTATACCCTGCAAGGAAGAAGACTGCCATTCTCTTCCAACATCAGATAGGAAGAAGTCTGAAAGTGAATGCAGAGCGTTATTGGGGCTTGCTTACTCCCTTCAAACACTCAGCTTTCTTCCTGAGTTACAAGGGTGAAAGCCTTCACAGCAGAAAGCAGAAATATCTTCTTCAATAAGAAGAAATAAACCTTTACCAAAAAATGTAAGCTATACAGCATGTTTCAAGGGATGAATTAGATCAGTTCGACAAGTGCTAAATCCTAAATTGAAGGCAAGACAATTTTGGGGATTGACACAAAAGACAGAATTATTTTTCATTGGCTTAACACACCTGGCAAATTAAATGACTGCTAGCAAAGCTTCTGGAGAAGGGCCAGGGAAAGGTAGACAAAACCAGATCCAAGATAACAGTAACTACCATATTCTGGATTCTAATGCCCTTTTGAAGACTATCAGCTTTTCAGGCTTAAAACAGAAGAGAATCATGGTTTATTACTTACACCAGGATCTTCATATACTTTAGCCTATAGCATGGTCCAATGCAGATTATTAGCATCAAGTTAGACAACCAGGACTTGAGTTCACTAACAAGCATAGCACCACTTGATCACTGCTGCATTAAAGACAATCTAACCTTCTAGTCCTCTGTCAAAAAGTGCCAGCTTCTTTTGACAGCTATACAACACTACTGTGGGCCAGCTGACCTACCCACATTTTGTCTTCACAAATATGCACCTTCTTTCAGAGAAATCTAAACAGCTGCAAGCTTAGAACTCTGATATGTGACCCAAGTTTCTAAAGTTCTCTTTTCAGTACTCAGAAGTAGGAAATTCATACTACTGATAGACCAATTTATTACTAATTTCAGTTATTTCCTGTATATGACAAATACAGTTTTCAAAGCCTCCCAGTTCCTCTTCATACTTCTCAGCTTTAACATCAGGAACGATTGATACCGATCTTAGAATTAACAGACTTGGGTGCAGGGCAAAAAACAGCAGCTGTTCTGTATCTCAGTAACTACTGCTTTGGAAAGTCTCAGTATTTATCAGTGTTAGGCAACACCAAGGCAGTATTTAAATGTATGCTGCATTTTAGCAGAGACAGGCTACCTACCATTAAAGAAACATCAGCCTTTCCACAGGAAAACGTCTCTTAAGACTTAGCTGGCCATTTTTTCTTAGCCATCATAATATTTAACAAGGCAGATTTACTTAGCTTCCCATTCTAACAGCATTACAGAATTGTCACAGCATACAGCTCATCCCAATGGCCTGTCTTTAAAGTAGAGTAGCTGGGCTGCACATTTTAGTAAGACCTACAGAAGTTTGTTAGCTATGCTAAAACTCTACTTAAGAACCTAGAAGTGTTTGAAGAATTACCAACTACCTAAACAGTTGTCCCACAGAAGTTATTTCACTGGTGACTGAATTTGAAGACAAACACTACAAGAAAGTCGACAAAGGAAATCTTGTATGCTCAAAGGTTCTTTTACTATCTCATCTGAAAGAAGCTACCTGCCACTTTGAAGTATTTCCTCCTTCCATAGGAATAACCAACATACCTTTTGGAGGCAGTATAAACAGTGACTGCTCAAAAGTATTTATACAGAATTGCTTTTTGGAAGAGAGAATAAGTTACTTTACTACTTGAACAAACTGAATGTACTATACTCATTTTACTCTGGTAAGTTTAAGCTACAAAGTATCTGTACAAGATATATCAGCAGAGATAGCACATTGTTAACACTACATATAAATCAAGTAACAACAGGTCCTTTCATTAAGGTGTCATATTGCAGGTAAGCCATTTTACATTAGTCCAAGAGGTTGTGAAACTGCACTTCCGCACCAAGGAGATTCCTGGTGAGCCCAACAGAAAAGCTGTGCTCTATAGAGGTGACTGTCCATCCTGGAACAGCAGCAGGAGAAGAATCAAGCAACCAGTGTTTGCGGTAATATTCTTAAGAAGGATTCCACTCATTGGGTGCATATTGCTGTACATAAGGTGCATAAACCTGTCAGGTATTAGATCAACGTGAAGAGAAGCCAGTTGCAAGGCTGCAACCAACTACTGGCGTCATGTCCCAGATCTAGAAGAAAATAACGTGGAGAATTATATAGCAACAATAAGACCTAAAAGGTATTTCTCTAACAGGCACAGAAGCAGACAAAGACTTCTCTGGACATGAGGTAGTAAATCCTGTTTAAATTGGATCTGAGGAGGACAAGGAGGTATACCACCCTTACAAACCAACTGCCAAACTTCAGTCTCAGAAAAATCTACCTTCTAGCAGTTCTCTGGAGGTCTGGTCTAAAAAAAACTGTGCTATGCAGGTTGATATAAACATACTTAGAAAACAACAGGGACAGCCTGGAAGAGTCTTCGGTTCTGGCTAGCATGGAGGATGTATAATTTAAACATAACAAGATTCTACATCAGTCTGATTTCCAAGTCACTGTTTCATAAACAGGGCTTTTAGTGTCAACGCTCCAAGAAAGAAGCCAGGAAGCTCAGAGCTTGCAATTTTTATCACATCTACATCTTTAAGACCACTAGCAGATTCTGCTACTGCTGACACCTGCTTTGTTTGCCCAGAAGACACCAATGGCAACCATTTCTGACAGCTAGACTCTATGCAGTGGACCTACAATTTCCTTATTCCTTATGCACAAAGGACAGCCTGCAACAAATCTTTTTCTTGCTACACAGAACAGTTAGCTTTATAGCAAGTCATTGGAAAGAAAATTGTAAATACAAACATCAGTTCTCTACCAAATTTCTCTAATGGATGGAGGAAAGAGGGACTTGAATACCTTCACAATCCGATCACTCCCACAAGTGACCATTAGTCCTCTGGAGATGTCCATGGACATGTGTGAAATGTTGTGCTTTCCTTCATGAAAGGTTGCCAGGGAAGTACGGCTGCAACAGAACAGATCAAACAAAACTGAGCCATGAGATGAAGTCTAATGGCACCATTACAGCCCTGGAAAATGAACTTCCAAGAAAAATCTTTAAGTCCAGAGAACTGCAGCCATATTAAAGGGGACAGAATTAAATCAGTGAGTCATGTTAAAGCATTGCTTGTACAATTAGTTATACGGGTGTGACTATTCCTGACTTTCCCTGCCTGACTGTCAAAAATGCTAGAGCAAAAGTGGGAAATAACTTAAGTAAACAGTATTCTTTCTCATTACATTTTTACCCGCTGACTACTGTGATTAAGGTAGAGCACAGCATCTCCTTTTCAAAAATCTTAACAAGATAAAGAGAATGCTCCTTCACAACTCTGCTTAATGAGACAGAAAATGATGTCTAACCCAATTTGTTAGCACAGGAAAATAATGTTGGGCTCTGAAAACACTGTTGAAGAAACAATTTTCAATAAGTATACATAAGCTGATGCATACACAGTCTGGCATCTGTGTTGCGTTATCAAACACACATTTAGCAATTTTAAGTGCAATCAATAGCCCTTATCTACAAAGAAATAGAGACGAATTTGTTTCAACCCTAGATCTGAGCTCATGAATAAGAATAAACTGGATATAAGAGCTTGAATACCACATCTGGTCTAACTCCACTTGCAAAGATACTTGAGGAATCTCTGCCATTATACTGCTTTGAGTGCCCAAAGCAAAGGCAGCCTATTAGGAGAGAGTCATCTTAGCATACTTGCATAACATTATGTGAAGATGGATAGCAAGCACAAGAGTTTCATCACCTCAGCAGCATCACTTGAAATATTACTCCTTAATACTCACTCTTCATCCTTGATTGATTCAAAACAGGAATCACAGACACGGACCTGGAACTCAAATCCCATGATTGGGTAACTTGACCGTTTGGTACTGCATTTGCCACATACTGCTTGCCCACATTTTCTGCAGTGATGCTTCACGGAATAAAACAAAAGACAAACCAAAAAATCATTGCACAGTATCACTTGATCATTTTATCAAGTGCTTATTGAGTAACAACCTGCAAGGAAGTGTTCAGTTCTTTTAAGCTCAAACCAAACACTCTGGAATTCTAAATGGCTTTCTTGCCCCCAGAAGGTTTACCTCTGCATCCTTCCTGCTCATCTCTTCTTTCACAATCTTATGAGAGCAGAGGAGAAAGGGTTGGACTGCCATCCAAGGAAATACAAGTCCAAGAAAGCCAGAAGCGCAGTGCCTCAGTGTCTGTCTAGACCCTCCAGATACAAAGCTATTTGGATATGTTTCACACTGTTGTCCAGTAATAGAAGGGCCACCACTGCTTCACTGAACTGGGTACTCCACAACACGACAGGCTGCAGTTTGCTCAGTTATGGGGAACTGCGCATTACTTTACACAACACTTAATATCTGTCCACAGGTCCAGTGAACTGAAAAATTCAGAGAAACCCAATCGAGGACTCCCAGCACAGCCTTCTTTGACCAGTGCTGTAAGTTTGATGCAATACTGCTCATAGGATTAGAAAGTTTCTTAGCATTACCCAGAAGCTGTGAGATCTCAATAAACACTCACTTCAAAGCAGCAAAAATACCAAAAATACCAAGATCTAACTGTGTTAGTGATTTTCTGTTTGCTTTTTGCTTAAGTGTTGAAGTACAGCTAAACACTCAAATGAGTGATCTCACCTGTCTCAACCCTAATGTCTTTGTGTCCCACATTTGCTTTATATTCCAGAAGAACGGTTGTTCACACTTCTGACAGGAGTCACTTTCTAGCCACTGAGGAGCCTATAAAACAAAAGACATGAAAGCGATTAGAATTCTCTCAGCCAGGGAAGTTTGTTTTAAGAACCCACAGTGAAGTTGTACTTGGAAAAGTGCCATCTCAGCTCTGGATATCAGCACAGTAGATTACCTTGGGTACAGTACAAGGAAGTTAGTACAAAACACAAACAGAATCTCAAGTCCTACAGTTTGTTACCAAGAGTTACACATCTCCTACACTTTTTAAGCCCAGAGCTGCATGCGATAAAAAAATAAATTCAAACACTCAAAG
The DNA here is from genome assembly GCA_035772895.1 of Perdix hodgsoniae. NCBI lineage: Eukaryota > Metazoa > Chordata > Aves > Galliformes > Phasianidae > Perdix > Perdix hodgsoniae. Next base: position 4,584,980 of record JAPSGF010000037.1, on the reverse strand, counting down.
ACTGCAGCTATGGCTGCCTAGACAATTGCCCAACACCTTGTGTAATCTACATCCTAACAGCTACAAGGCTGTCATGCTCCTCTCTACAGGGAATTCCAGAAGTAAATTCTTGAAGCAGTGATCTTTTTTTTGCTTCCTTAGGTTCACAGTTTAAAATAATTAAGAAATCACATGCATTTGCCATCCTGTCCACATTTTTATTAAGCATTTTTCCTACCAGCACATAATTTTCTTGACATAAATGAACTATGCCAAATGAAAATAGGGCTTTCACACATTTCAACACACTTGGATACTTTAAGGGATAGAATGAGAGTCAAGCATTTTTCTAGCACATAGACTTGAACTGGAACATGCATACCCCCTACAACTTTAAGCACCCAATGGGGGAACTCTCCCTGAAAGCTGACAGCAAGAAAGCTGGAACAACCATGAATATCTATCTTCAGTTCATTTACATCCATTGCTGATAGTAATAAAACAGTAACATTGTCAGCTGCACCATCTCACTATAAACATTTATTAATACCAAATGTCCAGACTGTAGACTTCCAACCTTGACTGCATCCCCATCCTTTCACCACGCTAGTGGAAAATATTGTAAAGGGTTTTAAAATGTCCAGTGTGGGAACTGGGGGATAGGAAGGGAAACAGAGGAAATAAATTCTCACTCCACCACGGGAAATTTTCATATTGCTTCTGCTACTTACAATAGCTGTTTTCAATTAATGCTGTTTTTTAAAAGACAGCAGTTTAATTTCCTAGCTCCCTCTAACAGGAGGTCAGGATCTCTTCTTATTCTTCTTATTTTATTTTCAGACACTAAGTACGCTACAAGACTCTGATCACTACTACTAACATACGGTTGGAACTGCCCAAGATCAATAGGTACAGTTGGCAGTGGTGTTACCATTCCTTCTCAACAAAAAACTTTGTCTTTTAATCTTATGTACCTTACTGCATATTTAAAGATATCCCATAACATGACTCATCAGCTAATCCTTCAAAGGCAGCACATTCAGCACCCTACAAACATTTCATTTCTTTGCTTTTGCATTAGGCTTGCTTATGTTTTTCCAACAAGTTCAGAAACATCACAGACATTCTAAGGTAACTGCGTTCTTTTAATTGTGTTAAAACTGTCTATTGTTCAGGAGCTGTCTTAATCCAGAAAAGAAGTGGCCGCATCTTGTTTTCCTGATTGTATAATAAGCCAATTGCTTGTAATCATAAACATGCATGAAGTCACTAATACTCTAGAAGTTCTGAAGAGACATTTTTATGCTAAAAGTGTTAGCACCATCACATACAGCATTCAGTGTGCCAGCGTAGGTCAAAAAAGCAACAGGATAAGGAAGGCTGAGCCTTAAATACACCTTACAGGAACAACCAACACTAACTCATATGACTATGGTTAATGAAAGGTAGCAGTAACATGTATCTTTTCAGTTCCTATGGTGAATATAAATTGAAGCAGAGAGAATGTGGATGGCAGGTTTAGTTGACGTGCTCTGAGGTCTTTAATAAACAAACACACATACTCTATGGACTGAATCTCTACATTCTGACTTGCATCTCAAAATCAACATCATTTCTTTATACGCTTTGACATGAGTTGAGAACTTAGTTCAAGACTACTGAAATACAGTCCATTTGTTTTCTGTAACGCAAAGGCCTGCCTACTTTAGAGCGTTACAGCAGCAAGGGCTGTAGCCATTCCAGGCTCAACATGTCTCATTGGTATGGGAAACTAAGCAGTCCAAAGCCTGTCCTGCACAACTACCCATTACAAGGCAGTATGACAGCCACTAAAACTGAGCAGGTTTTAAAGACATTGTTCAGTCTGAAAGTTTCAGACAACACAAGGAAAACAGACAGGGTAACAGATTAAGAAAAGCCATGTCAGCCTCCAAAGAGGAAAAAGTCTTTTACCTAGAGCAAGAACTTACCTCTTCTCGGCTGATATCCATGTTCCAAACCGCAATTCCTCCATCAGCTGAGCAAGATACCAGCTGCCGTGTCAGCTGAATGTAACAGATAGCCTGCACCTTGTCACTGAAACAGAGCAGACGTTATTTATCCATAGGCATTTAAATCAAGCTTACTTTCCCAGAAAATCCTGATTTATCATTGTAAACTTACTTAAAAAGCCAAAACTGATTTCCAAACACTTTTTGCTAAGTCTACATAGAGCTATGAGATGAGTGAATTGATGCTGCCACATAAGCACTACTCTAGCATCAGGATGTTCATGAGAACAGTGTTGTTACAGGCTTGACCAGAATACCAGAGGTACAGCTCCATATTAACATTTGCTGGCAGAAAGCACTGACAGTGAGCAGAGCGCAATTTGCCTCAGAATGTGGGTGCCAACTGCGATAGCAAGGAAAACCACTTACCAAAACAGAAACAACTGGAAAAATCAAAAGAAATGCCTGTTTCAGGATATAGCTAGAAAGCAGATGGAGCTTCTACTTTTGCTAATAAACCACAGTAAGTCTGAAGTTGCAAAGAAACGCATGCATTCACCAATAAGATAGATGGCTGAATCCTGAACAGTGTCATGGCAAAGTGAAAGTCTTTCTATCCAAATAGACTGAACAAAGGATCTCAAAAAGTGTTAAAAATGCTTTGCAACATCTAAGTTTAATTAAAAAAAAAAAAAACACAACAAATTCTGCTTTTCAGAACTTACTTTCCCATTGAAAATGAAGTTTGATGCTAAGTGGGATGTTAAATGAGAAACTAATAATGTTATTAGTCTTCACCAGGATACATGATGCAGCAGTAACAGCAGCATAAAGTCCTCCAGTCACTGACACCAGTTACACTTCTGTAACCAATACTCTACTATTAGTTCTTTAGTCATAAAACTAAATCCTCAAGATTTAACAACAGTTCTAGGGCTAAGGCCTAGAGTCTTGATCAAAGGTGGACAGAGCTATCTACAAATTACACAAGAGGAGAATATGCACTATACGAATACATCTTTAAACATAAACAAGGTCTCTATAAACCACTGCATTTCTAAGTAGAACATATCTTCAGTGGTGAATTGCCTGTCAGGTTGAATTAAGGCCCTAGATTTAAGAGAAGCAGCTAGATAGTGTTGTCCCTCTAAAAATACTGATTAAATACAGACAACGACGTAATCCATAGAACAGTGGAGATGTAACATACTCTTATGAAATCTAGAGATCCACTCCAGTAATTTAGCTTATCACCTCACAGATCCTCGCAAGTAACTCAGTTAAGTGTTTACAATACAGAAGCATGCAACTTTATGTAAAAGTTCAAGCAATGTGATTGAAGACTACTTTTCTGTCACATTCTTATTATCCATGGTTTAGAAGCGCCAGTCCTGACCAAAAAAATGTTATCAGTAAGTGCTTTCCTAGTACTGCTTATCCTTCTTTCCCTCGGATATCTTCAGTTATGCAAAAAGTTCTCTTTGTTATTTGCAAAAATTTAAATATTTTGCCATGCTATTTAGTCTTCCTACCACTCTGTGTTTGTTACAGAACATTCAGAAAAGACAAAACACCATTACATACTGATGGCCCTGGAGCAGCAACGTTCTTCCTTTCCTTCCACCAATATCCCACATGATAATGCTGTGATCAGAGGCACCCGAGAAGAGCAGTCGTTGAACAGGATCCCACCACAGGGAAGTAATGCTTCCTATGAAAGAACATTCTGAAGTTAGGTCTAAGGGAATAAGTGCTATTAAAGTGAAACCTGACATACTCCCTTTGTACAGTAGCAAATATTGAAAGCCTTAAGGAAAAGGACAGCATGCAAGATGTAGTCTTGATAGAGAGGCAAAGACTGGTGATGGAACAAAACCATTCTGAAGAAAAATGTTAGAAGCAAAGCATATTTCAGAAAGTTTGAGAGTTATCAGTTTTCTGCCCCTTGTATTTGCCTGCATGGTTTTAAGAGCTGGCAGGTTGTTACCTCTGAAAGGTAAGAAGTGTTAAAGCTTTCCTAGCAGAAAATAGTATCCAGAATACAGTAAGGTGCTCACTCAGTGATTACAGACTCAGTGCACAATATTCATAGGTACACCAAGCCCTTTACATAACAATTTTTAACATGAAAATAGTTGGAATAAGAAACTAAGTGACCACTTAACTGGGAGTCTGTCAGCAAATTTGGACACTATGTACTGAACTACAAAACCACTTTCAGAATGCACAACCTAACTGTGCCTGTCCTTATTCAGATGAAGAATTCAGTCATCAATGAATCACATGAATCAAACTACATCTGCTATGCACAGTAATATGATAGGCAACAGAAGTAGTAATTATGTCACTCACACCACCTACACTTTTGTGGTTGTGGGAACTTTTCCCCCCCCCACTTACAGACATCCTTCCCTTTAACTAAAGCACTCTTCCATTGCTCTGTTGTTAGCAAGTCTTGTTAGTCTGACAGCAAGATGAAAAGTAATTATAGCCCAAAACATTTCCTTTCAGCTCTCTGCAGCAAGAGATCTGTTTTGTTGCTCTTAGGACTATTATCATTTGCAGACTGACCCATCTGGGAGCAGTTATCTCAGAGAACAGTGACCACCTGTTCCATACAAGGCAATTTAAATGTTATTTTCAGCATACACAGAGTGGCCTATTAAGTGCAGAGAATTCTGGAAGCTGTCTTTTGGGATAAACTCTAAAGCCATTTAAATTGCAAAGTAAACAGTGCTTGCTTAGAAAGTCACAGTTAAAACAAGCACTGGAAAAGAAACAAGTCAAAGTAAGACCTCTGAAGTCTAGCATGCACAGTTCATTCAGAGAACCAGCTGCCACTCAGGTTTAGAGTTACCTGGCCTAGGGGATATTACACAGACACCTGGGAAATAGGCTACACAACCTGTTTTCCTTTAAGGAGGAGGAAAAAAATGGAAGAGCTCAAATTACGCTAACGTCAGAAAAACTTGTTTCAGTCTCTCTAGTTTAACCACCTTTTATACTATATCAGTTCTTAGTTTTGAGGACCACAATACTCTTAAGTAATTTATATATAAGCCAAAATTGTATGCCGTGCAGACAGTGCTTAGAAGCTCACTGCAGCTCAACAGACAGAATTAGCATTGTGACATCCAGACATGCTGCTTCCAAAGTAACAATACCATCTATCAAGGAGATGCATTTGGATACAGACTGCTACAAAACATTCAGAGGAGGTAAAGCAGGGCCAGGAAGATTATTTTGCACTTAACTGAAGCAAACTGAAACTGACAGCAGAAGATACGTTTATCATTTTAAAAATTCCAGTTTGCCTTTCCTACTCAAAGCCAACTTTGTTATTTCACAGTCACCTGCAAAGCAGGAGTCTGCAAAGCTTTAGCAAAGTCTATACTTAAAGCTATTAGAAACGACAGCCTTTTCAAATGGGCCAGATACTCATGACCATGTAAATTCACCCTTCACAAACGCAAATTAGTCAGCTGATACTGAAAGTTGTCAGTATCACAGTAGTTACTGCCTCATTTCCCTCAGCACATCAGTAAATTATATGTTCCTTATGTAAGTTTGCATTCTTGCCTTACTCATTACTGCAGATGGTGGCTCCATATCATGTTACAGACTATTTGTCTCTTCATCTGATAAGGGCTTCAGCTATACTACATAAGATGAGACATTCGTCTTTGACTAGACAGCTGATTCTAGAAGGCTCTCAAAACCTCTTGCATATAGCTTAGCTTCTGCTGAACACAGGAAATCACAAACTAAAATCTCATAATTGAATGACCAGAGCAGGAGGGACCTCACTGGAAAGAATTAAACAGCTTTTTAGTATCTAGATTTGGCCTTGCTCAAGTTACTTGTAAGTATTATATTAATATCAGAACTGCAGGGGGAAAAAAGGGAAGAAAAAAAAAAAAAGAAAAAGCAACACATTCTAGTTCTTTCCCTTCAGCATTAAGGAGACTAAAGTTTTTAAAGGTGGCCATCTAGTGGATAAGTTGCACGTAACTGAATGCATGTTTACTTTTATTTTCTCATCTACAATGAAAGTATGTCTAAGCGCATACAGGACTAAGATTTCCCTACAGCAAGGATGCATCTGTTCTTCAAGAAGCAGTTAACTTGTGCAGCTTTGAAAATTTCCTGGTTACTATGCTGTACTACTTGTTCATGCACTATGTATCCTTAGGAGCAGCATATCCAACCAAATGTCTCATCCTGATTTACAATAGAGCATTATAACCTGAGTCAGTTGGAATCAAGAGAAAGAGTTACTTTACCTTCATGCCCTTTGAGTGTTGTGATAATCGAGCACGTGTTCTGCTCAAGCTTCAGAAGAGTGATCTGTCCAGAATAATCACCAACAAATGCATACCGAGTTTCATAATCATATCTGAGTATCAATCAAGGAGAAACCTCATTTGTTCTTAAAAGTATTTTGAGAGATTGAAACACAGAACATACACATCAGGTACAAAGTCAAAACAAACTGGAAAAGAACATCTTAGTACTCTGGATCAATATTTACATAACTACATCTAAGAGGGCGGGAAGCTGCATTAGCTTAATACTCATTTCTCTCTTCTCACCCTTCCATACATAAGCAAGTAAGACAGTATGGAAAATGACATAAGTCATTAGAGAACCCATGAGGTAATCCATCCCATCATTTAAGATAATCTAAGTAGATTTAAACCATTTCTAGCACATTTTTACAGAATATACTTGTGATCTTCCACAAGAGATGCCTTAGGCTACTTGTTGTATTACGGAGATAATTCTACCAGCAGAATTATTCCAATGGTCACTGGGTGCTATTCAGATTTAGATCTACTAATTGCCCCTATAAACTCTCAGTTTCCTAGCATGTTATACTACTTGCACCCCCAGAACAGAAAAACTAAATTCAAGGATGTTGACTATCCACAGATAGTTTACCTAACAAGTAGAAGCATACTCCCATTGTTCTAGCTACTGATAATAAGAGATCATCTAATTTATGTTCTCTGCTCTCCACTTTCAAGCTTTCTGATGCAGGTCCTTGAACACACTACTGAAGACTGAAAAGTATTTCAGAAGGGGTTCTGCCATGAAACACTGTCAAAAAAGCCATAACACATCCTAATAGAATCTGTTCAGACAGTCACACACTTTGCATCACAACAGTTTTCAGATATTCCATCCTTCTTACTATGCAAATAATGTCTCCAAAAACTACAGGATAGGAAGCTGGATGGAATCAGACTGTTTTTCACATCTAGAAGAAGTACGCTATTCAGGAAATAAAAACTGAGAAAAACTCCACACATCTGACACCACATAACCCAACAGTGGTGTATTAACTTACCCGTCCTTTTGGAGCCCCACACACGAAAAAAAAACAACCCACAAGCAGCTGCTAGCAATGTAGCTTATTCTCCATAACAGAAAATACTAATTTTAAGAAATCAGTGTACCAAGAAGTCCACCAGAAGCAAAAAAGCAGAGGTTTTGCAATCTAATAATGCTCTGAAATCACTTAAGCCCACTGAAACCTTGAGACAAATGAGTCACTTTCAAGAAATCCATTAAGTTCCCAAACGTGTGATCCTTTCCTCATCTTGGAAGTTCATGCTAGCATAATCCCTGTTAATCCAGTAAAGAAGAGGCACCCTGCTGTGTTTTTCAGAAGCTTACATATAGGATTGTTAACAAATGAATACCAGGGATTCTCCTGATAGATCAAAATAGATCTAAATCAAGCAAGAAGCACACACATCAGAAAGCCAGTTCTTCCAAACTGAAGTTAAAGGCATGATCAGTTTGAATGCATTTTCAAATGCCACAGTCTTCAGTGGAAATTTACTTTGATCTTGACAGAAAAGGTCATACGCTTTTCTGTTCATAATAAAATGTTCCAGTATTTACAGCAGTGTTAACCAGAAAACCTATGGCATTCAGTGAGGCTCTGAAGCATTAGACTGTTCTGTGAGCTAGTCACATAATACACACACCAGTATTAACCCAATTCTGTGTTACACATTGGCCAAGTCAAGCAGTGTGTTCACAGGACATAAAACCCTGACTTCTGAAATAAAGAGAGCAACAATGAACAAAATAACTACAACTCAGCTTTGTCAGCTCTTCAGTCAGTAAGGCAGGCTCTGCACAGTTTTAGGATTTATGGAATTTAAACCCATGTTCAATTTTGACATATGAACTATTAGTTTTCTGTATCTTTTACATAAAGAATACCCTGAAGTACTTACAGCTGAAAAGACAGTAAGAATTCTTAAGCTACAAACGTTGCAGTTAAAAGCAGAAATGCAAACTGCACAGACAAATTACTACTAGTAATGAATAGAGTCTCAATCTGACTTGTAGGCTACAGATTGTTCAACAGATGCTAGTGTGCATTGGTATCCTGAGTGACATGACCAAAAGAACACAGGCCAAGCTGCAGAGACAGTTACTAGTCATTTCCACAAAATACTGTGACCAACTTCTCAAAATCAGGAACTACTACACATCAACGTTTCTACAACTCAAGGTCACAACATCTCCTCTACAATCTAACAAAAGCTAACAGAAGCACAGGAGCAGCAGTATTTAACATCAGACCAAATAAAGGTTTGCAGACTTGCAAGAGATTTCAACAACAGCTTTTTAGATAAAAAGGAAGGAACAAATTGAGCTAAACAAACAGTAGTTTTCCAGTTTCTGGGCACCAATTTTTATAAAGGATACTGTAGACATGAAGCCCATGAGGTGAAGTAATGTCTCCCCAGCATACTCCCACTCCTGGTACACATCCAGCTGATGCACTTGTCATGACCAGTGCTGATAACCCACTCTGATGTCAGGCAGAAGGTAATAGCAGACACTCGATTCTGATGAGCTGTGGGAAGAAAAAGATTCCGGCTAGTTTTTCCTAGAAATTGACATGTTCTTTGCAGACAGAGGTCAAAGGTGATATCTGAGCAATGTTATACCGTCACATTATAATAGCCGATAGGCTAATTTAAAAGCCTAGAATAGAATTGTCCTGTTCAGTATATGCCTTATAAATAGCTTAAGTGAATCAAACATGCTTGTCAGCTGACTTAAGCCTTTCTCCCATAGAGGGAAGAGTTGAGTTCAACCCAGATACCTGAGATACTCTGATTAAGTAGGAAGTAAACCCCCAGTTTCCTCTAGTTAGGAAGCAAGGACTCATTGGGAATAACGTAGTACATCTAAAAAGCTTAAATGTTTTAAGTGCCTCTTACCTGATCCCAGGGGATCTATACTCAGACTCATTCTTTTAAGCGCCTGAAAGTCTCTCTAATCCTTAGCATTCAACCTGGTACCTAATTCCAAACCAAATCCCTCTGCCGTTGTTTAGAATGCTACCACTAAGCAAGAAGTTACATGAGCTTTAGAAAGAACTCTCTCCTGACCTCTAAGATGTAACTATTCTATTGCATGAGTTGACAAGTTATCCTCTTTAGGATAAAGGGAGTCTTGTTGCTTTAAGAACAAGGCCTTGTTCTTGTATGCAAGAACATTGCTTTTGTTGGTGTCAGGAAGTCATAAGACACACTGTACTTTGTACCACTACATAATCTGTAGCTCTTAAAGAATTTCATCAGGCCCTCCACGTTATTATTCCAATTTTAACCCGCAATCATGTTTTATATTTCCTTCAAGGATGCACAAATGCTGAAAATTTAATCTTCATAAACCCTAAAATAATCCCTACTTCCCACATGAAAAGGTCTTTTTCACCCCTACTGATCTCCCAAAAGACAGAGAAGGCAGAGACTCTCACCTTTAGCTAGTGGTAATTCAGCCCAGCAATTACAGAATGGAACTTGCAAATATCAACACACACCTTTAGAAAGCTCTTACCCTACACTTTGATGCAGTACAGCTACATCACTTCAAGAGTAAAATTTGAACTCGTTAGATCTGGTTCATTACATGTGCAAGCTAATGATGCATTGAGCTCTGGTAATGACTGCAATTCAGACTCAGCTGACTGAAGATTACTCAATAACAATGTTTATCTTATGGTAGTTACTCCCAGCTAAGTGACAACTGAAGAGTATTTGAACTTCATAAATCTCTCACACTGCCCAGTTTCTCAAGCATTTTAGAAGCCCCTCCTTCATACATACATCAGTGTAGACACTGGTTAACAGTTTACCTGGATAGGTCTTCACAAAGTTCATCTTATTGAAGTCCTCTGAAATATGAAACTCCTAAAATCAAAGTGGAACTGTTAGCAAAGATGTTGCAGTGACATTGGAATGAGTGGTACACAGAAAAAGAGCAATAACCTCACAGAACAGAATTTGCATCGCAGCAGTTTCCTCAGGCTGAAGCAAAACACATTGATATGCAGCTGCAAATTACAGTTATTATACTAACACGTATTTTTACCACGGAATATTTTCTGAGGAAATACTATAGGATGAGATGAGACCTCATTAGCCCCCAGCAGGAACAAACAACTCCATCTTGCTGTATTTTTGATTTAAACATCTGAGACTTCATAACGAAGAGACAAATTTAAGTGAGAGTATTCTCTATTTGATCCATTAGAATATACAAAATTTTTGAAGTTTTAGCTTAGTGATAGTTAACTATTTGTATTTCTGACATTCATTTAATACCCTGTCTCCTTATAGAACGCTTATTCTTTTGACCTTATCTTCAAAGAGAAACCACTAAAACATCTGAAAGTCACGAACTTCCCCTCCTTTGCCAAGAAAGATGGGAAGAATAAAAACTTGCTTTCTATTCTGCTGAACATACCCACTCTCCTGGAGCAAAAGAGGAACTACAGCTGGCGTATAGCAAACCAGAAAGACTACTTCTCTAAGAGAAAGATGTACATTTCTCTATGCATGCAAGAGATAATGCAGTGAACCTAACCCTGCCTCTCCTACTGCAGGACTACTGCTGAAATGTCAACATCATGAAAAGGTCTGCAGTAAGTCAATTCAGAGACACATGTGACTAGATACTGGGAAATCAATACTTCTGAACAGATGAAAGCTAGCTGCATCACAGTGCCTGTTAGTGTATCCCCAGGGCACTTCACCCAACTTAACGCATTCCTTGAAATCATTTCCTACAAAGCATAGTAATCCAGGCTCATCACTACACTAATGCCTCAATGATTTCTTGAGGCTAGCTAGCTCACATCTAGACAGGTAAATCCTTCTTCGCAATCCTCCAATATGCTACTCAGGTGAACTGTCAAGGAGTTCAGCTATTTATTAATAACTGCATTCCAAAAAGAAGGGAAAGAAAACAAATTATCAGCTGCCAGCAACACTTGATGCTCCCAGACAATCTAAGTAATTCTGATCCACATACTGAAAAGAAGTCAAGCAACTTACCATGATGGCTCCGTTATCCTGGCCTACAAATATTCGCCTGCTGTCATGATGATAAGCCATGGCCGAACATGGAGCTGTCAAAAAAAAACAGAAGCCCCTTGAAGCTGCTTAACTTGAATATTATAAGAAGAATACAGTGTTCTAAACCAATACCATCTCCTCTCACATCCTCAGACATCATTGCCTGCAGTTTATTTAGAGTTTTAGAGCTACAGGACAGTCTGGAACACTGCAGTGACCTGGGACAAATTCATTACTACAGACATGCTTTATTCTGTAAAAAACTTTTCTAGAGCTCAATCTGAATAGTCTATTTTGAGAACTGACAAATGGAACAACTGCTGTAGTTCAGACCAACAGGAAAACAAAAAGATTACAGTTGGCTTTTAGAATATAAATCCTAAGCAACTCAGTCTACAGCTGAAAAGACACGGAACATCAGGGAGGCCAATTCTTGGTCTTTTTTTAATATATGAATACAAATTACTTCAGATATTGTCATTCCAAAGACTACCTTTGATTTTACTGATGATTTATTTCATCAACGTATTCTGTCTTTTTATATATACGATAGGTATGTAGGCAGGAATTCTACATTAAAGAGCCTGTAGTGAAACAGGTAAGTGATGCCTAGTACTGACACTCAAGATCTGAAGCAGCTACTCACTACTACTTTCTTAATTATCTGAATGTTTAAAAGTAAAAAAATATATATACCTTGGGGAGCAGAGAATATTCTTTGAGTTAACAGTTTGAAAAGTTTACCTATTCAGCTGATGAGCTATTTGCCAGCAGTTGAGACATCTTCAGCAGCAGATCCACACAGCAATTTACCTGGTGAACGAGGTGGTTCACAACAGAACACAGCCAGTTTCAAATTAAAGCCTGAGAGCGAGCTGTTGCAAAGCTCCCAAAGTAAAGGTCACTAAGTGAATCCATTGCTTGAGGAAAGAAAGTATGCCACACTTGGCCATCACTTACCATCTCCAATATTTTACTTACATGACATGGTGTGATAGATGCTGGGCCAGTATTGTCCACTGTCTCTCTTCAGCCATACACGTATTGTTCTGTGTTGTGGAAAGGGTGAGGAGAAGACGGTTGTATGTGTATCATCTCTTGCATCTCAACTAGTTTGTTACTTAAATATCAGCTCCAGAGATACAAGAGAACCAACAATGAAGTAGAAAGTTATCATCAATTAAACACAATGCTACAACAGACACCCCTGAAGGGAATGTACATTAAGAAATTAAGAGCACGCGTGTAGACAGTGTTAAAGTTATGACAGGTCTCCTTGAGACTTCCTCTCCAAACTGCTGTGCCTTCTTTGTAACTATTTAAATTCAACTTCCCCATTCCAAAATGGAAGCCTAAGTGATCTGTAAACACAGGTACCTGATAACCATTTCAAGAGACTTCAAATCAGGAATGGATTTGCTAAACCACACTGGATCATTAGTAAGAGTTTAACAAGAGTGTAGAAGACAACAAATATCTTGCATCAGGACTGGAACTTTTCAGAACAGATTGGAGATGCAAAGGTAGCACTCTAATTTCGTAATTCCTGTAAGAGCTGTCCTTTAAAAAACTACTCATAAAATAAAGCAGACAATGCCTACATTCTTAATGTACTACTTCCCTCTTCTAAAAGACTAAATCTTTACAGCTGAGTACAAGTTGCCTCAAAACAATTAAGATTTTCAGCTTTTGAAAATACACTTTCCCACCACCTTCAGTGACAAATGCATATTACTGCAGTTCATTTAATACTCTGCATTAAGACTGTCTCTTAAAAACCACCATTTCCTCCTTACTCTAATACACACTCTCATGGTATGGATTTACCTCACAGTCAACAAGCTAACACTTCAGCCACCACTTCCCAGCAACGTGCACCCACATCATCCTTACGAGGCCAGTGCCAGCTGTAGCAGAGGTCAGCTTTTTCAAGCAGTTAAACAGCTTTACCATACTCAAACTGAACTGTTCTGAGCATCTCAGATGGTAGGTTGAATCCTAATTCAACCCCCTCATTTCTAGAAAAAAAATCAAGTAATTTTTTTTTGCTGTAAACAGACCAAACAGACTAAGAGTTACTACAGCAATTGACATAATGCATTGTTGATTTTTCCACAGTAAGCTTTGTTTCCTCCCAGTATTGTGATCAATTGCACTGGACTGGGAATTCACACGAAGGAAGTGAAGATACGCTTTTTCTAAACAAATTTCTGAGAAGCATAATTTCCACAGTCGTAATTAATGGTACAGTTGCTTCCTGAAGTGGAGAGTCTTAAGCAAACAGTTGCCAAAGCCAGCAAAATCAACTTCTGAAAGCTTCTTACTTCAGTTTAAGTAAGATTTTAGACTTCGCTAAATTCATGCGTGCAAAGATAAGGAGTTAGACAGCTTTCTGTCTAATTATATAAAGCTCTCAGCAAAATCTGAAGAGACTGCCTCACAGCAGCTCACTAACAGCCCGTGTCAAGATCCCATTTCTCAGTTCTCTCTCCTACAGGTCCATAGCCAGGGCCTGTCTCCTTTTCCTTGGGAGAATTCATTTATGAAACAGCAGTTCTAGCTTAAAGAACTAAGCAAGTTCTCCAATAATACCACTTCCACAGCCTCCTTCTACCATGCAACTGTTTTAACAAGAGAACTATGATGTCAATTCAAGTCTTAAGCACTCTGCCCAGAACTTGGTTTTTATTTTATGAACGGGCCCTGTGCTCAGTACCAGGAAAGAGCTGGCTGCTACTCACTTTTCTACATGTGCTCCCTTAATATTAAGGGCCTAGAAAGACACAGGTTTGTTAGAAGGTAGTCTCAATATGGGTGTAAAAATATCAAAATGCATTAAGGATCACTCGGAGACAAACATACCTGTTAAATTACAACAAACTTGGATATTTTAGAGTGGTAGAAAGAATTTTTTTTTTTTTTAAGGCCTGTAAATTCCCCTAACATTGAATATTATTCATGGAAGAGCAATTCAAAGGGGTTTTGTTTGCTTGCTTAGTAGTAACACAAAACACAAAGCCATCCTAAAGCAATGCCAAAATGTGGCCCTCCCAACTTCTAGTGATTTTCTGTTTCCCAGTGTTTCATTAACAGAACAACTAAGCACCTGATAGTGATGGAGAAAAAGTCTGGGGAGAAGAAAATCCTTCAGCATTCCTACAGTGTTTGTGGCTCATGCAACTTATGCAGCCCTCTAAAGCCAAATGCACGTCAGGGAAAAAGAAGTGGTGAAAGATCAGCAGGCAAATCCCAACTTGCCCCAGTACAAACAGCTGTACAGTGGTTGTACAAGTGCCATGCCACTACACTAGTCCCATCTTTCAAAGACATTCACATCACTAACAACTGCTTTCCTACCTGAGATCAATCACTAACAGTTGGTTTTCTGGCAGGAACAGAAGATTGCACTTTTCTGGCAGACAAAATAAAGTAAAAGTATGTAGACTGCTACTGACTGTGTTCCCAAAACAGCATAAGGAATCTGGTATAACCACAGTGCAATGCCATTTCAAGGACACAGCAGGCAGCTGATGCTTTTTGTCGATTTCTGCTCTTTACAGCATTAGTTTTGACCAACATTCAAATCGCACTAGAAAAACAGCAATTTAAATGCAGCAATTCCAATCCAACGGCAGCTGCTGACTGTCACAAAGCACCAGTACTGAGGTATGCTACAATTTCTACAGAGCCTGTTAGATTGCTATCAATACAGAAGCTTCACCTTCACTGAGGGGCCCCTACACTACCTTATTATCTGTCAGCATCCCAGCTGCAGCTGGGAAACACGTATCCTGCCATTTGTTTGCTGAGGACAAGGACGTGAAGGTCAAGTACAGAGATCTGACCATCACAGCCTGCAGCCCACGCTCCTTCTCAGACCTCAGATGTCACACAAGCCAGTTGTGAGCAACGACCTCACCCACAGCAGCACAGCAGGCTGAGTGACGTGCTGCCAGCAGCTCCATGGGTAGCCCCGGAGCTGGGGGCAGGCAAGATGCCTGCAGGAGCATTGAGGTAATTATCCTTACCAGGAACCTTCTGAGAAAGTTTCATAGATGGTAAGTTCCCTGACTGAAAACAAAAATAATCCTGCAGGTACTCCTACCTCTTTTTGGGCTTCAAAGCACACTAGATTTTTACTGGTATTCATAGGCCTGCTATGGTCCTTTTTGTATCATCGAATAAAAATAGAACCATTATATCTTAATGTAGAAAATAACACCTGAAATAGAGAGAACGCCAATGCTTCTAATGAAGATAATACACAACGTGCACAGAGGATGTTTTCCTCTCTATCTAACCTGTAAACACATTCCTGTGACTGGTTATTCTGAAATGCTTGCCAGCCTTAGCTTATTGAGGTTTAATCAAAAATACTTGGGCCCTACCGTTTTGGTACACAGCTCAAAGGGGTTGTACATAGCAACTCTTTGCTTCCTGAACTCTGTATATGTTCGCAGTGCCTGTTCTGCAGCATTAACACCTACGCCCCATTTTTATGGAACAAACAGGAGTAAAACATTTGATAGCATGCTAAACTGCAGGTGAAAGACAGGTGAGTGAGTAGGCTTTGATGTACTGTGGGAGGTACCTCTGATTAAGGGAATACGGTGCAACAGTGTCTGAAAGCTTAAGGATCACAGCAAGCTCCCTCACTAAGGCAGGCTGCAAGAATTTAACTTCAGAAGTGCAAAACTTCTCTCAGAAATTAACGCACACCAAAGCACACAGCAGCCTTCTCTTCTCACAGCTGTAACTGACATCAAAATGTGCCCAGATAAAGATGCAGCTGCATTCTCAGCCCTTATCAACGTAATCTATGCCTGCGGGCTGCTAACCTTCAGCATTATACCTCAAAGGTCAAACAGCAGCGCTGTCTGCTACAGGCCTCTGCCAGCCTGTACCACACAATTTCTTTTCAGGGTTAATGCAGAAGTGAACTCTTCAGAATCACTACTTCCTTATCTCTTCCTCGTGAAACACATCAAAGCAAACTCAATGCAAGCATGTTAAGATTCAACCCATATTGCCACTCAAAAGCCAACTACCCCATGCACATACAGGTTGAATAAAGAAGAAATTGCTCGGTCTCATCCCAAACCTGCTGTCTAAGACAGATTACAGACAGTTTCTTTTTCTGTGATAAGGACAGAGACCAAGTCCATCTTTCAGCCAAAGCCAGAACCACTCAGTGCATGCAAACATCTCTGCTTGATGCAAATGAGGTGCAATGACTGCCTTTTGTTGAGACATAGCAATGTGTACTGTTGCTTCAGAAGGTCAGAATTTAAATCCTGATGAATTTGCATAGAGATTATCGAGTGCAGAAAGCTGTTTACCTCTTTTACACGGCTGAAAATTGCATTTGGAACCCTATGAAGCCCTACTAAGCTGCAGAATCAAACTCTGAGAAGGCAGGTGCCGCACCCTGCATTCTGAGGGATCACAAATCTCAATGTTTCCCTTACATCTTTGTGCAGTATGACACTCTGCAGTTTAAGATGATGAAAACATTTCAATATTCAATCGTACAGTTTGAGAAGCACACATGCCTTTAATCCTCAGACCCTGCTAATGCTGTGCTGAGTGCGTCCAGCACCCTGGAAGCTTGGGAAAGAAGACTAAGAAGATGATGGTATATAACCCTAATGCTGGTATTCCCCCAGGACCAGAAGTTACCACTTCAGAGCACATCTCCGAAGGCCTATCACAACAGGCATCCAATCTGCAAAATAATATTCTTCAGGAACAGAAGCCTAACTCCAAGTACATCAGAAAACTATTCTCAGATAGCCTCTAGATGATGGAAGGACAGCTTCGGCTTGAGTTATCCAAAACTCACGGGCTTCTAGCATGCAATGAACTTTTACTCCGCTCCCAGTGATTTACAGCTCATTTAAGAATGAAACGGGCTAATCTTCATGGGGTAAAGAAAATTAAAAAGGCAGAAGGAAATAAATCCAACTATTCCTTTGAGAACTGTGATTTGGTTTTATTTTCCATACATGACAAATACAAACCCAAAGCAGCTGCTGCTTATTAGGTCTGCCTTTTGCCAAACGTAACTACTTCTAAGTACTTGCTTTCCAGAAAGCTCAGCTGGCACTTGTGAGCAAGTAATTCCAAGCATGCCACTGAACAATACAGCCTTACCACCTTCAGAGACGTGGAGACAGACCAGCGCTCCGATTTCTCAGAAACGCCGATAATCAGTTTCAATAAGCACTGTGGTGGCTGTACGTTCTTTAATAGCAGATAGGCGTTGTCAGGTGACCGAGGACCACCAGGAGCACGGCAGGGCTTCGATTATCCGCGCAGGTGTATTGTAACGCGTCCTGCACGCAGTTTGTTGCTTTAATCCCATAAGAACGATGAATTTCACTTAAACCAGGCCAAGCCAGCACCCACCCTGTCGCACTCCTGCCTGGGTGCCCTGGCTAAGTAAGGTAACAAAATCAGGCCGTGCTGACCGTTCCGCTCGTCGTTCCGAAGCCCAGCTAACCTTACCGCGGGCACCCGACGGCTCACAGGGAGCCACCTGCTCCCGCCCTCCCTGGCTCCGCAACTCCTTATCGCCCTCACAGCCTCCAGCCCGGCGCCGCTGCACCCCGAGGTCCCCCGGCGGGGCGCCGTGCCTCGGCAGAGCGCGGCTGCAGTGATTCGCTGACAGCGGCGGCGAGGACCCGCGGCCGGGCGCCTGCGGTGCGGGGCGCTGTCCGGCCGGCGGCCGCCCCCCATCCGCCCCCATCCCCCAACCCGCCTCAGCCGCCGCCCGCCCGACGGAGCGGCCCCGGCCTCCCGCTGCCTGAGCGCGCCGGGCCGCGTCGTACCTGTCCTCGCTGGCCGTAATAACGCCGTCCTCCTTGGGGATGAGGAGCGCGGCGCTCACCACGTCCTGGTGCCCCTCCACCTTGCTGAGCAGCACGGGCCGGCTGCTCTGCGGCCGCGAGTGAATCTCCGCCGCCATGTTGGCGCGGCGCCCCTCAGCTGACGGCGCCAGGACCGCCCGGCGCCGCCCCGCCCCGCCGAGCTGCGCCGAGTAGCGCCGCACGCCCCGCGCTGACGTAGCGCCCGTAGTCCCTCGAGTAGAGGAGCGAAGGCGCCTCTCCCGCCGGCCGCCCGCGCGGAGGGAGCGACGCCTTTCGTCGAGACGCGCCGTGCCGCAGCGCGGCCGCCAGGGGGCGCTGACAGCCGGGCCTCCGCTTCAGCCCCCGGCCTGCAGCGGGGCGCGTAGCGCCCATCGCCTCCCTCAGCCGTCCTGGGCCCTTTTAATTAGCTGATGCTCACGGTGACCCTAGGGGAAAGCGGCTGATTCAGCCCCTTGTTGCACAAGCACCTTTCCAGAGCCGGTTCTCTTTAATTAGAGCGATTCTGGTGCATGAGAAACCCCACAGTGCAGCAGCCAGAAAAAGCTCAGGGACGGCGATGCCTGGCTTGGGGCGGGGTGGAATGGAAACATTAGTGTGCTAGTGCACGCAGGGTGCTCTGAAAGGAAACCCTCCTATTTATTACCCCAAAAAGAACATCAGCTGTAAGGAGCACCGTAACACCATGCGGATACAGCAAACTCTCAGCTACAAAACAGCTCCATGCATTTGCACCAGCACTGAGCAGCAGGGCCAGCATCAGAGGGGACCCCCTGTCACACCACACACCCTGCTGTGCTCACAGCCATGCGCTGGTCTGCAGGAACCCTCAGCAAAGCACTGATGAATGGCAGTGGGTGCCTTTCCCCCCCTCACCCCCCTCCACAGAGAGAAATTCAGTCAAATTTGCTTCAATACCCATTTCCATGTCAGACACCATTTTGTCAGACTGCCCCTCTGCTGCCATCTGCCACACAGCAACAAAATGTAGCAGTAGGTGTAACCTCTGCTGCCATACCACCAACATCCACCCAACACCATAAAAAGGAGGCGTTACTTTCAGAGCAATCCTCATACAGGCACATTACATGTGCCCTGACAAGGCCTTGCAAACCTTGCTGTGGCACAGTTATCCCTACCGTGGCCTTGAAGGTCAAAACAGCATTCATGGAGCTTCTGTACAATCTGACAGACAAAACCCTAAGGACAGTGCAGCACTAAGATTGTCAGCTCACAGTAGCATGGCTGCATCCACTCAATGGGGCTCCATGTCTGCAGCATGTAAAAAAAGCATCATTCGTCAAAAATTGTCTATTAAGTGACTGGTGCCCATCTGGCTGAAGCAGTAGGCCCCGCAAACAGCAAGGAAATACACATTGTCATCATCATCTTCAGCAGCAGCCTCCCAGAGAGGTGGAAAGACTGCATCACCCTTACTGCTTTTAGTAGGGCTTGTCTCCTCCTGAGTATCACATCCCATACCAGAGACTATCACCCAGCACCACAGTAATATAAATTACCATTGCTGGACAGGTTTTAACTAGTACAGGTTGTACTTCTTAATAGCATTACTAATAAATAACATAGTTTGAAACGATGGAGCTAGACTTAAAACCAAAGGGTTTCCTTTTCTTTGAAGCACAAGAGAGAGTGTTTGGAACATTGCTTACAAAGAGGCATTTGAATTTCTTTTCTTTTTCATCTTTATTAACCTGCTGTGCTGCTGGGAGGCAAGGCAGCCGTGTCAGAAGAGGGCTTCCAGCAGGGTGTTCGTTGTGATTCCAGAGGAGTAACAGCAGTTATCCTTTCATAGTACCCTGCCCACTCTGTCCAGGACACAGGATTTGAGAACTACAAAGTGTAAATGAAAAAGGAAAGCTGCAAAAGAAAAGCAGCCTTTTTGGAGCTTTATTTAGTAATGAATGCAAAATTGAAATAGTTTAGCAGATTCCTACACAACTACTTTTTTCTAATTACTTTATAAATAACCACTTTCTTTATGTCAGATCTGGCTTCAGAAACACATGCTGGGCTTTCTATCTCAGTTGAGTTTACAACAGATGAATTATCTCCACTTTTAACAGCAGTGAAGTAGAGAGGCATATCTAGGGAAGGTAGCCAGTTACAGCAAGCCAGCAGCAGATACAGAATGAGACTGTAAAGCTCTTTCTGTGAAGTCTCTGCTTTCATCATACTATGTTCCTTCCTGAATTACCTGCACAGCGTTAAGTTATGAGCTTTGCACATTCAAACTCTCACCATTTCTGCTCCTCCTTGAGGACTCTTCTTGCTCCAGGTCCATCACAGAGTCGAAGTCAGTGGTAAGAACAACTCTCTGCCTGTGCTTCATGGATGGCTCCTGTTCTCAGGCAGTGTGCAGGGCCACTGGAGCTCAGGGACACATGTGACCAGGCTTTCAGGGAAGATAAAGTTCAGCTGTGAAGCAGTTGGGAATAATACAAGCAGAAAGAGAAGTAGGCCCAAACAGCATGAGCATTCATACTAGGCTTTACATTCCTAGAGACAAAGAAAAAAAATTAGACACTGATGTCTGGAGGCAGATTCCAAAAACCTTTCAGAAGCAGATAATTG
This sequence comes from Perdix hodgsoniae, assembly GCA_035772895.1. Classification (NCBI taxonomy): domain Eukaryota; kingdom Metazoa; phylum Chordata; class Aves; order Galliformes; family Phasianidae; genus Perdix; species Perdix hodgsoniae. The sequence continues at coordinate 4,564,160 of JAPSGF010000037.1, read as the reverse complement.
TTACACAAAGAGTTAATAAAACTACAGCCAGCACACATGCACAACACTGAAATAGTTCCAGCAGGGCTGGAAATTTAATATGAAATAATTCAAGGAACTGAGGAGCTTGGATAGTATTTTTATAGCACTAAAAAGAAGTAAGCTTTTAAGGGCTAACCTAACACCTTCCCTCCCAGCGTTCTCATCCAGTTCCCCTCATCCCGACCTCCACCATCCAGACCACAGACAAAGATCAGAGCATGAGTTCAAGTTTGCTTGTTAAACTTTTCTTTCCCAGCACTTAAAAAAATAATAATACTTGAGTGTCAGTAACAGTAGAGCTAAAAAGCATTTTTCTGAGCTGTGAAACATTTCACCCACACACTGCAGAGCCCTAAAGCTCCCAAGTAACTGGTGCATGGGACATTCCCCACCTGTTTGTTCAGGCAGTTGAGGCCCCATCAAGCTGAGTAAGCCCACTCTTGGAGATACGTTCTTCAGCAACCAGTTTTGGCCTGACTGGGAGAAAATTGAAAATATCCAGTTACTCTTTGTTCAGTGTTGTAAGCAATTATCTCATTTCACAAGCTATTTCTAGACTAACAGAAAGAACCAGAAGTTCTTTACAGAGAGCCTGTGTTGAGGCAAGCCTAAAACCTAGTTCATTGCATTTTTCTAGCCCAAGTCTATATTCCAAGTCTGCTTGCTGCACAGAACACACATGGCCTCTGTGTGCAGGCACTGTGGGAGTTCAGTTTGAGCACTGACCTCTTAATATTTGAATTTTTACCAGAAATATCAAATAGAAGCAACTGGAAAATTAATTCTTTCAGAACAACAGTGCTGCTATCCTGAAATATAATCCTATTCTGCTAGAAAAATGATGCTTCTCACTCAGGGAAGACATACATTCCCCCCTTAGATGGGGAGTATTGGTGATGGTTGGACTGGATGATCTTTTAGGTCTTTTCCAACCTTGATAATTCTGTAATTCTGTAATACATCAAGCTTTGTGAACCCCAGTTCCTAGCTATATAGTTTGAGACATCATTTGCCAATTTCTGCAGAAGTCATACCTGAGCTAACCACAAGATGAGACAAACCAATATGGAGTGACACTTCTTATGCAACACTCAAATCTCTTGTTATTACTCTTTTTCCTTAGCTCCACAGGACATAAAGAATTGAAAGCAAGCACAGTTAAGCTGAGAGGTTTTTTTTTTTAAAACTCAGTACTAGAATTCATAATTACATCAGTCCCTCATCTAGAGCCTTTCCTTGCTGCCTGCATGGCTTACTTTCACTTAAACAAGATAGGAAGAGAACTAGATCATGTAATATTTTCCATTTGCCTCTTTTGAGCGGAGCACAGGAGAGTTTTGTGCAGGCACTGCCACAGTAAGTGTGGAAGCAGCATTTATCTCCCAGCTTATGGGAACTGAGTCAGCTAATATGTCTCATTTAAAAAAAAAGTGGGACAAAACACATAAGTCAGAACTATTTACTTGATTATTGCAAACAAGAAAAAAACAAAACCAGAAAAGCCACCAGCAGTTAGAACCAGACATTCTCCTTACAGAGCTTTTTCCTCTCTCCCTTGCTCTAAAGTTGGTACTTGTGTTTTACATGCAGCAGTACATTATGAAATCTCATGCTGGTTTTCATGTTGGGTTATCATGGGTGACCCACAGCACAGCTGAATACATTCTGTTAAAAGTTTGTTCACCTGACCCTGTATTCTCACCTGTCAAGTAGGGATCAAGTCTTTCATTCCCCCAGTTTGTACAGATGTGCAGTCATCTTAAACCAGCACTGAGCTTGTGAAACACTGCAGGAATTTCTCCCTCAAGACAACTGTAAGACAGTTATCTCTTACTGGGAAAGTACCCTTTGAAGAAACAGCTTACAGAGATTAGCTTTTACATCCAAATCCCTAGTTTGCCACAACAGCAGAGCATCTCTCATACAAAGAACCGTCTATGACAAGCCAGTCATTTACTGCTGCTTTTATAAGTCTTGCATCCATGCAAGTACTGAAGACATGCAAGTGCACACATATAACCTACATCATAAGTAGAAGGAAAGACTCAAAGGGAGCACTAAGGTGCCCTCATGTGACAGTTTCAACAGTAACTTGGGTGTAGTAACAGGGAGTTTACTCTTCAGGCACTGAATATCTGCATAATTCACAGCAGGATAACAGAGGTAGAAAGGGTGAAGCATACGCCATAAAAAACCCCCACCAGAACGACCTAGCTTTCATTTCAGAAGGAAGTTTTAAAACAACAGTTTCAGCGGGGTCTGGACCCAAATGCCTTTCATCACATCCACAATTCACAGCACTGACTGTTCATAATGCAGTTTTATTTTTTTTTCCTTTGTACAAAAACAAATATAAAATTTAAATCCAATAGAAAGTGTATACTAGCAATCTAGCAATGACAAGTTTACATTACATTAAGACAGGACAACGCGATGTGTATCTAACATCACATTAGTTTTAAAACTCTCAGTGATACATGCACTATATAAAATAAAAACTGATAGAACTTTTAATCTATTTCTACCAAGAACACCCAAGTATCAAGATACTCAAGAATCAGAAGTAATCTTGATAGGGGTATCTACAAATTAGACCTTTTCCACATACAAGAAACCAACGTTAATAGAAATGTTTAACATTCTTTGTTAAAATCCTCTCACAAAAGCCATACATAAAATTCTTAGTAGATACAGAAAAAGCTCAAAAGTTTGTTAGCATGGGTAACCATTCAGTAGTTCAGAGAATCTTTTAAACATTTCAAAGACATACTGTAGTTTTCAATCTGTATTTTTCCCCACAAAGCCAGAAACTACGTTGACTCTCATTTCAAAACCTAGTCAGTGGTTAACACTAGTTCTTGAGTGAAGTCAGAGTAGCATACAAAATATTTAACAGAATAGGGGTGTGTCACATGAATCTGTTTACTTCTTGAAGAGTCTTCCACATTCAAGGTTTGTTTATTTGTCCCATAAACAAGATTGTACCTGAGGGAATGAAATGGAAATAAGAGTTACTACAGTCTGCAGATACAGTAAAATTTTTCCATGAAAGCACGGAATCCACAGAGGACAGTTGAGCCACATCACAGTCTTGTCTAGTCTCCCCCAAGTCTGTTAGCTCTGAGTAGACAGCAGAAAAGTGTATGTTTGGATAGGTAGCTGGCTCACATTTCTGGAGACAGTTCTTCTGATGGCCTGTAGAACCCTGAGATGGGGACCGCTGCCAGGAGCCTAATTCTTCCCCGCATGCTGGCAGCTGCATCTTGTTCCCCCATAACTAGCATATCTATTGTGCACATGTCACTGCAAGAAGTAGATGCCTAAGTCAATAATTGTGTCAACTCTGCTTTAAGACTCAACCCATGCTTTAGCAGACTGTAACCACTATGTACACTCAAATTAGTTAATGGTAGGCCAAGGCTACATTCCATATTCCTGAAATCCCCATTGTTATACTTGGCCCTATCACTATTTTACAGTCTATCAGAAGGTTGGCCCCTATTCACTAAATTCATTATCAGTAAACAGAGTCATTTCCTTTCCCCTTCAGGGGAGCTACGACTATTAAAAATTGTGTTCTTTCTTACCCATAAACTTGTCACACCAGTTTACAGCCAATACTTATTCTCTGTACTGAGTTGTATTCCAAGTAAGATAATCCAATGTTAAAGGTATTAAAAGAACACTGGGAGTATGTTTTAAAATAGACATCTCTCACCCTCTCTCTGACACACACACACACACACACCCCAACAACTACCAAGTAATCTAGACTTCCCCTAGCTGGGAATTTTGTCTGTTGAAGTTTTTAAGCAAAATTAAGTACATTAAGTACATACAAGTACTGCTTACCTGTAGGATTGTGCCGGATGAAGAATACAAATGGTCTGTCTACTATGAACCAAGGAGGGGATGATCTGGCTATTAAAATTGCAGCTTGCAAAAAAGACAAGGTTTGAAGTTAGGCAAAGAAACTACCATAACACAAAAGGTACTCTATTCTATTAAAGTGGAACTTCCTGGTGTGTACTAGAACTTTGCGCCGGTAGAGATGAATGGCTAAAATCCACATGAATCTTTAAAGAAGTACAAGTCACATTTTATTCCCATAGGAACCAAAAAAAGGAAAAACAAGGCCCACAGGAAGGTGGAAGGACATCTCCTGTCATCATATGTGAAGGACACAGCAGCTTACTCCCTGCTACCTGGGTAGCAATGAACTTTATACAGGTGGTCAAAACATGAGCTATTAGAAAATACTTTTCCAGAAAAAAAGTAAACCTGTCTATCCTTCCTAGAAGACACTGATGCTCTAATCAATATTAGCAATTGATGCTCTGAAGAAGTTGCATAAACCCATCAAGTAATTTAATCTGAAGTACGTACTTTCCTACAAAGATATTGAAGTAGGCTGTCTTTGCTTAGTGATACAGTCTGTTAACGTAGTTTTCCTGACTGCCACTTTATCAGTAATAGTTACTTACTTGTTGCTGCAGAAGCTTTGGTTCCGTCTTCACTAACTTCAATTTTTGTCTTCTGCAAAACATGAGATACATGTAGACCTTCTGTTCCTGAAAAAAAAGTTTAAAAAAATAAATCTTGTAGCTAGCATGATAATTATCAGAAGCTGCTGTAATTCTGCTCAGATCCTGATTCTGCTGTGAAGAACATGGGATACAATCACTAAGTCTATAATCACAAACAAAATTAAAGCTATTTACTCTTCACTTTACCCCATTTACTAGGCTTTGTTTTCATTGTCTGAAGTACACACTTGCATTTTAATTTTAGTAAGGGTGAGCAAATTCAGTTTTTTGTTTTGCTGGTGGTGAATATTTTTCCCCCATCATTTTTATTTTTTTTAATCTGAATTTAAATCATGCTCCCATTTATCTCATGTTGAGGGTCAGGGTGGGGGAAAGCACTTGCAAGACACTTCACTTTCAATGAAACAGGAATCTGTTCTCCAAATTGGGTAAGCAAGCACAATGCAAGCTTTTTTGTAACATCCCTGTAGAAACTTATGAAAAATTTGATGGATGTGGAGAACAGAGGTAAGATGACATTTTGTCAAGCTCATGACTCTTATGTCTACATCCTATTTTCAGATAGGAAGTATTTGGTTTGGTCCAGTCCCCTAAGCTAGATATTTAGTCCATGTTTCCTGCTGCTTAAGAAAATTCAAGTTATTAAATATATACTTTATATTGCCATTATATCTTCAGTAAAGATCTAAAGTATTGTTTTAAGTCCTGCCGTGGATTTTAGACAATGCTTAAGACGTCCAAATTGTAACAAAATCTTAACTCGCTAAGCTGACCAGCATGATTTATTACTATAACGCTAGGCAAGAGGAAAAAAAGACATTACAGTATTCAATAAAAGCAAGAAGCCATGCTTGGCTGGATGCAAGCTAGAGCTTTGCTCCAGTGTCATGGTAACATTTATTCAAGACAAAACAGACAATTACACCGGTAAAACAACACTTTATTCAGTGCCAGAAGCCATGAATGACCACCAAAAATTCAGTAAAATAACTTACTTGTTATTTTTGCAAAGTTTGATTTTGACTCATCAAACATATCTGTAATACCAAGTGATTTCAGAGGGTCCTTCAGGTCTGTTTCTGCTACTGCTGTAAATCTAATTAGAAGAAACAAAAAGAATGCACAGGCATTATGTGAGAAAGTTGCCTTAAGCACCATGTTCCTCTCCTGTCAGGGGATGTATAATGACTCCAAAACACTCCCTGAAGGAGGAACAGATGACACTAGTACGTACTTGGGCAAAATAACTTGCACTCTTTTGGCCACCATGGTTGTCATCCAACTTCCTATTGTCTTTGTGCTGATGTGTGGAATGATAGCAGAGAGTGGTGTTGTATTTTCTGTAGGCAAAGCAATCAGCATGCTTATCATTTCTCCATGGTATGGCAACTCGATTATGTTATACCACAGCTCATTTGGAGTACTTGTAGTACCTAAAAAAGAATAGAGATGAGCCATAATTCCCCTCAGCCTTAAACGTTTTATTTTCAGATACCTGCTGCTATTAAGAGTCCACCAGGAAACCTTTTCCCACATCTCAAAAACAGATTCTAGCATCACAGGCTGCCTGCCTTCCAGCTAGGCAGTCCTTCAAGTAGTGGTATGGGTAGAGATGCTACCTTGACAGAAAGTATAATCTGGATAATATGAAGCATACAATATTTCTATTTGATCTGCATATTGTTTTCCAGTCAAGTCCTATCATCTTGGACTTAAAAGCAACTGTGCAAGAGATCATCAGGTCCGTAAATCAGCTGGGATCTAATTCAGGTCTCAGTTATAGCCAAGCTGATTGAGCACTGAGAAGCAATGAATAAGAAAAGGAGCAGATCTTTCCAAACTGAACAGGTCTTGCAGACAAGCCTTTTCCTTCAAGTGATTAAACCACCTCCTGTTTGAAGTAGTCAGCTGAATTTACTTGCTTAATAAGAAGCTCATTAGGAAGCAGTTTTAAGTCCTTCAAAGTAAGGGAGAGCAGCCACTTAGATGTAATGGACAAGGCCAATTGGATGAGTGAGAACACATCACCTCCAAGTTACAGCAAGCGTTGGGAAGACTGGCTTTGAGGAGCGCTCTGTAAGTTCCCTTTGGTTACTGTGGAACTTTTGGCATGTGACATCTTACAGGATGTTCCAGGGAAAACTCGTCAGTCCAACTACAGACAGGATTTCTGGGGAAGTTTTAGGATAGCAGTAAGGACCTTCCTTTTTCTTCATGTAAATCTGCACTTATCAGACCAAACTGAAAACTGAGATCTGCATTAGAAATTCAATCTTTTCGCAAGAACATGCTTTGAAAAGCCTGTATTACTAGAAAGCTAGTAGCATTCCATTTTTAGGCTGTAATTGTGTTAAGCTTTGCAGTTTATCTCCTTCTAGCATCAGAAGCAATGAAAAATGGTCAAAAATTAAGGCTGTGAAAGAACAATACCCACGCATTAGTTAGTTGTATCGAGATACATGCATCAGCTCTGAGCTTCTCATACAGAATTCAGGCCAAACCTACTGAACTATTGTCCTGTGACTCAATTTGAAGAACATGTGGTCCTCTGGTTCCTTCAGAACTGTTGATTGTACAAAGTTCCATTTCTTTATTACACTATGACACAGACTAATTCTACTCCAATCTTTTATTTACAGCTCATTAGTAGATAAGCCTCAAGTTTCTGTTGGCAATCCCCCTTCATTCTCATGAATTAAAAATTTCTTAAGAAACATGCAAGATTCTCAATTTCAGTACTTCATGTTTTTCACTTTTTTGAAAAGCAGGATAAGGCAAGTACTTTGTTAGAGTGCTTGACCTAGAGCAACCTTTCATAGCGACCTCACCCATACCTTACAGTACAAAATGCTTTCAAAACCACACAAAGTCTCCAGTATCAGCCACAACAAGTATATCATTACACTCTTCAGTTTGAAAGAAAAGGGCAAAATTTTTACCACCCCTTCTGGGATATTCAGTGGGAGTTACTGAGCTTACCGCAGCGGAAGATTGATAACTGGGACAACATGGGAACTTGGTAGATCTTCCCATCAGCTCCATGAAATGGCCGTTTCTTTGTGTTTTCAGGTCGAAATCGTGATTTCCATAAGCCCTTGAAATATACAGCATTTACTAGAACCAGTCTGGTTAAGCTGTCAATATCATCTGGAGCTACAACTTGATCAATCATGCCTAAAAAGAAAAAAAGCCAATTTGTTTTTACAACATTAACTAATTTTCCAATTTTGATAAAGACAGCAAAGCACATCTTACTTTAAACCTTCTGAATGTCTGTCAATGTGACAGCTACTCATTGTATAATATTTGAGATCCATGCAGTCAACAGGTTTTATTTTTTTGGTAAAAAAAGTAATCTTTTGGGATACCTAGAAAACAAGCAGCATATCTAGCTAACCAATGAACTGATGGGTCTTACCTTTTTCAGCTTGTGATCAGATCTGAGACTCAACCTAAGGAGGTCATAGCAATAATAGTTTTAACTGAAGCATTTTCCCCTTTCACACACAGCTCGTAACATTGCTATGCAAAGCTGGTGACACAGTAGAGAAAGAATCTGACATTTGTTTCACAAATGGCACATCCAACATCATTAGCAACATACTCCTCACATCTAGTTTTAACTCCATGAGATACCAAGCATATAATCAACTAGACTATGACCCTGTTGCAAAGCACCATCTCTGCCTTCAGTACATCTAAACTTGACAAATGGACAGCAGCACACTTGAACCATGAGGAGTTCTGTCAAGGCAGTGTTAATTAAGAACCTTCTAAACATTACTCCTAATAACAGTGACACATCTTGCAAAAAATTTAGGGTACTAAGAGCAAAAGCTGAACTGCCTTAGAGTTATTTTATTTTAAAGTCTTGTGTACTGATTTGCTTTCAAGCTTTTTTCCTCCCTCTTCCCCCCTCTGACAACACATCTGACAACATGTAGCTTCACGAGAACGCTGCTCGGGTTTCCTGCAGATTAAATAGAGATTATTAACAGCAGAAGCTTTTCAATCTCAGAGAGAACAGGCACGCACAAAAATCATACAAGTACACCTGCTGGGGCACTGGGACTACTGATCACTTGCAAATAGACTCTAAAACACACCATACATACCAGCTTCTAGACAGTTTCCAACTGCAAGGCACTTTTCTCCCTCTCCATTTTACTCCAGTGTTCCCAATCGGATCTGAGAGGTCTGATGTCACTCATGCACAGAAGATACTGGCTAATACTCACCCCTTGTTTCATTTTTCACCCACTGGTTGATGGAATCACAGGCTGTATTTGGGTCCTCAAAGTCCACACTCTTGACACTGCACTGAAACACTTCTTTGTTCCTTGTAACAAAAGGCACTTCCATTTTAAAGCCACTCTTTGCAAATACTGCATTAGCAATTGTAACAATGTCTTTATTCTTTTTTGAGACTATGAGCCTGTTTATCTTCTTTAACGCTTTACCAACTCCTAGTTGGAAAGAACAGCAAGTTTAATTTAGAACAAGATGACAAACAAACAATTACTTTATATGCAACTATTAATGACATGAAAGATCAGACATTAAGGTGCTGGAGTAGAAAAATACCAATTCTGAGAAGGCTTCCAGAATTGACATTTCTGAGCTCTTGTCTGAAGAGCACTACTAATTCCCAGGAAGTGTTAGTTTCACTGTGATGCCTTAAGTTGCCTCACCATCCGCCCTCTCCATTTACTACAGAAAGGAAATCAAGATTTCTACATCAGGTTCAAGTCCATACGTAGGCTAGGACACAGTCCTTAAGAAAACTAAATTTGCTACAAAGCGTAAGTCAGTCTCTCAACATGAGCTGGTCTTTAAAAAAAAAAAGAAAAGCTGTATAAGCTCCAATATCTACAGTTGAGGTCTTTAGGATATGAAAGTGAAAGCAGCTCATATTGAGTGCTTGTTGGCTCCTTCACTGCATAGAAGAGAATGCATATGGCAGCACAGAAGAACTGCTATGTTCATCACGCTCAGTTCTTGGTGTTGTTATAGCTTATGAAAAAGCATTTGTCTACACAGGGAAGATAATACCAGACAAGAAACTTAATGTTCAACCATTATATTGGACAGGATATTTGAGTAACTGTTTTCACAGCAGTTATTAACAAGTTCCCTCTGTTTCCCAATACAATTTAGCAGGAACAATTCCTGACTATTTCTCTATGTAGACAAACTTAAGAGAAGAGCTATAAAGGGAATAAATTAGTTGAGTTATTCTCTTAGTTGCATATAAGAAAAAGCCTCAGATGGCTTTGCTGTTTATAGCATCATGAATGCTTTAGCATTACCGTTTGTATGAAGTTCTACATGTTCACTCTCCAATATTACGGGCAAATTCTTTTTGAGAACATACCATAACAGAGGTTCTCAAACTGTATTCTGTGGACCACTGGTGGTCCACGGAGCACTTGCTGGTGGTCCGGGGAGAGCTGGCTGGTCTCATGATGCTGGCTCTCCTCCTTGCTTCCAGCTGCTAAATTGCATTAAAAGACAGCTAAAGATAGATTAAATACTTTCCAACTGTTACCTTTCCAAAGCAGTTGCTGTAGTTGCCAAAGAACTGTAAGGCATCTTGAACAAAAGCAGAGGAGGTCTGTGCAAACAGACAGGTAGCATTCCATACTAAGTCTCTATAGCAAGATAGAGGCTACCTTCTGAGAAGTTTGAGAACCTCTGTGTCTCACAGAGAGGATTAGAAAGCATGTAAGCCAAATAAAACCAGCTGATATAACGTATCAAAATTTTTGTGAGCACTCATGATTTGAGCATTAAGATGCTCCCAGAGTTGATTATCTCTGGAAGAGATTTCAAATCTACAACAGTAAGAGCTTAAGTTGACGAGTCATTTTGCTGTGCTTTAAACCAAAACAGCAAAGCAAATGAAGACATGTTATACAGTGATACTACTCAAGATTTTAAAATGCACTTACCTCTTGGAGGGTTTTCTGCTCCTGGAAGGAAGACAGAATGCTGGTACTAAGATGTTAACTTTTGCTGGCAAATACACAATTACTCAGCATGCAAAGTAAAGCAGCAAGAACTTTCAGCCTACACCCTCAAGAGGAGAAGGCATTGGCAAAGGAATACAAACAGGTGCATGCAGTGTCAGGAACAGACAGGCAGAAATGTCTGTTTCAAGAAGGTTTCAGACAACTGTGGTTTCAAGGATCCTGATAGCAGAAACAAGTGAACAAATCTGAAGAGCAGAGTGAAAGTATCAATTATATGATTAGGCTTTGCACTGGTTTTAATATGAAAAGAAATATCCTACTGCCCTTTTATCTAAAGAGTCACACATTCAAGGGCTGCTCAGCACAGCCTCTCTGAGCAGTTTTAGGAGAGCAGTTTGCAAAGATGAATAATTCTAACCAGGGCCTTGAAATCATCAGCAAAGCTACTTACAAGCTAGTTAGTTAAAGGATATGTAGATGTCTACATTCAGATTGTCAATTAAGTACAAATGTCCATTTTTTTGCTCCAGTGAGCTGAATTAACTGATTTACAGTGCAGTCCAGCAGACTTTGAGAACCGTCCCAACGCAGTAAATTGATTCTGACCAAACAATTAAAAAAACCCACAGCCCTCAAAAAACCCATCCTACCCAAAGAACCTTAGGAATCACTTACCATTTACACTATATCTCATCATAGTTGTAAGCTGCTTCTTTGTCTTGCCATCAGCACCCAGCTGCAACACCCCCAGCACTGATGCAATTCCATGAGGAGAAACTACTACATTGTCCTGAGGCTTAGCTTTCACTATCTGATTGAAGACTTGGATTCCAACATCAGAGCTAAGCTCCTCGAGAGGATAAAAATTGAACTGGGAACACACAGATGTTAAAGTCCCAAGAAGAAAGAGAAGTGAGAAGTGCCAGTTCATGATTTCTGGTTGGAAATAACCTGCAAGAGAACAAGACAAGAAAAATTAAGTCAGCCTTCAAAAAAAAACAAACATGTTTTGGGTTTTTTTTTTCCAGTTTATTTATTTGGCAAGTCTTAACTGGCAAGCTTTGCACATGCTTCATGCACCATTCACAAACTTCTAACAGTGGGACTCACACCCACAACCTGCATTTTAGGTGTGGGTATCTCCAGAAGCAGAGACAATCACAAAATAGCTAGATGTTAATGATTATATAACAGGACAAAAGCCACCGGGTTGGAAAACATCCACTACCTCTTCTTCAAATTTTGTTAGCTTTGTATTTCAGACAAATGGAAGCTCAATACTCTGTTCAAACTGGCCTACAGGACAACCTATTGCTAAGTGCAGTGCTACGGTTCTCACCCAGTGCACTGATACAGTTCACAGATCATTTTCTGCAGTGAACAGAAGCATATATACATATATGCAAACAGACCTGTTGTGGGAATTTCCACCTGCCTAGAATAATAGAAGTGAGCTGCATAATCACCATTTTTCATGATGAGTAACATAGGAGGAAGAGCCTCAGATTGTAAGATGCAGGGTTAAGTTACAATTTCAGCTTGTATTTATTCATGTATGAAAATTTAGCAGCTATTAATGCAGAAAGAAGATTTATTCAAAATGGGGGCCCATCTTCACCTTCAGAGCTCAATACCTAACCGAACAGCACTGTTACTCCCACAATGCCATAGAAACTGAGGCACAGGCAGCAGCAATTTGTTCAGGACCTCTCAGCATCTGATTAGAGAACCAAGCCCAAATCCTAAACACACTAGGTAATGTTTACCTACTAGGTTTGATTTCCTCTTCATGGATATGTATTCAATACCATTTAGTTAGGGCAAAAAAAAATTACTTAAGGCAACAGTCACACCGTAATCTTTTCCACGAAATCAGGCTCTCTCACTAATCTTTGAGAAGTTCAGTCACAGCATAAAGTTAAGCACAGGGCGTCCATTTTCATGCCAGCAAGTGAGCCAGCAATTGAGCATGCTGAGATGCTAGTCTTCCAGATGCACCAACAAGCCAAGGGGCAACCCAGCTCACTGATGGCTAAAAAAGCTGCAGAAAGTACATACCACTGACTCAGATATCATTCGCTTGCAAAAGCTAAAAACAGGCCTCTCCTCCCCTCGAGCCTTCTGATAGTCGCCACGCTTTCTCTTCTGGCTTAAGCCACCCCAAAGCAGAAGGCCAGCAGCAGCTCACTACCCAGCTGAGAGCACTGCAGAGTTTCCACAGCCTGCCTCCCACTCTCAAGCAGGGCGCAATGCAGCAGGGAGCTCTGCCACGGCAGCCTACCTACGCTGCAAGCTCACGCCACACCAGAGTGCCTGGTTACCAGAAAACCAGCTGGTGTTTCTATAGATTCACTTAATCATCTTTTAATAGCATGTACTTTCACTGTGCTAAAAGGGTTGAAAGCAGCACATACAGCATTTCCACTTTCTTCTGCACTGCTTCAGGGGAGGCAATCCACTTACTCAAGCTTGCTCCTACAGCACAGAGTAACGCAAATGCTGTCTGAACAGAAGCAGAGCTGAGCCGTGTCTCTCCCACAGCCCAACAGCGATGGTATCACTGCCACCAGAGGAGCCAGTCTGACCAATTCAAGTCAATTAAGAAAAAGTAAGGAGGACAGGTTAACAGCCTGCCCTCTAATTAGGTCTGTCCCATCAACTTCTAATCCTCCTCTATCCCCCAAGCGCTTTGGCAGTCACAGAGGCACAGTTCCTTCTAAAGGAGCCCCATGCCAGCCACTGACATTACACAGCTTACTCTAAAAACCAACCTGGATTTGAGCAGCCGCAGCAGATAAGATGCACAGAAAGAAAATCCAAGTACAACCTGGCCCCAAAGCAGCCTGCCCAGCCACCTCCTAGGCCTGTCCTGGGCTTCTTCACTGCTGGAGCAGGAAGACACCGTGGGCAGAGCCAGCAGTGTGACACGGAAAAGGAATTTGTACTTTTTTCTCATGTTAAGGAATACTCTTCATAATTACTTGATACTAATACTTACAGCCCACCTGTCACCACCATTTGGTTTTCTCTCTCTCCAAGCAGCAGGTACACTAAAACAGCAGTGCTGCCTTGAATGAAGCATTATCTCAGAACTCAGAGAAGGCAGGTTTGGGTTTTAAGGATTTCATGCCATGCTGACCATCTTCTGCCTACCAGGAACCCAAATGGTATTTTCAACAAATATCCTTAACCCCAGTATTAAAAAGACTTTTATCCTTATTCACTATCTTGGCAAAAAAAAAAGATAAATCTATTAGAGATTCTTAAAGCATACCTTCCCTTGACACCTTACATTGCAAAGCATGTTACAAGGGCAAAGAACAATGATACAGCTATGAAACTAAGCTGTTTTATTGTCATTTATGTATTGTATCTGCATAAGCCTGGTTAAAGTCAGACACATCTTTCCTCTGCCTTTAAGCTAACACAGTACATTGTGGTCCCATATATATATATTTTTATTTCACTGGTGAAAGCCTTGTCCAGATTCAGGAATGGCAGATACCAGCAGCCGTGTATTTTTCTTCAGAGAGCATGAGAAGTCCTGTCAGAATTAACATGACTGCTTCCAAGGCAAAAATAAAATCCAGCAGCTGTGGCCAAGTGTGAAAGCCACGGCCTCCTGCACCTGGCTTCCCCAGACACTACTGGGCTCACCCCATCTCTCCCTCCTGCTACACCATTAGGGAAGGTCAGTCCCTGTTTGAGAGCAGTCTCTAGTAGACACCTAATAAATAAGTGAAACCAAGTTCTGCAGTATTCCAAGCACAGGAAAAACTAAAAACACTTTTCAGTATTATACAGCAGTTGATTCTTGGCTCTGCTATGCCCATTGCATGACCTAACCAGCTCATGGAGGAGCTAATTTCATCTTAGAGCAAAAGCAGCATTCATACGTTATTAATGCTCCTCACATGGATTTTAGTATATTCAACTTTTATGCAGTTCGGTAACAAGAAATGCATTTACATATCCTGAAAGAAAGAACCAGCTTAACCGCAGTGCAAGGAGAAAAAAGCCAGAGAGGATGCAGGATGTGTAGGATGAAAGCAGTTGACCTGCTGTACAGAATATCTACAAGCTTTCAACAAGCTTTCATCACTGAATCTAAAAAACTTGGCAATAGCTACATCAGAATTTAGGTCTCGCCCATGACAACATGGTTTTGGTGTTTGTTTTATGGGTTCTCTTGGTGGCATGGGATATCTCCTACAGTATTATGATACCTTTGGAAAAAAGATGCAGAAGTTTTTTGGGACCTTGGTTTTTGAAACTATTCTCAATCCTACAAGATATTGAGAAAGCTGCTGCATTAGTGAGATTGCATTGCAATCCGTACGGGCAACACTAGAATGCCAAGTCTTCAGCACCATAGGTCCCTTGTGGCTTTTCTGCTTTAACAGAAGGCATGTGGTGCTGAGAGGGAGGGTACATGCTAGCTGGGGGTGTGATTAGTCCCATATGTAGTCTGTGGCATGTGGTGAAACACAAGGACTTCAGTTGGACTCAGTGATCCATGGGTCCATTAAAATTTGAGATATTCTGTGATTATATGAATACCAGCAACTGTTGCTTCACCTCCCTTACCAAGGACCACAACCCTGAGTCCTGTATGCCATGCTAAATGCAGGGTTACTGCCTCTATCGGACCACCAAGCCTACTTAAAGGCACTACATATTTTCAGACAAGCAGTTCAGTTGGGTAGACAGTTATTAGTAAGGAAGAAGAACACCACAGCATGCCATACCTGTCATAGAGTAATGCAAAGCCTACCAGTTCAGATAAGATGTCTTCAGGCTACCAGTCCCTGAAGGAACACAACCTCTAGCCTGTAATGCACTCAACTCTCACTAGGCTTTGACCATCATCCCCGTAATGCAGGGGGATTGAAGATTTGAAGTCGAAGATTTTGGCTGAAGCATTTACGTTGCAAAGAGAATACGATGCTTCCAGCCTGCAGTCACAAAATGCTTCATGCAAAAGTACATTAATAGACTGTTTCATGCGAGTACAGAAAAGCATTTGGTGGAGCTGAGAGAAGTTACATAGTCAGCCCTGAGCACAAAAAGCCACTGAGCGTGGAGATCCTCCTACAGGAATCAGGTTATGAAGGACTCCATCGTCAGAGAGCCAGACTGGGCTGTTGCTGATCTGCACATAGATTGCTAGTGCTACTGTAGTGTACATAGTGCTGCACCTACAGCACTAAGTACAACAGTATGTCAGAATCCTACATGACATCTCAAAGCATGTATTTTGAGCCATCACTTCATCAGCAGTAAAATAACCCATAAGGCTCCTTCTCTCAGCTGCAAGCTGGATTCTGCAGCTTCTTAAAGACTTACCAGACAAAGAAGTTTAGACACTAGACTTCATTTTTGTGAATAGCTGAAATTAAAATAGCAGCAAGTGCAGCTACAGATAAATTAGTGTCCCCAAAAAAGCATTACTTCAACACTATAGATTTCACTGTATTGAGCCCCAGATAGCTCAAACTCCACCTGGACCAAACATCTGGGGCTTCACAAAAGCTGAGATGTTGGTGCCTCCCCATTAGTGCCATCTGTATACTAATGTTAAGTCTCATTTCAGCTGCAATGTGAGCAGAAAAAGTAGCTTGCTGCATTTAACATACTCTCTCCAGCAGAACTGAATAAGTATTCAACCAAATTTATTAACAGTCTTTTAAAGAGCTAGCTAAGCATACAGGAATTATTTCCCCAAAGCAACAAGACCACTCCAATGGCAGTGGGAAGGTCACATGCCAGGTCTTGTTTTTCAGGAGATGCACACTTGGCAGCATATTAGGAAACTCAAGCTTTCCCTCTCCCCCTCACAGGTGTTTGCAACTCCTCTTCTGCCTAAGCCTTTTATCTCAAAGCCTTTAACTTTGAGAGTCCTTTCCTAATATGCTGCTTGGCCACTCCTAAATATGCTTTTTGATTCAGAGCAGCAGGATCCACATCCTGAATGGAGGCAAGTTCAGAAATAGCATCGTTCACAGCACACAACAAGCCAAACTAAAAACATTCCATCTTCCTGCAGGTTTTGTGATACCTCCTGAAGTTTGGCTCTCTCCTGTTCAAACTCTTTACAGTGCTAGCTGCTTTAGGGGGGGAAGAAAAAAGCAAAAAGCACCACAGCCCCCCCACTTATATACAAAAATAAAACCCACAATGTCTCAGCATGTTAAGTAACAAAAAAAAGCATAAAACAGATGTTTATTGCTCAGCATCTAGAAGGCTTAATACATGCAGAACTTTACAAAGGAGGGATAATTCCTAGTTTTTAAACACTTTTCGACAGTTGAGTACTTACATCGCTCCAAAGAGGAATAAGTTACTGTCAACACCGAAATAAACATGCCTTGTACACTGAGGTAAGCTGGAAGGCTTTGTTGTTTTTTAAAGACACATTTTGCATGTTAAGATATTGGTTTGACTTCAGGTGCCACAGTCCCCTCCGCATTTGCACAAAGTTGACAGTGCTGGTTCTGAGACTCTCCTGAACTTAATCTTTTCTCTGTAACTCCTAATTCTCCCAGTTCATTTGTCCATTTGTGTTTCAAAATGGATCGCCTCCATCTGGAAAGCCTCCCTCCTAGCTTCATCCAACCAACCTCCTCTGCCAAGGGGGAATTTCCCAGTGGAGCTCCAACTTGTAAAACTGGCTGGCCCCAGATATGAACCATTTCTTTGTCCAAGCAAAGTTCCCACATGAACAAAAAGATTTAATGACTCTTCATGAAAAGTCCTGACCAATGCTTCCTGAAAGTTTCAGTTTAGCAGGAAGGACAGACAGACAAGCTTTACTTCAAGATTTCCAAAGCCTCATAGCTAGCACCTCCAGGATTTCATACACCAAACAGATGCTTATGAGAAAAAAAGTCTTCAACATTTACATCATAGCGCTTCACAAAGACCACATTTCACATGGTACAGTAAATTCAAGAGATAGCTTTTGACCTCACCATTCAGCTGTAACCATACCACATCCACTGCTCAATTTCAAGAGCACAGGTAGGCATCTCTGTAGAATTTGCTTTTACTTCTATTTATGCACTGATGGAAAAAGCCTACTTGAGCCTAGCTTCACGAAGCAAACACTATTCCCTGACAGCACAAGGCAGGCCTACTGAGATGATTCTGGAATTTTTAGCACCGCCACGGCTTTCAAAATCTACCTTCATTCTCTCATTACGACACATTCATAGCATCATTAATGCTGGAAAAGACTGCCAAGATCACCCAGTCCAGCCATCCACCTACCACCAATACTGCCCACTAAAACGCGTCCCTCAGTGCCACATCTACACACCTCCTGAGCACCTCCAGGAACGGTGACACCACCACTTCTTTGGGCAGACCGTACTAAGTTTCTACATGGTACTTTCATATAGGAAGATGAAACTTCACAGCCTTCTCTAGGATCCACTGTCAAGTTTTACAGACTCAAGAAGATTAAACAAATGTTTTTCATTTAATGGTGTCCCTTTATTAAAGAAGTGGTTTTGTTGATCTCAAGTTCTTTATGCAACACTGCTATTTTACCATAATGAAGAAACAGCATGGGATAGGCAGCCCATCATGACTAATGTTGTAGAACCAGTTTTCTAAAAACCACACAGCTCAGTACTGTTTCACAACATGGCAGCTAGGCTGCAACCCACCACTTTGGATTTATCCCAGAAGAGAGACTGATGGTTCAGCAATTGAAGTATTTGCCTACAACTTAACAGCAGGTTCATAACCCAGGTTTTCCCTTGAGTTCTTGTAGAAGAAAGGCCTCCGTGGAACCACAGTTTCTACATTTACTGTACATTAATAACACTCGCTATGCGAGCACAGGCTCATTAAGAGCCTAAGGCAAACCTACAGGTCTGTAAGTTCCCATTAATAAGGTACAGGTTATCTACTCTTTGATAATGGGCTGTGCAAGTACAGATTCATGGAGCAACTCCACAAGATTCAGGACTAACAATGGCTGGTATCTCACCAAGTCGGTTTTCTCACCACCACCATCACCAAGTTAACCCTTACCACTGCTATAGCATGGGACCTTCTCCTCCTTGAAGAGCACTGAAGGGAAACCAAGTACTCTTATTCATTCCCACTTGCTACAGGGATTCCTCTGACATCAGGCTTCACTCCCCCCTTTGCAATTCTGCGCAACAAACTGAAACCTGCATCTTCAGTCAAGGTAAGCTTTTATCTGCTGGCCAGTAACAGGTGTCCTGCCTCCTGCACAGACCAGGAGGAGCAGAAAGCCTGGGTAAGAGCAGCTCCACAGCCATCAAGTGCACCCCCAGCTGTCTGACCACTGGGAGCTCACCAATGCACATTCTTCAAATGGCTTACAGTACTAACAGCAACAATCAACATCGAGCCCTGGAAAAGGGCAAGCAAGGAATAAAGGAAGCTCAAGGCATAGAATTGAGTCCTCAAACCAAGCTGTTACATACTAGATTAAGCAAATACTTGCCTTCAGATTCTACACCTTTTAGGTTTAGGTTTACAGAATACTCTTTTTTTTTTTTACCTACTAAACAGCATTGTAACAACCCTAGTTCTTCTCATTCCACATCGTAAAGTCTCTGGTTTTACAGCACAACTGGAAATGCATTTTCTGTGTAGCAGTAATACTTCCATACTCACGGGAAAATGAGAGATGGCAGGACATGAGCCATTGCCATCTATCCAAAGCATATGCACACAGTAACAGATATGTCCAAATGGTGACATGACTGGATTTCAGCCTTCCAAGGGGACTTTAAAAGAGGAAAAAACCCAGCAAATACTTGAAATAATGCAGATAAAAGTTTTAAGTCTCTGCCTTTTTCTGCCCTCCTACAAGAGGTATAACCATGATAATAGTGTTAGTAGTTGTACAAAGTTACATATTTGTATTTTATTTCACCATAAACATCAACTGGAACAACTCCAGTATCCTCTGTTTGACCTAAGAACCCTTGTAAGATCATGTACAAGCATACAACCAAGACCTCAAACATGGAGGCATCTAGGCAAAACTACCATAATTCCAACAAAATACTTCAAGAGAAAACACTGTCCTATTTACAGTGCTTGCTGTAGAACTGGAGAGTGACAGCAGACAAGCCTTTTATTTACTAATCTTCTACAGTGTTTATGATCAAATGAATTTATAAACCTTATTTATTACCTGGTATGCCAGTTTGAACATAATTCTTGAAGTGTAATTTAATCAGTGATGAAAGTTCTGAAAATTAAAAAGCTGACTGATTACTTAAACCTAGGATAGCCTGACATACTCAGATTCACAGAAACATCAGATTAACAATTTCCAGTGGCCATTTCTCAGCTATTTCAGAACTAGCTTAAAGTTACCATAGCCTTAAGGCTGCACAAAAATGACAGATCTACATTTTTCTTTGCAGCACTCAGATTAACTTATACTCATCTTTTCCCTCTCCCTAGCTTTAGAAGCAGCACCAGCCAAGTAAAAGGCATCAGGACTCACTGGTGCTGTAAGGCTGTGGGAATCACATCTCGTAAGAACACGGGATGGATGAGGCACCACGCCAGGAGCCCCAACCATGCTCCTCAGTTATCTGCAGGACAACCGACATTAACCAGTTAATGAGAACCAAAAACTGTCCAGAAGAATATACTTGCAAAAGCATGTTTTTTTCATTAATCTGACCTCACTTCTGATTAATCCCACTGGCTTCCCTACATTTTCTGGAAAGGCAAGACCCAAACTTCCGCAGAAGAAAAAAAAAGAATCAGATATGAACTATGCATGAGAGCCCTGCCAGAACAGACCACGACCTGCTATGTTAAATCCTTGATTCAGTTCAGACTAGGAGCTCGTAGGCTGGGCTGTGAACTGCGCTCACAGAGAAGCCTCCACACAGCCCATCGCTATTTCTGAAATGCAGATGACAAACCTCAGCAGAGGAAGTAGGCAATTAGCTGGGACAAGCAGCCTCTTAAAGCGAGCTGCCAGAGCAGCTGGAGGCCTCAGGCTTGCTTCATTGCTGAGAAAGCTACATAAGATACACAAGCTACTCCTCCAATATGAAGGTATACAGTGAGACTGGGACATATGACTAGAGAAACTTCTACGTATGATTTAGATAGCTTCTTCACATTCTTTAACAACAGAAAAAAAACCTCAGTTCACCTCTTAACTTTGTACCTTTAACATGTCAGAGCCAAGGAAAAGCCTCCCCTCTCCTATCTAAAACAACAAAACTGAAGTCCCTCCACCTTCAGCCAGCAGGCACTTGCAGTTCATACCAGGTGATACAGTTGTCTCACAAGCAGTGAGGACCATCAATCAATAAGCAGAACAAGTGTGTTCTTCTGCAGGAATAGGTGTCTCAAAGTCGTTAACTGAGACAAGAATTTAAGGAGAAAACAAAGCTTGGCCAAAGCTACATGAACCCCTATCATCTGCACATTAGCTGACCTGAGACTCTGATGTATGAGCATTTCTCAGTACTGCTTCTGGAGACCCCCGTGTAATTTACTGCAGCTCACAGCCCACTGCTGAGCAACACTTCTCACAACCCAACAGCTCATACCTGCACGCGGAGGCCACTGCACACACACCACCTTCAGCAGGGCCTTCAACCCAGAACGTGCTGGCAATCCATGTGGTGCCCCTCCATAGCTGCTCTCACGAGGACAAAATGGGAAACCCCCCCAATCTAAAGCCAAGGAAGAGAGAGAGCAGGAGGCTGCCTGAAGCTCGTGGTTTAAACCAATTGCTGACCATAGTCAGCAAGACAGATTTCCGCCTTCAGGATATCTATTTACATGAGGAATACCCTTCCATACTTAAACCAACCTGCGGCATATTTATCAGATATCAGCATAAGCTACCTTCCAGTTTCACCCTGGAAATATAAACCAAAGCATCTCTCTGGCTACTCGAGGTGAACAGTGGACCACTGTTGCCATTTATTTCCAAGACTCGTGTGCTTTTACAGGTACTGCTCAGGAAGAGGTGCTAAAGGATCATGCATTTCACTTGGCATTTCAGTGCCTTAAGGCCAGAACAACCAATTCCAGCAACTGTGTCTCAGACCAGCATTTTCACATCCTCTTCCAGTGCACTGTCCGCAGTCTCCTACTTCAGCAGTGACCCCTGAAGCTGGTACAAGTATTCACGTAGTGAGCTTTTAGTAGCAACACGGTTCACAGAAGAGACAGGAAGGAGCAGAGCACAGGACATCTTTCCAGAACACATCAGCCTGAACATTCGTACAGCTACAGCTGTGAGATGAATCACCTGCATTTTTCATCTTTGTTTCCTCCCACCCCATCATTTTAACCATCACCTGAACATATATCTGGTTGAATGTTTTCAGCCTGGTCACAATTCCATATCTACAAACTGTTCACTTTAAGGTAACTTCCTAAATTTTCAAGATCCTCTAACTTACAATGTTAACCTTTAACCTCTTTGGTGGAAGAGAAGCTATTCCATGCTGCCTACCCCCCACAGCAGGAAAGGAGGTGGCAATTCTTAATATCACCCTGCTTACTCACAAGTTGTTTACGGTTAATACAGGTACACTGATTTACACTGTACTTACACATTAGTACTTTGCTATAAAATATGATTTGTAAGTATGCTACAGGTCATTAGCAGGATGCCCACAGGCATGCAAAGATGACTGTATTCAGCAGCACTGTACAGATTAGCAATAATTCATCCATCTCTTCCCTGTCTTCCCATATGTAAAGTTCCTCAGCTCTGAAGAGTGGCAGAAGGCAGCTAACAGACCAACTAACTGTAAGTGTCTGGTTCATTAGAGCAATTTCCCCGATTAATATTATGAAAAACATCCTTCTCATGCACAGTCATGATGAAGCAATTCAAGCTGCTCAGACAACCCTGATTTCAGGTTCAAAAAAAATAATCAAAAAAGCTTCCACAGAGCCTCACTTTCTTCAGCCACAAACACCGCAATTGCCTGGCAAGGGTCAAAAGCTGAGCCCAGCTGCACAAGCCCAGCAGACAGAGCACACCTTCCTCCAACAGAAATCCAGCCCAAGCTCCCCCCAGATGGCTCCCTTACTGCATAAGTATGCAATTTACATACATCTCCATTTTAAATCCTAGCCATGAGGTGAGGGAGGTATTCTGATCCACCTA
Source organism: Perdix hodgsoniae (assembly GCA_035772895.1). Taxonomy (NCBI): domain Eukaryota; kingdom Metazoa; phylum Chordata; class Aves; order Galliformes; family Phasianidae; genus Perdix; species Perdix hodgsoniae. Next base: position 4,541,472 of record JAPSGF010000037.1, on the reverse strand, counting down.
TATATGCATGCACACACTAACCTAGTTGGGAAAAATGCAACACCCTGGCTTTGCTCTCGGCCATTTCCCTGCCTGGCAGTATTCCTGTTAAGGAGCTTTAGGACTAGAACCTATTTCTGGTGGCACAGCATAGAGACCCGCACTGAAGGGTCCGTATGGCTCCAAGATGTGCTTGCTACCCCGTTGTCAATGACAACACCAAACAGGAGCTTCAGCAGTTCTGTGTGCACCTTTAAACAAAACCCACTGCAGAGTCCTGCTTATTTTGGGACTGATGTGAGTTTATTCCCTCTCCTGCAAGGGATACAGTGAGCTATCACGTGCAGTTCTGTAGCGATGCGCACATCTCCCCTTCCTGCAGCAGTGTCTGTAACACCCAGACACAGGCAGCAGCAGCAGCAACTTCCAGACGCAGCTTCTCAGCATCTTACGAGCACAGGCAAAACTCGCTGACAGCTCATCCGGCACACAACGTGCCCGCAGTCCTGAAGGTACCACAGCCTGGTAGCCATTGCACAAAGTTCACATCTGTGCCAAACAGCTGCTGTTCGCACAGGTTTAGTCACACACCACAAAGCACCAAAACCCTACGCTAGCACATCTTACAGCTCATCTGCCTGATCACCCTGCTCTCCTACTGCACTGGTTGTCACCTTGCACGCTTACAGGGCTGGGCAGATCACCCCACGGGGGCACAGCTGCTTCTCACACCATGGCTTCTCCCGTTCCTAAGGTGTGCAGCGGTGCCACTGCCCACACCTGTGTGCGCTTTATGAACAGGCACGGTGAGGGCTGGTTCCTAATGAATTCCTGCGAGGAGCAGGGAGTAAGACGTCAGTAAGCACTCACACATGAGAAAGGCAGGGGAGAGGAGGAAGTCATTTTTCAGCGCAGTTTAAGAGTCAGCCTCCCAGGTTTCTCTTTCAGGAAGTTGCCCAAGAATGCAATTAAAACCACAAGAACTAAACCATGTTTCAGAAAGACATGCAGGCATGGGAAAATTAGGGGGAGGGTAGGGCGAGCGACTGTTCAAGGCATCTAATCCACAGGCAGGTATTCACGGGTTTTAAAAGAAAAATCCAGCATTTGGGTTTAACCTGTTAGCACACCGGTAGTCTCTCCAAAGGTTTTGCTTCTACATGAAGACCCTACCGCATGTCACAGCGCAGAGAAGAGGCAAGGAGCACCATTTTAAAGAGAGAGAAAAGGCTCTCCCGCACCGCGCTTTCTGCTCCAAGACCCCTCAGAGCTGGGCGCACTCAGCACAGACCCTCCGCACGCAGGGCAGGGCGAGGAGCTCCAGCCCAGCTCACAGCTGGTGCCACCGGCATCACCTCAACCCCGTGCCACCAGCAGGAATTCGCCCACCCCTTCGTACCCAAACCGCAGCGGCCACGCATCCCTCTCCCACGCTTCCCCGTCGCTCTGCATCTCAGGAAGCCTTCAGCTGCCAGCACAGCTCCGGGCCGCTCTCCCAGCAGCAGGACGGCAGCTCCGGGCACGGCGGGGCTCCGTGCGGCCGCCGCGCGGTTGGGGCCGGGAGGGCACTGCCCCGCGCCGCGACCAACCGGGGCGGCCCCGCGCAGCCCGGGCTCGGCTCAACGGCGCTGCCGGGCTCCGCTCCCCGCCCGCACGGGCAGCGGGACGGGCACGGCAACTCCTCGCTCCCCCCGAACGAACGGCCCCGGACGGCGCCCACGCAGCCGCAGCGGGAAATTTATGCACGCGGGTCGCCGAAGCGGCGGCTGTCAGCAGCGCGCGGAGAAACTCCGCTCCCCCGGCGCACAGCCGCGCTCTCCCCGCGCCGCCCGACGTCCAGCGGCCCGCCCAGCCCTCCTTCCGCCGGGGCAGCGCCGACGGCCCCGCCGCGCTCCGGCCTCGGCCCCACGCTCACCTCCCTCGCAGCTCCCAGCCCGCTCCCGTCGCGGCCGCCCGTACGCAGCGCCGGTCGGTCGGAGCGCGGCGGCGCCCGGCGTTTATAGGGCCCGCGGCCCGCCCCGCCCCGCCCGCCCCTCCGCCTCAGGGCAGAGCCGCCCGCGGAGCGCGTGGGGAAGCGCCGCGCCGCGCCGGGCTGCGAGGGGGGCGGCGTGGCCTGCGCGGCCCCGGAACCCGCGGCGGCGGGGCAGCGTGGGGCTCCGTGGCGGCGCGGCCGGCTGCGTGCCCTGGCCGTCGGCTCTGCCCCGCTGCACAGGGACAGCAGGAGGCTCCCAAAGGGCGACGCGGTGATACCGGCGTCTCACGACGTCCTTCCTGGCGCTTTAGCCGGGAGGCAGCCTGATGAGAGAGAAGTCTTTCTTGGGAAAGCACACGCGAATCTTAACGCTGCCTGATAGCCCCGGGCTCCTCAGCTGACAGCAAAAGTTGGATTTTCCACTGCTCGAAGCCGAACTGTGCTATCATCGAGCCCAAAGAAACAGGAGAGCCATTGGTCCGACAGAGTACAACGCTTTCTTGTTAAGTCATCCTTTCTGAGCTCGTTCTCCAAAAAATTTCACATGCACAGCACAGTCCAGCTTTGAAGAAACAGGACAAGTATGTAATAAACCACATTCTTTCCCTCAGGAGTTTGGACTCCTCAGCATGAAGGGAAAGAAAAAATGTCTCCTGACAGGAGCTGCAGCAGCAGCAGCTGATGGTGTTGGAGTTTCCCAGTACCAAGATGGCCATGGGGAGCCGTCACAGTGCAGAATGCTGGCGGGCAGGACGGGGCAGGCAGGCAGGATGGGGAGGTGGCCGGGAGCCTGGCCACAGGGAGGGGAACTTGGGACGAGGCCCTGGCACTAGCAGGCAGGCTGTCCAGGAATGCTTTCTTCACAGGCAGTGCCATCAGAGATGGATGTTTTTTAGGCTTTTAATACAGCAGTCACTTGCCATTTACTAATTAGCTCCTTTTTGCTATTTTCATTTTAAAATGTCCTCTTTTTCTTTTTCCAAAATGCTAAATTTCTGCAAGATGTACCCTCCTGAGCTGAGTGGTGCTGAATTTCAAAAAGAAAACAATGAAAAAGCCCACTTGCAATTATACTTTTAGTGGGAGTGACCTCTGAGTATCTATATTCTCTCATGGACAAACAGAAAGCTATGTACTGTGTCAGAGCTCTTGCTTGACTGCTTAACATCATGATGACCATATGGAGAAATGTTACTGAGTGGTCTGAGGAACCGTTTGGTACAATGTGGCTGGAGGCAGAAGAGCCAACTCATGACAAGCCAGCTGCCCCATTCTGGGGCAAGAATCCTGGCTCCAATACGAAGGGCTGAAGACAACATCAACCCACAGATACTCTCAGCCTGGGTCCAAATACAGAACTTCCAGGTGCAATCTTCACTATCTGTCTGCAACAGAAACAGGAAATCGGTAAGGGAAGTTGCATTTCACACAAATCAGCATGAACTAAGTTCAGTTTTGCTTGAACTTGCTTTGGACAGCATAGTTCCAACCTGGTGAAGCTCTGGAGCTGAACAGTTACAGCTACAAGGCAATGCTATCCCTCTCCTTTCTGGTTGCCACAGTAGCCCACACCTGGATATTGAAGTAGCCCTGGGCAATCACCTCTCACACAAGCGTGAAATCATTTTTCTCCTCACTAACAAATGGTTTAAGTGATCAAAGGGTGCTCAGGAAACAGAGGCATCATACATAGGTGGCTGGTTGTAGAAATTTGAGCATCAGGCAAAAGAAGTTGCAGCTAAGCAGGTTTTAGGTGAAGCTACGTGAGGTGCGTGCAGCGCATGTAACAGCCACCAGAAGGGAAGCAGTGCTGATTTCTCCATCCTGGAGGCTCTGAGAACCACTGTGGCTCTTTCTCCACTGCTTGCCAGACCCTTGTGACCCACCTCATTTCATTGGGAAAAAAAATACATAACACTGAGCTTTTTTTCTGGAACCATTCACTGAAGGAGCCTTCTGATGGCCTGATGGGTGCCGGAGGCACTGCACTGACAAATTGTCCAGGCCTATGGCAGCCAGCAGTGAGCTTAAGCCAGCAGCTGGCTTAAACTGCTCTAGAGACTTCAGTGCAGGAGGCACTGCAAGATCTGACTCAGATTCCTTTATGTGTGTGCATGTGGGCTACAATTTGTTGCTACTGGAATTCATTTCATACATAAGTACCTATGCACAGAGATTAAAGATGAGCACATGAAAGCAAAATTCACTGACGAGTCGCATGTGCTGTGAGGCTACACTTGAAAGCCCATAGGCTCGTCTGATGTTATCCCACCTTAGGAAGGGCAGATTTCAAACTGTGCACAGAGTCTCTACTGAGGATACAGGAAATCTCATCCATTTTTTCCACTTGAAGCAAAACATCTCTCCCCACAGAGGGAAATGTTACTGTCGCCCTGTATGATTTAGACTTTTAGAGGAAGCTGACAGACAGAAAGTCGTGGTGAAACAGAAAAACTGATTCCAACACAAACAAGCCTAAGCCTCACAAAATAGGCTGTAGTTTTAACAGCCAGCTTAGGAGAAGACTAAGGCGGAGGCCCTTAATGAAAACTACCTTCTTTTGAGGCCAAAAATTTTAGAGCACCTCTTTTCAAGCAGTTCAGATTGGAAATCCTATATTAAAAGTAAAAGAAACTTTCCACACATGTTCTATAAAGCCAAGACTAAAAAATTATGGTGAAAGTGATAAGCCCATAGAATTTATTGTTTCTTGTATGGTTTTGACAGCCTGCCAACAGAATGGTGCTGCTATATGGAGAGTGGAAGAAATGACATTTTCTTTGCTTTAGATTGTTATAAAATTTTCAGTGCTTTACAAGCCCCCAGATGGTTTTTATGACCCCTGTGGGGTTGCAACGTATTGACTGAGAAACACTGATTTATATAGCAAACTCCACTCTTATTGTTGGTAAAAAATTACCACTTTGTATGTGTGTATGTACACAGTGGCTGCATATAAATTAAAGCCCAACAAATAATGAGATCTGAGGCAAAATCCACCACCTGGTGGTACATTAACTTGGATGAAATTTCCTTAATTTTACACAGGTGTAAATAAATGGGATATTTGGCCCCAAATCTCTTAGGTGAGCACTGGATTGAGGACTAAAAATTTGTACTCTGTCTCACCCTGCAAACACAGCAGATTGCTGGCTGCTTTTACTGGTGGCAGCAATAGGGAAACATTTCCAATCAGCAATCCTCCTGTTTATTTATTGGCTTTCACTGTGTTCATCTGAAGTGACTTAACTGAAAAGGATCAGTGACTTGGGTCGTACTGAGCCTGCAATGAAAACACTCCAGCAAGTGACCCTAACACCTCCAGAAGAGCGACCCTGTTCTAGAAACATCTGGAATGAACAGCAAATCCAGCTTTTATTTCATTTTGGGCAGACCACTGGGTTCATCTGTATTTCACGTAATCAGTAGACTTTTATGGAATGGTGGCTTCCTGAAGTGCATTGAAACCCAGTGGTGGACAATAAAGAGCTCATGCCCAGGCGCGGCTAACCCTGCATCTCTGCTCTTGCCCATCAGGCTGGTGCACAGGGCTGGAGCTTGGGGTGCCAGGCAGCCCTCCTCTGAGCCCCTCCTGAGACCATGAGGGAGGAAATGCTGCTGTACCCGGTGCTGCATGCCAACAACAGACTACTTGCTCTTGCAGTGCAGTAGGTGGTCGCTCAGCACAGGAGTTCAATGTTAACTCCCACAAAGGCAGGAGCTGTGCCTGTGTTCCCAACGGAGCTCTTTAGCAACCATGGTTGAGGCTTTTCTGGAACAAAGCAGAGCTCTTAAACTCTCATATTGATGCTTTCCTACTTTGCATTAAAGAATTAAAAATGCATTTGATCAGTTAGAAGGAAAGGAAGAGCACGACACCAGAGCTTCACATTTAAGTCATTCCTTTGGGAGGGTGGAGACTGCAGATCCACTCCTGCTTGCAAAGGCAGACTGCTTTTGTACTTTGCATTAATCAGACAGTGAATAAAATGCATGAACAATCCTTTGGCTGGGCAGAAAATTTAACTAAGGACCTAGTCCTCAGCAACTTGCTTACTCCTTTGCATTGCAGTGTCTCAGTTGCTTCTCAGAGCCGGAACTGAGACTGCGACCCTTGGCTCTGTGCTGGTGAGAGCAGAACTGCTGCACTCAACTTTCTTGCTGTTTGAAAGAGGCAGCTTATAAAATCTTGAGCTCACAAACTTTCTCTGGCAAGGCATGCACACAGCTACTGGCTCCTTCAGCTCCTACTCTGCTGAAGCCTTTTGACACTGTGATGCTAAGAAAGGGCAGCAAGCAGCTTCCGATTACCTTGGATTTGTGTGGATTTGGGACTAAGCCCCATCAGCAAAGCTCCTGCTTAAGCTTTTGCACACTGTGTTTCAGTTGTAGGACCCAAGTGACCAGAGCTGGCAAACTTTTATTGTTGGTTCAACTATTTCTGCTCACTTGGACTGCCGTAAAAAGAGCAGGCAGCAGAACAGCCCCAGACCTGAGCAGGCAGCAAAGCAGGCTTGGCAAAGGGAAAAAGGCCAGGGCAAGCCAGGAGGCTCGGGGGAGGCGAGGCAGTGGAAGGAGCCTGAAGCACAAACAAAGCAAATGGCAGCCGTGAGGCTGTCCGCAGCTGAGGCAGGACCACTTCCCAAGGCTGAGAGAGGCCGAGCACGACAGCAGGGTCAGCAGAGGGGGACAGTGTGAATGAACGCTGCTTTTTTGTTTTGTTTTGTTTTGGCTGAAATCTGCCTGTTACTCAAAGCGGGGAATGCTACAGTTTGCTATTGTAAATATCCTATTCTGAAACATGGGCTTTCTGGGCATTCGGCCAAAGGACACAAGATCTCATCTGAAACTCTTCAGCTTTGTGAAAACCCAGCACTGCCATGTCAAGCCCAAATTACCTCCTCATGGTGTGGGCAGGATGCAGCGCTTAAACTCCTCTGACATGCATTTCCTAGAGATGAATTGCAGCTCACCCTGTGGCCCATCATTTACTATCTACATGAAAGCAGCAGGAGATGATTAGAGCAGAGAGAACTGCCCTGCTTTTGCTATATAGAGAGCCCTGCCTGCTCAGCCTGTAACATTTTGCTGTTTTGTTGTAAATAATAACCTAAGAGCAGGAATAAAATGAAAATTGAATTAAAAAAAAATTGGTGGTAAAAAAGCAGACCAAAAAAAAAAAAAAGCACAACACAAACAAAACACAAAAAACAACACCCAGGTCCAGAGCACACCGCATATGAGCTGTCTGCCGAGGCTTGAAAGCAGAAGGCAGTTCTCACAGGCTGCATCCCACTGCCTGTCCTACTGCTTGCAGCAGCAGAGCACTGTGGGGCTGCAGCCTTTGCAACCTGCTGGCAGAAACCAAATCTTCTGTGCCTCCTGGCATGCTCCTTCTGCTCAGCGCCTGCCCATGCGAGCTGGCGTGAGGGTTTCCAGGGCTTTCAGCACTACACCTAAAGGAATTCTCACATTTATATTTCAAAGAGTGCTGGGAGGCCACGCATACTTCTTTTATATGTCTATATTTTAATCTATTCCAATTTGTTCCTCCTGTGAATCATCGTATCATCATGAGCCATAATCGGGGCATATTAGCTTGAGCTCTACACAGGACACGCTGTAATGAAAAATACAACATGCATTTGCCTTGAATATTGGGTACCTGAGTGCCTTGCAGCAATAAATACATTTTCTAACAAAGGCCTTAGGAGGTGAAGTCAACTTATTCCCATTTTACAGAAGAGCAGTGGAGGTAAAGTGGTCAGTCAGTAGTTATTCAGGAATTTGGGGGCATCTACCCCAGATCTCAAGTATTTCAAAATGACTGCCTACCCACGAGGCCAGTTTCTTCTCAAACCAGATGGAAAAGCAACACAAAGGAAAAAGAACAAAGAATGGGGCGTTTTGTTTTGTTTTATTGCCAATGAGGAGTAAAAGAACAAAGTCATTAACAAAGCACTTTCCCATGTGATTCAAATTAGGGCAGCCATAATGGTTGAAGACAATTGTGCTTTCTTTCTTTTCAGTGATATTTTACAATTTGGGAAAGTTTTTGTTGTTGTTTTGCCATTCAACATAAATAAGTGAAGTTTGGTGCTACAGCCAGAAACTCACTGCCCTGAGAAATTCAGAATGCTAAGTAGAGAAAATGAGGTGGCTAAATCTCGGCCACATCAGTATAGATTTTTCTGTGCTGGGAAATAATCTCTCTATGGTTTGGATGGAGGAAGTGCTCCCGAACAAATGAAAAATGAATTGCAAAACCCATTAAGTTCAGGGTTTTTTTTTCATGAGTAAGGAATGAGTGAAAACAAACCAACAAATCCTTTTGGCTATGAACCAGAAAGGAGGCATAAAACATCAGTTGGGCTTTTTGCCATAACCTACTGAGAGAGCTATGGTCTCAATGAATTTTTGGTCATGCTCTTCAGGAAATACACAATACGTAGTTTACCCAAGATAACTTAATGATAACAGCTCGAGGCTGGGTTTTGGTTTTGGTTACTTGCTGTAGGTTTCTTTCCTACTAACTGATTCCCCTGGAAACCTGGCCTTGGTTCTGCATTCTGCCACAGCCAGTTTTTTCAGATTTTGGTTTCTTTAGTTCATTCAAATGCAAAACAGATAAAGAGGTTGTAGGGAATATTAAAAACAAATAAACAAACAACAGAACTCACAAGAATTTCTCATCTGATGTTTCAATATTTTAGGGCTTCCTTTGTCTGAAAATTTAAAAAAATAATAAAATCAATTTTTAAAACATGTTTTTGTAAAACAAGTGTTTGCAAAAATATGCTTTCCTGCCAGCTCAAACATGCTTTCTGATGAGCCATTTTTCTGGGACTACCCAGATGTTTTCCTTCTTCTATGTCTTAATACAGTGTGTTGTCTTCTCCGAGAGTGGTTAGCTTGGAGTCCGAATTAGTTTGGCATGCATTGGGTTGAACAGAATTTTCATTAGTTCTGCTCCATACAATGAATCCTGGGATGTGTTTGCCTAATTTGTGTGCAGGAGTAAACCAACACATCTAGAAGGGACTTTTATTGTGATAAATAAAGGGAAGTTGTAGAGGCAGGGTGGTTTGGTCTATTTCCTGTATTTTACTGATAGGGAAACAATAAAAAGCTAATATTCTCTTGAGGTTTGCAGACTAAGATTCCAGACATTTGTCTTTTTACTTCGTCTTTATTTTCCCCTCTTTTAAGTTTATTTCAGGGCTAACAAGTACACTAAAGATAAGGTCTAAATATATATTCAGCCCAAGAATGTTAAATCGATTAAAAAGACTACTCTTTCAGAAGTCTGCAGAGACTAACAAAGTTCAGGGTTTGAATTTCCGACCACTTGGATGAAACAGACTACCACCAGTATGTTCCAAGAGAGCTACTTCTCAGTCAATAGCAAATATATCCAAAATAGCAAGTTAGGAGTTTAGAAGAGAAATGCTACGGCTGTGATCCTCCTAAGGTTCAGAGTGTTGTCTGAAATACTTGGCAGGTGCAGCCTGGACTTGCTTATCGCTCAGGTAAGTACAAGGCCCAGAGCAGGCAGCTGTAGTGTAGTAGAAATGTGCCTCACCCCTGCCTGCTTGCCGTGACCTACTCACTCCCTGATACATTGGGGTAACCACAGCAGCTCATCCCAAAAAGCGAGTCCTCCAGCTTTGTACAGGAATATGTTTCTCCACCTTAAGGGAGCTAGACCTCACACCATAGCTAAACCTCAGCATCACACATGAGCTTGCCTTTTCCCAAAACAAGGACTGATTTCTGTGTTTGACATGCTGGAGGGATATTCACAGGAGATCTTTCTTTGCTTGTTTTGCCAAAATGATGTGGAAGATGTGAGATCATGGGGTCCTTGGCTGCAAGTAAAGGGTTACTGACTTTCAACTAATTAACAAACTTCAGGTCTTACTTTGAAAGCCCTCTTATTTCTTTCCAAGATATTTCACATTATCTTTGCAGTCTCTTTATTTGTCTGCCTACGCTTATATTCTAATCCCGCTAATGATCTTCAGCTTCTGTTTCTGCCACATTTTAAATGACCTCTCTCTGTCTCTAGGGCTCAGCAGTTAAGCACTCGGTTCTGATTAAGGTGAACTTTATTATATGTATATGAATATCTACACATTTCTGTTTCTCTATATAAGCACCTATCACCACTACAACTGTCTGAAAGGAAGTTGTAGCAAAGTGAGAATCAGCCTCTTCTCCCAGTCAACAGCAACAGGACAAAAGGTAATGGCCTTAAGTTGTGCTAGAGGAGGCTCAGGTTGGATATTTGGAAAAATTTCTTTTCAGAAAGATGATGATGCATTGGCACAGGCTGCCCAGGGAGATGGGGGAGTCACTGTCCCTGCAGGTGTTTAAGGAAAAGGTAGATGCAGCATTTAGGGACGTGGTTTGGTGGGCAGTTTTGGTAGTAGGTGGACAGTTGGATTAGATGATCTTAGATGTCTTTTCCAACCTTAATGATTCTATAATTCTATGATAGCTTTCTTTGGAGTGATCCCATTTCCCATTTCCTCAGCCACCACCTCTGCTTGGTGTTCTTGATGTAGTACCCTCAGTTTTTGCAGACCCTTTTGAACTCCAGCACCAACTTGTTGCAGGACTGGGATGTTACTCTGCTTGGTAGGGCTTAGTTTAGTTTCTGTTGCCTATACTTTAGTCCAGACAGCCCCTTGTGTCACTTTGTGCTGCAACAACAGTAATTATGCATTTAATTGGTTTGATGCTTTAAGAATTAGGCAGTAATTAAGACATATTGCTCTAATTTGAGAGATGATGAAGAAAGTCCTTTCCCATGCCCCCTTCTTACAGCTGGAACTGAGGCTGGCTGTTTGTGAAGCCATACAAGGCAGAAGTAAACGGAGAGTTCACAGCTCAAACCCATTCTTTCTGAAAGATTTTTTTTTTAATAAAGCAAGGCTAAATTATAAATTAATGCCTTCATGCTCTGAGGTACAATAGCAGTCTGCTCTGGAGAACTGGCTGACAGTATGTAGCTAAAAAAAAAAAAAGGAAGAAAGATGAGGACAAATCTAATTCTCTGGAATTCAGTTGCTATTGTGCATTAGGACTGAAGTGTCAGCTACCCACTGTAGGTCTACAGGAACTGTTTCATGTATTTTTGATTCATGGTGAATATGAGTAAAAATATATACAAAATTATAAAGTTTGCTGTTGTTGTTAAAAGGCAAAGCCCAAATACAAACACCACTCTGTGGGTTAAGTAGATGGTGGAAATAACAGTCAAGAATCTCTCTGAGATGAGCATTTTAGATACTTCTATAGTATAGAAGAGCTGACTGAAGCTTAGGCATGGTATGTCTGGTCAGGTGGGCTCCCACAAGGGATGATGCCACCAGGGATGAGGCAGGGAGGGGACAGACAGGATGCCCGCAGCGTCCTGACCTCTGCAGGGCTGCCCCACAGGACGTGGGCACTGCTGACAGCCACAGCCTGTGCTTCTGCCCTGTGGTCAGCCTCCACCACAACTTCCCCTCTCAGGCTCATCCTGACAGCACAAGGTCATGCCCTGGCTTCATCAGATGGGCTCTGATCCCTCGCAGTTTTGGTATTTGTCTATCTCCAGACTGTGTTCACTGTCTGCATTTTCTGACCACAGATAAGCTGGCAGGCGCATGGGCTGGCCTAACAAAACCTCAGCTCTGCAGCAAAGTCTCCTTCTTGAGGTCTTCCTCGGGTCAGCACCTTTCTGGCCTAAACACACACAGCCCAACAGGCCAGTAAGGAAAGTGACCCTGTAACCAAGACAGGACACAAGGAACCAGAGGTTGTCTCATGTCACCTCATTGCAAAGAAAAACAAACAACATGGCTTTGGCTTTTCTCATGCTGGGCAGACAGCTCTGCCTCCCAGTGTCGTGACAGCCCCTACAAGAGAGGACATGCATCACTTCCCAACCTCAGTCTGTGCCCAGTGCTGCAAAAACTGCAAAAAAAAAAGGTTTTGTGTGCTTGTTTTTAAGTGGGATGAGAGGATCTATATTTTATTTTCAGCTTTTGTTTTGTTCTTCTCCTGGCATTCCTTTGCCCATTTTTGCCAGCAAGGATTCTTCTGTTCCCCAGCTGTGCCATGTATGCCTGGTGGATAAGCTTTCACATTAGAAATCCAGTATGCTGGCAGCAGTGCTCCCCAGCTCTGGAGTACTCTACATGATAGGCTGGACAATGCTTGGGTGCCTGGTGCTGCATCCCTGTGTCTACCTTTGGAATGGCAGCACTCAGGAAATCTGTGCTCCAGGAGAACAGACCTCCACAGATACACATCTGATTTTAACTTGTCTCCGTTAGCTGCCCAAAGATGATAAACACACAGATTATGATTCCTAACTACCAATTCCTGGACAGCTGACACCAAGAGCTGGATCTCTTTAGTGAAATGTGAATGTATTTCCCTCTAGCCACAATGCCTTGAAGCAGCCAACCCATGCAATTCATTTGGTGCAGTGTGCAGTTCAGAAGTCACGGAGGACTGTATCAAATTTTCACCCAGCTTAAAAATGACTGCAGTAAGTGTCTCTATTGAGGATTCTTGTAATTACACACTGTGACAGAAGGGGCAAAAGGCGTGTGAAGCAATGCAAGGCGTGTGTATTAGTACTGGCTTTATGTTATCAGGACTCATGTCCTACAGTATCAGAGGGAGCTATTTTGGCAGTCTGCCTATCATCAGGAAGGTAACCCTGATAGCAGTGAGCTGCATGAAGCGACTTCAACATTTCCCAGCAACTTCCCACTTGGTTCTTATGCTAGTCCAAAGGTAGTGATGACCTCACCCACACCGAGCAATCATTTGTGCTGAATAAATGGCATATATCAAAAAACTGTCTTTTAGTAACTTGTTAGTAAAGGCCAGGAATTAAGCTCAAAGTAGCTTTGAGACTGCTCCACATGCAAGCCTCTCTTATCCATCCATTTCTTCTAAGAGTATTTCCAAATCTCTGAGCTTCCAGGGAAGCCGTTTCTCACTGCCACCACTGACTGGCACAGTCCTCAGAGGCGTCCTGGGCTCTGCTTTCTGAGGCTGGTTATTTCTCTCCCAGGCAGAGCTCCTGGTAGCTTGCACAGCTTATTGCAATAAATCTTCACCTACCTGATTTTTGTAAGCGTTTTTCACATCAAGCGTTGAACAATTGAATATTACATCATTTGTACTGCATGTTCACTGTCATCAAGAACAGAAAACTTTCTATTGGATATTATTTCCTTTCAGATTCAAAACAAAGACATATATAGTAAGCCCGAGATTCTCCAACACTACCAGTCTGGCCCCAGCCTCTAGCAGTTGTGGAGAATCAGTGCCGGCAGCCAGCAAGTGACAGATCTCCCCCACCTATCAGAAGTGGCTCCTTCACACCAGCAGTGATGCAGAAGGAGTGAATTCCAGCTCAGCTAGAGCCCAGTTTGCACAGGAATAGTTATCCAAAGAATAAGGGCAGATAATCAGAGCTTAGTGTCCATGCTCTGCCTTCACAATGAACGGAACACGTGAGGACAAACTATTATGGGTCTCTTTTTGTAATTACTAGGGTGACTCATCCTGAAAAGGCTACAATTAAACAGTTCAAGGTGAATTACATCTCCAGTAATAACCATAAGGCATTCAGGACTAGATTTTCAAGTCATTTGTTTGCATATGTGCCTGCACAAATCGTGCACACCATGTCTCTTGGCACTAACACACCAACTGTGAGCACGGAGCTGGCATCTGTGCATACCCATGGCAAGCTAGACCCCAGACTGGGCTTGGCCTGGCCACCCAGTTTGGCACACCAGTCCCTCACAGCAGCTGGCTCCCACTTTCATTAAGTTGTTTTCAAAACAGTGCTGATAATAGAGCAGCAGAGGCTAAAAGCCACTTCCAAGTAATATAGACAAGACTGAGCTCACACATCGCGCAAGCAGTGCCAGCAGCTCCTTTGATTTTGCAGTTATCTTTCCTAAATGCACTGCATTTGGTAATTCAGATCTCACATTTTGGGTTAACACACCTCAAGTTTGATCTCACCTCAGATTAAAGCCTTTTTTTCCTGTCTGCAACCCCCTTGCCAAGTATCCTTTCACATATTATTATCAACATCTACTCTCGGGTCAAGTTATCTTGTGGTGTGACTGGCTGCCCCTGCAACCAGCACTAGTGAAGTGGGGAAACAAATGTGACAGATGCTTGTGCTCCAGCCCCAGCCCTACGCTGCAGGGCAGCACTCAGTGCTCCTTCCTCAGCTTCTCTTCAGCCCTCGTTTCTGGGACATGGAAAACTGCTAATGATGGCAAATGGGATGATGAAGATGAAATGCCATTTTCCTCTTACCTCTTTTTAATAATCACGGTAAGAAGTTTTTTCAAACAAAATAAAGCAAATCCCAATGTCCTTAGGCTCTTTGCCCATTTGGTACCCATTTAATCTAGACCCTCTTAGCACTGGCAGTTTTAACATGTTTTGCTGTATTTTGCTATCCTTATGCAGTCATTTCAATACTGGGCACTGTAAGATACATCTTGACAGCAACATCTCTATTCACACTTCTTAAATATGCCCTTGATAACTCATCTAGTATATTTTCAACTCCTTTTCTGGATTGGCATTCAGACTTTCACTTGGTATTTCTGGAGTGTTATCAGCTGTCTCCTATTCTTGGTGAATACTTAGCGAAGGTTCTTGAAAATAATCTCAAACACCTACTGCTCTGCTCCTAGGGCTGTTCATGTTTTCCATCGATGCGCTCATGTAGACCATTAGAGCACTACCACTGCGGTCACCCCTTGTGATACTGGTATCTCAGTTTGCTAAATGCTGCATGAGATTAGAGATACGTTTAGAAAAGACAATGCAGAGGGATGGGAGATAAGTTGCAAAATAAAAAGAGTGGATAAGGAACTGAGACACATTTGGCTTTCAACTGAGTATGCAGTGCATATTCCATATGAACATAAAAGAACAAGGATGTGGCACATTACAGTTCTTAAATCTGTTAAAGAAGAAGAGTTCTGGATTATTAACAATGACTGGTTTCACAGTTCAGCAGGAATAAAAATTTTTCCCATGGCTAAATATTCAGTTAGCTATTTGGGGAACTGGGCTCAGTCCCTGACCTGCCAACGACCTTTCACTACAACCTTCCAAAAGCCCCTTTTTTGCTTTGCTGTACCTCTCAAATTTGGTTTTCTCTACCTCTGTCTGTAAAGTGGGTAAATGCCATTTCATTTCTGCAGTGCCAGACAGCAGAAGTTTGGAGCAGGGAGGTGCTCAGATAGCACAGAGCCTTAAAAGAGTTGCTCCTTTCAAGTTGACTATCGCCCATCTTGCTGAGGATTTTTGATGTATATGTAACAGAAGGTAGCTAGCAAAATGAAGCAATTAGATCTGTGACATTTTCAGCTGCCTAATGAGTTTCACTTCTGCTTGTCACACAAGTATTTTGGAATTGGAGCTTGTGTTACCAGTTTTCAATATTTTACGCTTTTTCAGGCTGCAATTCAACAGCTGTCTCAATATTGCAGTCAGAGCCAACATATTCCATGTAGATTTTCCTCAATATGTTGTCATCTCATAAAAACCCATGCCATGCTGTTTCGCTATTCATGGCTTGATCATGGCCGTTTTCATTATAAATCTGGCACTCGAATCCTTTTCCTACAAATACGTGAACTGAGGTTTAATGTCAGTGAGTGCAATTTCTCCAAAAGCTCAGCTTTCTGCCCCAGCAATTTTCCCCCACCCTTTCAGGCTACACATTGTGAGCCTGCTAGTCACTTCTGTATACAAAATACCACAAATCTCATGCCGAATACTACACCTTCCAACCGTTCACGGTTATGCTCTATTCTGCTTTCTAGGTACAAGAAGGTATTATATTTAACACCCATGTTATTGCAAGGCTTTCTGTGGCCCAGCCCCTCTTTGGGCTAATGACAAAAATCTGTTCTTGTCAAAGCTCTGTGTGCAGTTACTGTATTATTCCCTGCAAAATATCTTCCTGCATTCAGGATAAGCCTTTCTTTTTCTTTTTCTTTTTCTTTTTCTTTTTCTTTTTCTTTTTCTTTTTCTTTTTCTTTTTTTCCCGCTTTATCTGAACCACTAAATCCTTCTGCTGGAGATCTACGTGGTGAAAGAACCCTTCCCTTCCATCCTTTGGCATGCTTAGAGCTGTATTAATCTCCCACTTCTGTTCTCAGCCCTGCCTACATAACAAGCCCTCATGCCAAAGTACGCAGGAATCTTGCTTCATGCAATGAGCAATTATAACAATTGCTTGTATTGATTTTAGGATTAAACCGACAGTAACTTTACCCCCTATATATGGATGAATATTCTTTGCTGCTATATATTCCTGCTAATTTGCACATCCCACAACCCATGGGCAGAAGTCTCTGTGCCAGTCCACCTCTGCATGGAGGTGGAACACTCCTACCAGTGACTGCACCCTAATGGCTTTAAGTCATCCTTTGGACTATGTTTTTTCTCTACTCAGAACACCAACTTTTTAGAGAATGTTGTATTCAGGAAGAAGGAGAACACAATTTGTATTTTACATGCAATATTACAATAGTAATTGAAGGAATTTCTTGAAATGAAACTTATATGGTAACAAATGCTCGTTTTTATTACTAGGCGTGTTGTCTTTTTATCCACTGCATCCTTCATGCTACCTGAAAGTACGTAGGAACATTAGCCTCTTCCAGTTTAGTTATGCTATCATATTCTTTTGCTTTCTGAAAATACCCTATGCAACTTGTCAAAATCTGCAAGTTCAGAACTATTTGTGAATTTCAGAGCTATGTTTAGATCAATCATTCACAGCTCAATGAGTATCATCTTTGTTTAGTAATTCAGACAACCTTCTTTCTTAATTCACCATATGTTACCAAAATCTGTGAGCAGTCCCTTGCCTTCTATCACAGGTATCAAGTCCATAAAAGTAATAACTACTCTGCATGCTTTACAGTTTTATATCCTACAAGAAATAATCTCCTCTGGCTCTTCTCTGAGCATCTTCCTAGTTCCTCGTGCCTCCTAGCCAAAAGGATAAACTCTGCCTCTCTCCTGTCCTGTCCCAAAGAGCCAAACACCTCCAAACATCCAGCCTTGGTCAGCCCAGCCCAGCCCGGCCCGCACAGCACGGTGGCTGCTGGCTGCAGCTCCTCACCCCCACAAAGCTGAGCTGTTTTGGAGGTGCCCCCACTCTTCCACATTACAGAAGGAGTTCAGAGGATCCAGACTTTAAACCAGACCATATTTGGAGATCTGGATCCCACAGGGGCCCTGCCAGACTCTGCACGTTGTTGTCAAGAAATCTGCCTGAGTGAGGATATCATACAAGGACACCAAGATCACCCGCATCTGCTCATACAGACACAGCACTTTATGCTTCGAGTCAACAGAACATGATCACGATTCACTATTCTTCCTGTCTCTTGTCCCTGCTGTAAAATATTATTTTCCAGTCTCAGCTTCATCCTTTCCCCCTACACTGCGTCGTGTTTTGTCCCGGTTCTGCCGTTGTTCTGCCTCCACACGCTGTACCACCACTGGTGCACCCTTCCATGTCCTCCGCCCATGGCAGTCACTGGGTGAACGCCACCAAGGGTCACCAGCTTTATTTCTGTTTCGCAATAGCTAAACCAAGTCACAGGGAGGTGATTTGCTGGTGACCATCGAGCAGCCTGGTGATGGCACTGGGACAAGAAGCCAGGCCAAGGAGACCTTGGTCTTTGCCCTGCCCAGCTGGAAGCAATGCCCATCCTTCCAACACACCTGCACACAGGCACTGCACCTACTGCACTGCAGGAAATGAGCACTGCTCTTCAGGGCGAAAAACGTTCACAGTCATTGTCAACTCTGGCAACTCCATGGACAGGACTCTGCCTGGTCTGGGGCAATAGCTCAGCAAACTAATGTTGAACACAAATGTCTCATGCAGTGAGGGGACTCTGTCCTGGTGTTTGTCACACAGACAGGGCCAGCAAGCCGTCCTGTGGCTGCTCCTGCCTGCCCCACCTGTGGCAGCCTGAGCCTCGCACAGCCCTGCCTGGCAAGCTCCTTCTGCCCTCTGGGGCTGGGCAGCATTAAGCCATGCCTGGCACGGAGAGCCAGCAGCCATCCACACAGCCCACATCAACCAAGGCTCTGCCAGACACAGCAAAGGGTTAAATACTAGTGAGGGACTTCTCTGCAAGCCATGCAAAGGACTAAGAAAACGGAAATGAGCCCAAATTTAAAATGAAGGGCTCCATTCTTCTGCCAAGCCACTCGGCTCCCTAATCAACTGAGGCCTTGTTTCACGGCCGGCCCCAGATGCTGCAGAACCAAGCGCAGACACGGCCGTGAGCGAGAGCCACAAAGGACGTCTCTTCTGTGGCACCTCCTCAGTGCTGCCTCAGCAGCACCTTCACGATGTGTGCCTCAGGGCTGCAGGGATGGGCAAGGAGCTTTCCCTCTGTTCCCCCAAATGAAACCCATGGCAAGGTTTCCAAGGCTGTGCAGGTGGAGCCGCTCGCTGCCAGTCCCGCAGCCCTGTGGCTGGCTGCATTGCTGGCTCCTGGAGAGACACTGCCTTCCCATCTTCGTGGCCTCATCTAGTCATGCTTTCAATGATTTCTGATACACGCACTTTTATTTCGGGTTATAATGGAGTCAGGGGGAAAAACACCCACGTATACCAGAAAGCTGATTATTCTGGGAAACTTTGAAGTTCCCTTCTCTAGTGGTATTCTTTGATGGCGCTATTAAATAAATAATGATTTTACATCTAAGGCTTATCTCATCGTGCAAAATACGCCATTATCCTCAGCTTAAAAACCTCCTGACTGTTAGTGTTAGCCATCACAAACACTGGCAGACACTGGGGGTTAGGAGCACTCGAGGCTGACCTGCCCAGGCGCAGGGCAATGCCAGTTTTTAGCATTCCCCACCTGTGCAGCACGTGTGCTGCAATGGGCAGAGGGGAAGGGGCTGGGCAATAGTAGGAAGGGGAGGCAGGCAAGAAGGAACCAGCAGATGTGAAAAAGAAACAGAATATGTGTCTTTTCATAAGAGGTTGTTCAGCCATGGCCGAGGGCACTTTTATGACAGTGGGAAGTAGGATGACATTTCTAGCACTGTGCTGAATTAAAAATACTAATGAAAAATATCAGAAATTACAGCAGGAGGAACTCATTAAGGGCTTCAGCAACAGTATGTGCACAAGTGGTTGCTGCATAAAGCAGGCCACCTAAAATAGTTTACTGTTACATATTTACTTTATGTGATAATGGCTTTGATTACAGAGCTGGCAGGGTCAGGAATCCAGAAGTGCTCGGTACCTGCCCAGATCTGCCAGGGCTCCTGCTGCGGTCCCATCACTCGTACTCTCGCTGTTCCTCTGTCAGGCAACTGGTCCGATTGGGGCAGAGCAGTCAGAACTATTTCCCAGAATAATCAGCCTGGCACAGCTGTACCCCACCAAGCTTTGGCACAGGGGGTGTGGACACCCACCCCAGCAAAGGCATCACCTGGCTCAATCAGAATGCAGCCCCACCAGCACTCACTCGAGGAGACCAGCGAGGAAGATAGGTGGGTTCAGAGCAGTGCTGCAGGTGAGTGTATAAAGCAAGCAGCACAATAACACTGGGCATGGAGGGGATGGAAAGAATGGGGCAGAAACACAGAAGCTGGAAAAAGACTCCCATGTTGTTCTTCCCTTTATCCACGCTTTTATGCCCTGATTTTTCTGAGATTTTTTTGCATGACAGATAAAAGCTAGAAATCTTCTCCATCCTTCCCACAGCTGCCAGATATTCTTCACACTTCAAGAACAGGATCCTCTCTCCTCCCTGTCCTTCACTCTCAGCTCACACCCACTCCTCCCAAAGCATCCCCCAGCCACTGCTCCTCTCAGCAGTCACATCGAACCTTTTGTTAGAACTCTGCAACTTCATCATATGAAAAGATTGGAAGGAGATGCTGCCATGGGCTTCCGCACACAGAGGTGCCATCTCGAGCTCAGGAAGCCCCAAAGCGACAGATGACTGGAAGCTGGGAATCTATCTAGGGGAGGACAGGCATCCTGTCTTCACTTCTCATATGTTGGTGGGACTGACCCTCCCTGCCACCAGTGCAGTCACTGCTGTCGCCTGATGCAGAGCAAGGTTATATGGCTTTTTTATTTCTTTCCCAAAAGAAAAGCCCAGCTGCAGGAAGCAGAGAGAAGAATCCTGGTAAGTATTGACATCTAGCATGTGAAAGTTGTGTTTAAAATCAGAGCTCAAGCACAGAGCTGTAGGGATGTTTGTTCAGTAGGAAGAAAGATGCCATGGTTATGTTCCCTTGTGGTGGCATGTGAGCACTGTACAGGCACCAGGAGCAGCCATCAGCTGTCACCAGCAATGAACAGCCTGGGGAAAGGGCATTTCACTGGAATCGCAAGCCCCCTGCAAGGTTCTGGATCACTGACCTATGTAAACCTATCAGCTACCCCATCAAACCACCTTTGGCTGGCTGATTTCTTTCAGGTACCACTTTCAAAGAAAGTCTCCTCTGCCTGCAGTCCTGCTCACCAGAGCTTGGTGCAAGTTGCACGTTGTGTGCGGCTCCCACTGAAGGCAGCTATGAGGAGTTAACAGCTTTCTGAGCTGATGAAACCAGTTCAGGCCCCAGCATTTGTAAAGCCTTAGCTTCCCTGTAATCCAGTTTCCTTTTACTTAGCCCAGTCTAACTGAAGGCTGCCAAAAAAAAAGGAGCAGTATATTTCTCTCACCATTAGACAGGTCTCCTAGGGTGGATTGCCATATATATAATTGTGGTCTGACACAAACCTAACCTACTGTGCACAAAACACATGCTGCTTTGCACTGGATCAACACGATCCATGTCAGTACGTGGCTCAATAGGACCCCGAGGCAACAGAAAGGAGAGGGCAGGAACGTGCACACGGGATGTGGAGAGGCCACCTCTGCTGGAAGCAGCTTACATCTGGATTAAGCATTTCAAGAACCCACACCCTCGGTTACACTGGAGTTAGGTTCCAGACCACTCACAGCCACTGTGGTTTGCAATGTCCCTCCCAGAGGCCACCCCACAGAGCACATCCTGCACACCCCGATCTCCAGCACGTCCCAGGGCTTCACCTCCTGTTCACACTGCAACTTCTGAAGCGCTTACAGGAACATTTAGGAAGTAACCATGAACCACAGGAGTGCTTCCAGCCCAAAGCCAACTATCATTAGGTCTGCAGCAAGGCCACTGACATGGCACTACAGTCTTAGTTCAGTAAAACCTGCATGTACGTAGCTTTATGCGGGCTGCTTAAGGCTGAGCACAGCTCCAGAGTCCAGCATGAGAAAAATGTGTAATTTTTTGCTACTTTAAGCTACCCTAAAACCACATCCATAAAACCATGACTGATCTGAAGCCACCATATGACCATTTAAAAAGGCAAGTTACTGGAAGCTTAGGCTCCTCTTGCACTTATCATTCTGCTTGATGCCAGATATACTTGAGAACTGTGGACGTAAATTTTGGAAAACAGGAATAATTATAAACATTCTTCTCCTGAAAGCCTCTCCTTCTTGACTCTCAGGAGAAAACAACAAAACAAAAACAGACAAGAAAAGAAAACCAACAAAAGCCCACTACAAGTCTGTTTCTAACAATCTCTTCTTTCAAGCTTTTCCAGAAAACAAAAAGCTTGCAAGATTATGCAGAAAAAAAAAGAAAGAAAAAATGAGATATTTTCAGTTGAAGAAGCAAAAATCTTGAATCATTTCTCAGAGTCTTCTAGTGGAATCCAATAAACACATTACCAAATTACACTGTATATTTTACTAGGCTATGTTATCTTTGTGTGTATTACAGGCACAGCATGAAGAAAAACAATAAAAAATATTAACATTCTTCATATAAATCAGCAGAGTTAGAAAACATCTAATTGAATAAACTACTTTTGACGTGAACAAATGGCTACATTTCCATGTAAAGTTGTCTTTTTTTGGCTGCCTGACTAAGAAAAGCTTAAAGAACCACAATTTTTGTTTCTTAAGGGGAAGTTCTTCTATTTTTATAAGCTCAACTATCAATACTAAAGTACGAGCATAGGCACTTTCAATTTATGAACTGTATACTTCGAGCAAGTTTAATAGTTTAATCATATGCATGTTGTTCTAAGAGTGTTTATTTTTGTTGTACTGCATAGGAGTGCTTAATGGAAAAAACTGCATTAGCACATAAAAGCTGATAAAGCAGCCATATATGTAGGAAAAAAGAAGAGGAATAATTAATGTAAAAAAATGTAAAAAATGTAAAAATGTTTTTTATATATATATATATATATATATATATGTATGTATATATAATGTTGATTTCTTGTAAGCAGAAGAGCACCATTAGCTCAAGAGAAGGCATAATTCCAAATAGGGAACTTGCATTGATTTCAGCCCTAGGCAGAAGAGCAGCAGAAGACATGAAGATCCTCTCCCTGGCTGGCACTAGGAGCAATAGGATTCTTTGTCCCTGGCAAGCATGTGGTACGCTGTTTTCTCCTTAAATAGCATGGCTCAGAGCTGAAAAGTTTTGATGTTTAGCTTAAATGTATTTTCTTAACCCAACTGAAGGAGCGCTTGGTCCAGCACATCCCCGCTAAGCCCTGCTCCAGCCCTTGCATTTGGGCTGACAGTGGATCTGCCAGTTTGCGTGAAGCTGGAGGCCAGCCAGAAGGGGTTGCATGTGTTGTTATAAGGTGACCTAGAAAGGACCTACCAACAACAACGCTTGTCTATAAAAATATAACTCCTATTCATCTTAGAGAATAAGGAGTGGACTTTTATGAGGCTAGCTGCGGGGTGAATCACTGCTGTCCATTATTCACAGCTGAAATGCAATTTGACCTGCTGTTAGTTTTAGGGAAAGAATGACTTTTCCCATCAGGCCCACTTTCAGATCTGATGAAGATTGTTACCATGCATATTTATCATGCAAAAAGCAGGATGTTTCACTCTGATATTGATGTTAGGTGCAGATGGGCTGCTGGTTCCCATGCAGATGATAACATTGCAGGGAATTTCAGTTTATATTAAATGAAAAGCGGCTCAGATTTGCATGTTTCTCCAGAAATCGCATGAGAATTATCTTGAGCATCAATATTGCTAATAGTCTGAATGTGAACAGACACGTGGCAACAAGGAGCACACGTCACAAGATGAGTCCAACAACTGTGAAAAGCCTGCACTCTGAAGGAGGAAAAACAGGACACTTAGAAGAAAACGAAAATCAAACTTGGTCCCAGTGCCAAAAATAACCTCGCAGCCAACTTTTGGCAACTGTATTCTAATGAGGCCATGCATTGATTAGCAGATGCAGAACAATATGCAGCCAACAAGGTGCTTGCTTGGTCCACGTACCTGCATAGGTCAGCACCGCCTGCACAAAGGGTGAATGGCAGGGCA
This sequence comes from Perdix hodgsoniae, assembly GCA_035772895.1. Classification (NCBI taxonomy): domain Eukaryota; kingdom Metazoa; phylum Chordata; class Aves; order Galliformes; family Phasianidae; genus Perdix; species Perdix hodgsoniae. The sequence goes on along the minus strand of JAPSGF010000037.1, from coordinate 4,518,069 downwards.
GGCAGACCCAGCGCTTCTGAGCTGCAGGAGATGGCCTGGGAGCAGGGCCGGGAGCAGGCCTCAGCACAGGGCGCGGGGAAGGGCGCTCTGTGGGACGTGGGGATTTTTCTTCTGGTGCTTGATGCAGTTTGGCCTATGAGGCTGTAATGAGACAGAGTGGCAGGCAAAAAGGGTTGTTTTGTACTTGTAACTCCAAACCCGCATCAGGCGGAAAAGAAAAAGATATTCACTCGCACAGCTTCATGTGAGGATGAAGTGCTCGTGGCTGCGTGTGGACCCACCGCCTCACATGACTACACCTTTCTCAAAGGAGAAACTTCCCAAACTGGTGGTGCAGTCAGTAGCTAACAGGAAATCATGTGAGCTTGAGAAGTGATTTCTTTGCTAGCCAGACTGATCTCTCTGCTAACCTGCTGATATTCCATTTATCAGGAAAAATTACGTTTTTTTTTTTCAGGAAACATGTGCCCAGTATTTTTCTTAGCTCCTTTCTTTGTTAGCAATAGACTTATTTCTGGTAGGCATTCCCTTAAAACAGTGTTAATGGGGGTACTGAAATAGAATATCACTCAGAGGGTGGTGACGCACTGGAACAGGTTGCCCAGAGAAGTTGTGGACACCCCATCCCTGGAGACATTCAAGGCCAGGCTGGCTGTGGCTCTGGGCAGCCTGGTTCATGGTTGGTGACCCTGCCCACAACAGGGGGGCTGGAACTATATGATCATTGAGGTCCTTTTCAGCCCAGGCCATTCAATGATTCTATGATATCACTCAGACTAAGACATGACATTAAAGTCCAGGCAAATGGGTGTTCCACACATCCTCTGCATGTGAGCCTCCTGCAAGCAGGGTTCTCTTATTTAATTTAACACACATGCGTACACATGAAAAGAAAATAAAAATCTTGACTATGTTCTAAAAATATTTAAAAGGAAGCAGAACCTGCTGCAGATATAACTCAAAGGCACATCCTGTGGCTGTTTTGGCATTTGAACAAAGGGAAGATGTTTCTGCTGCTGGTCCTTCAGTGACTGCCCCCAGTGTTCACCCCAGTGGAGTCCACGCTGCATCCTAAAATCATTGGCACGGAGGTCTGGGCACAAGTGAGAGATGCTACAAACACAGCAATCAGTTGGAGGTGCTGGGTCAATCCTGCTCCCTGCAGGGCCCAAGGCAAGCAGTCGTGTGTCCCCTGGCCACAGTGTGGTTCTCTGCAGGCTCACCTGGAGCAGGCAGCACCCCGAGGAGATGGGTGCTAGACACCCACCTGCAATGGGAACCATCTGTGCATTGCTCTGCGAGTGAAGCAGAGCAGCCCTGCAGGAATGAGAGTTTTCATTTTTCAAAATGATCTTCACTGCCTTACCCTTTCTAATAGTGATGAAGTGATTGTGTGATTATTACAACATGACTGCTGCCACAGAAACAAACTGCAGTGTCTTAACCACAAAACTAAAGAGCCTGCTGCAGAGGAAGTTGCACTCTGATGAACTGCTTTTTCAGCTGTGAGCAGTGAACCAGTTCCTCTGGACCCGCTGCGCTACAGAAGTCACACAGCAGCCCCAGTCTGTGTTCCCATTGAAGTGTACATGACGTCCCAAATCACTTTACAGGCAGCGAGTAGCTCATATTTGATGGCATGAGGTCAAATAGCAGTTTTGTTGTACTAGGAACCAAAGTGGGACTTTCTAAAGAGCCTCTTCCACTGATGCTGAAATACAATCCCAGGAGCCCACAGTTGCCAAGAAATCTCTTCTGTAGCAACAATATCCATGCATGAGTATGAATGAGATACCTTAGTGCAGACCCATCCTTTCAGAAAGTCCCTGTAAGCAAAACGACTTCTCCACTGGTCATGGCTTTGGAGCATGTGGCCACGTGACAGCACTGAAAGCTATCCAGGGCCCAAAGTCTTCGAATAATCAAGGGATCTGTTTAAAGGGAGGGAAGAAAAGTTCTTTCTGCATAGCCACGGAAAAATAATCAAACCCCCCAAAACAGTTGGTCAAACAAAACAGAACGAAAACTCACACTACTTGCAATTATTAAATGCAGATATTGTGACGAGTCACCTCCCAGCACCACTGATCCCATACAGTCAGTACCAGCTCTGGGTTGACGCAGCTCACAAACACTCCATTGGGGTTTTAAAAGTTAAACAAATAGAGCAGGAGGTTGTAGCTATTGACCGAAGGACAGGGAGCACGGGAAGCTAGTTTGCTAGCAAGCAAAGCTCTTGTGCTGGAGTCTCCAGTAATTAGCAGCAACAAAACAAAAAACAAAATTTATGAGGGGAAGAAAAATCAAGCCCTTCCTGTTTAAGTGTTCTCTTTTCACATGTTTTGCTTGGAAGAGCTGCTTAAAATACAAACACAGACTGGGTCTCAAGCACAGAATAGAGTGGTGCTCTCAAAATCCATGCTCACATCTCAAATCACAGGAACGTGGATCAATGCAAGCCTTTTTTTGGCTCCCCCCAAATGCATATTCTACTAGGACTGTCCAGCAGAGGAGGCAGCCCAGTGCTGCCTGGCACCTCAACCCTGATCCCGGCACACAGCTGCAAGGCCAACTGGCCGCTCCTGCGTGAGCACTGCTGTGGAACCAAGCTGCCTAGTGATAGACCCTTCATCTCCTTCCTTCTTCCTGACCTGTGATACCAGCTCTGCACAGGCTGCACAGGCTCTGCACAGGTACCTGGTCACACGTGTGAAGAGAGCTGCTGTGCTCGGTGCCCCCAGTCTCCCTGCTGGGAAGCACTCCTGGTGCCTGCATCCATGTAATGAAGTCTCCAGGCAGAGCTGAAGCCATGACCCAGATTTCAATGGCTCTCTAAGCTGTGCTTATGTATGTTCAGTGTGGCTGTGTTTACTCTTTTAAACTGCGGATAAACTGCAAATTAAAGAGAATCCTGGGCCCTTTTTTCCCCTCTGTAGTCTAAATACCTTCATGTCTGCTTCACTGTCCCGGTTTTGTCTTTGTTGGCATTGTTGGGTACTTCAGAAGAAAACCTCAATCAAAGTTCAGACTTTTCAGATTGGTAGCAAGCCCTGGCATATCCTGGAAGAGCCGGGCCCGTGGTGGTTCTGTTCAGAGGACACATGGCAGACCTTATCTTAGCAGGACACAAGGAAATTCCCAGTGCTGACCACTCTGTTGCAGCCCAGGGTTCCTCCTCCCCCCCTGCCCAGATGCTTGCCATTAGCACTTGTGGGCAGCAAACAGGCCTCTGCAGAGCCTGCTGAAGCCCTGTACACATTAAAAAGCAAATGAATGGGTGGCTATTAAAGGGTTGTATTTTTTTCTTCCAAAAATAACTCTCCCGATTTCTCACCCTGCACATTTCAGCTCAGCTCTGGACTGCCGTTAATTTACACTTACTGGAAGAGAGAAGGAATTGTAAAGCTTCTTTGCAGAAATATTTTGCATTTTAGTACCTCTCGTAGCTGACTTCCTTTGTGGCCCTGCCTGGAGGCCCAGCAAGGGCTGGGGGTACCTTCATTGGTCAGAGAGTGCTCTCAGAGCCACATTTAGAAGCACCTGTCTGTGTGAGGCTGCCTGCAGCCCTTTCCTCTGCTCCCCAGCCTACCTACCCAGCTCGGGGCTGCTCCACTCCTCCAGATGGCACGGATGGCGCTGTGATGTCAAGTGGAAGATCTTTAAAATGCAACTTGTAGGATTTACATCCTCAAAGATACTAAAGTGTAAATCTGCATTTTGGAGAAAAAGGAAAAGGTCACTTCTGAAACAGCTGCCGTCTAAATGCAGTGACAAAAGGCAGAGAATGGAGGGCAGGGTGCCCCAGGAAGGCAGCAAAGTATGTTTCCCCACTTTGGCAAGTAGGGCTGGCACTGCAAGCTGTCTGGGCTTCCCCAGCATGGCCCCAGAAGGCCCCGTGGTATGGCTGTGACCCAAAGGTATCCACACCTACAGGAATCCACCTGGTGATTCCAATGCTGCAGAGTAGAGGCACTATATTTTCTTTATGGGCACATAAACACGTGTTTTGTTCTCTGTCACATTTAGTGCAGGCGATGACTTCACACACAGATGTAGATCAGCTCCATTTTAATCGCAATCTGCCACCTTCTTTCTAGCATTCAAATTTATAGCAACATTAATAGCTCAAAAATAATAGTGTTTACTGAGCATTAGATTTCTGTAAATTGAGAGGAAGCAACAGTTCTAACAAAGAGTCCAGAAATCAGCAGCGCATGAATGACTGTAAGCTTTTTCACCCTGATTAACATATCCTTGTGTATGGGCAGAAAGTTTCCAATGCAGCTGTAAGAAAATAATTCCATGGATTATGTCACATCAATTCAAAGCAAAATTCGAATCCAAAGAGAAAGCAGAAAATCATTGCCTGTGCTCTTACAGAAAATATCACTGCCTCAATTAGGTGCTACAGATGCTTGGAGTAAACATGTTTTCCACTGGTTTTCTTAGAACCATACCCACTTAAATCTTCAATATTCTTCTGCATGTTCATTTTTCATCCCATCATAGTGCCACGCCTCTGGGTGTTAGTGGTTGAGGGGATATTGCCAAGCAATGCAAGCCAGAAAGAGCTGGGATAACAAGGGAAAATATGGCCTTTACATAGTAAATAAACTTTTCAGCCTTGATGTTATGGCTGCTGTCAGCATAACTCAGAGGGGAAAAGAACAATCCAGTGCTAGTTCATTTCTTGGACCATGCAAATGTCCACCCTTCCAGTTTTCAATCTGCTCTCAATCCAGTGGAAATAATGCACACAACGGAGCATTTGGGCCTCCAATAAATCTCATTTTTGTGTGAAATCATGGGGATTCAGACTTTAAATTAGATTATCTGGAGTTCTAGAGAATCTAAGCAAACGGATGAAATAGTAAACGAATAACAGTAAGGTAGGAGTTGGTACCTCTAATGTCTGTAGATACAGACAGATACAGGCTGTACATGTCACATGGATATGGAGACCTTCAGAATAACAGTGCAAGTCAGTGACCTTGTTGAGCACTCCATGCCCGAACAGTGTGGAAGATGGATACCTCCACACCACCACTACAGAAGTGCTTTCCAGTGCTGGATGGGGTGATGCAGAAGCAAGGGTGCTGGTGGTCCCCAGGGCCTGGCCGCACCACGCTGCTCTCCAGGAGCACCATCATAAGTTGCTGCTGCATCTTTCTTCACCTGTTAAAGAGTGGGAAGTGGAGAGAAAAGGAAAGAAGTCAGTGAGTTTCTAGATGTTACAGACACAGCTTGCTTTAGAGCTAAAAATCCTGGCATATGGCACACAGCATCTGGGAGAATGATAATGGCCTGATGTAAAATTGGTTCTCTTTTATTTCACTTTATTGGGACCGTATTTGGTCACAGTGTGCTGTAATAAGGTCTATTTTCGTAGCTTGTCTCTTAAATTTTAATCTGAGAGCAACATTTACAAACATTACAACCTACCAGTTGTTTCTACAGTGCAGGGCTGCATGCAGATCAGTCACTGTATACATAAACATGTTACGTGCAAGGGCTGCCACACTCTCCCAAAGAATTTTTTTAGAGAAGATGCTAGCTGACAGAGAAGGACTTTTCAGCCATACCATTACCAGCTGTGGCTTGAGCTCCTATCGCTGTCATGTCATCACAGAGTGGCTCCCAGCAGTGCCCGCCATGTTCCTGGCCAACCCAGGCCAAACAGCAGCATCACCTCCCAGCCCCAGCTGGGATGTTTCTCTCTGGTGCTCTCCAGGAACTTCCCACAGCCTTTGGCCAGCTGAACAGTTGCATATGAGAACAGAGGAAAGAGCCTAAATGTACTTCTGCAAACATGAGCAGGATCTGTGAGAAACGCGCAGGCTGATGAGATAAAATGAGAGTTCTTTTAACAGGAAAACCATGTTTTCTTTGGCCTACATACAGCCGAGAGCTTTCCAGGTGCTCAAACTTAAAGATCTAGCACAGCATTAATTATCAAACAGCACAAAAGGAGGCCTGAGGAAATGATTCCTCCTTCCTCCCATTCAGAGCATGGCATGGCCAGCCCCAGCTGCTGCACCTCGGTTGGATTTTTCATCTGCTCTGAAAGACACTCACTTTCCCCTTCCCTTCCTTCCTGATGCAGAGTCCCCTGGGCAGGAGCAGCCCTGGCAGCTCTTGCTGTGAGGATGAGGTTGGCTGCTCAGGGCCCCATGCGGAGCACCAAAACTCACACGCTCCTTCATACCACCAGCCCAGGCCACTGCCTGCTCACCCGTGGCCTCGCTGCTGGAAATCCAGGCAATTCATCTCCGCCTGCATTTACTGCAAGTGCTTCCTCTTAGGCCAAATGAGCTGCCAGGAGGGATTGCCCCGGGAAATCAGGGCTGAGACCATTTCCAGCAGCCGAAACAGGCTGCTGCCCGGGCAGATGACTCAGTGCAGCGTTTTGTAACCAGTTTGTGTCTGCTGCCACCAGCCCCCAGCACCTTTTGCAGTGCAGCACCTGGGATTTCCTGCTGGTGGGAAGGAGGGGGCACCTGCCAGGCCTTTCCCATCACTGCCAGCCCCGCAGCGGGCGTTCTCCAGTATCACATTTCGTGCTGGCTGCATTTCTTTCACGTGGGATCGTGCAAGTTGGGACTACTTTAACTCAGTTAATTGCAAAAGAAGAGAGAGAAAAAAAAAGGCAGCTTATCAGAAATTATCCAGACTAGTCTTTTCTTACACTCATTTCTTTCTTAGCCTCACTTAATGAGGGTGGAAACCACGTAGATTTGAGAAGGAGCCCTCACATCAAGCTTGGACTCACTGCAGAAGTTGAGCTTTGTGAAAGGAAGGAGCTAAAGTAGGGCAAAATGAAACAGGCAGAAGGGACATATGTTCCTCATCTACCACATAATTTTATAAGATGTTCTGTGCGAAGTGAGTTTTAAAAGCTGGCTGCAACCACTCTTCCCAAGGAATTTTCAAATGAAACCAGTAGGGCTTCAGCTTTGTGCTAATCCTCCATACAGAATCTTGCTTTATTTGCCTTGCAGATGGGTAATCGAGCTCAGCACTTCATTTCTATTCAAACCTCTGAGTAGGGCAGGAGCGGGGCGATGCCTGGAGCCTGCTGTGCACCCACTGCATCCAGTCTGCTCTATCTGGAATGGCCCAGGTGTGTGGTTCCCACTAAGGCAAAATAATCCCACTTCATCCTGTTATACAGCTCCTCCAAGCCGTGGGGAACAGCCCCAGCAGTTGGTTTGAAACACCTCAGTGCTGCAATCCCGAGTGAGTCCTTACAACACCCACAGGCAGTGGCAGCACAGCCAAGTGGAACTAAAGGAAAGTGGTGCCGAGTCAGCTCTCACTTCTGGCATCGGACTGAGGCACTCAGTCTTTGCCCATAAGCAGCAGTAGGCCCCAGCTTCGGGCTGCAGCGACCGTGCTGGGGCATACAGAGGTGCTGTCAGTACAGCTTATTGCCTGGGTACTCTGCAGGGTGGAACTGCTGCACAAGGTGGTGCCGGAGCTGCTGCTGTGGTCCTGAGCCTGTACACTGGACTGCTACGCCCTTCCCGTGCATTTATTCACTCTTCATTTAAAACAGCAGTGCTGATGACAGAAGAGCAATCTGCCCTGGCCATTTCTATCACGGTCCTTCCAAAATATTTTGGCTCAGCCTTTGAATGTCTCTAGGGCCACTGTGCATCTGTCCTATCAGACCTTAAGGTGGGCCACGGGTGAGATTTCAACAACCACTCTTTTCTCCCATTTCAAGTTCTGTTTGGCTTTATACTAAACTGAAACACAAAAGGTCACATTACTGCAACTTTCCTTAAAGTAGGAGGGTTCAGAACATTCTTGGCTCAGATATTTCTCCTGGGAACCACAAACGTGCTCAAATGGGCCGCTGTGAAACCAAGCCTGGAGTCCCGGGCCCCTTACTGTGCGTGGGGAGCTGTGAGCAGAGCACCTATCCCATGGAGCTGCAGTCACTGGAGAGCATTTGGCTACTGCAGTGCAGCCAGAGCACTGGCACCCAGCCACTGTTGTAACAGCAGACAAGCATCAACCTTTCAACAACGGTTCTCAGAGGAAACATCTCATTCTGATTTCCTTGGTGGAGAACTGAATTCCCCTCCTCCCCAGGTCAAGTTTGATTTTTTTTTTTTCTAGAAGAAACACTACATTCTGTAGTGGATGGGTAACCTGCCAAGCAACTCAACTCAAGCAGCTTTCTGTACAGCTTCTGCCGCCAGAGATACGAGCCTTCCAGCCTGATCCATTGCACTGTGCTGCCTTGCTATCAGTCAGGCTTCAGCTGAGAAGTATGGGAAATGTAACACAGGCACAGGGGTGTTTTGCTGTAACCAAGGAAGGCTCATGACCACATCCAGGGCACAGAACATACAGAAGATTTTCAACATTTGGGCTAAAGCTTATTAACAAAAACCTCCTGACTTCTGTCACTTGCTCAGATCAGCCACAAGACATCAGGTGCTCACAGTCTGTGAAATAGAGTTCAGCGCTTTGTTCTGAAATACAACCATACGTGCCACAAATGAGAAGATTTTGTTTCTCTAGGTTGGCGGTGACACAAACAGACACCTGCCACATTTGCGAGCAGCTCTTTAGGGAGGATGGAAAGCAGAGGAAAGGAGAGACAGTGCTCATTCAGGTAGTGCAGATGGCCCTTCTAGTAAATCATCGTACTTGAAAGAAAGATCTAATCAAAAGGCTGTTTGAGCAACAGCAGTTCAGGAAACTTGTGACCTGGAAGCCAATCTCAGCAGTGTTTGAGAAGTATGGAGAGAACTGGAGGAGGCTGGGGGTGGATGCTGAGTCCTGGATGTTTTGGCCACAGAACGGTGCTTCCCAGGAACTGAAAACCAGGGCACTTGGACACCTGTAACTTGCTATACCAGGAGCAGGCAGTAGCCAATCCCACAGCTACCCAGAATGCAATGTGTATCTTCAAATATAGGTGATTCCAGACAAAAAAGAGCACAATACATACCTCCTTCGGAGGAGGTCACAGCAACATGATGAAGACTGGAAGTTCAGCTCTGTACCAACGAGATCTGCATGGCCTGGCAGAAGGCACAGCCCGCTCACACCACACGCCAGGCTGCTCCAAGAGCTGCTGCTGCTTGTGCAATACAGCAGTTATTGAAAAGCTCTCTGCAACACGCACAGATACTGTCTTCTTTCATGGCAAATGACCATTTCCTCAAAAATCAAACAAAAATTTGTATTGAGTTAGAGCTGGAAGATGATGACAGACTACAGCAGGATTAAGCAATTTCTCTGAGCATTTTTGTGGGCTTAACTAAACTCAGAGATTACAAGGAGAAAGGAAAGAACCACCCCCAGATTTTCCACTTTTAAAAACTATGAAGAAACTTCCTGAAAGAAGTACAGAAGGTAAACAGACTCGTTACATATGACGTCCCTCAGCCCTGACCTCCCAGCAGCAACTTTTGGTTACTCCCATTCACATCAGTTCCTGGTACGGTTCTCTCCTCACCTCACAGATCTGGTTTCTGCTTTCAGAGCTTGTGAAAGAGAAGCCCATGGAGTCAGGACAGGAAAGCACAGCTAAGGGCTGGCTTCCCAGCCCTGAGACACTGACCCAAACAGCAAACCCTTTCCAGCAGCAGCCCTCCACCACCAGGGTGCACAGTGTGATGCCCTGGGACTGGCCAGGACCTGCCCACAGGGCACACTGCCACCAGGCATCCTTCCAGGGGGCCCACGAGCTGCTGCTCCTGCTCAGCACATTGGGGGAAGCTGCAGCCCATGAGTCAGCCCAAGTCACAGGGGAAAAATGCGCACACAGGGCTTAAGATGTCAGATGGACAGATTGCACTGCCCCCACAATGGGGAGCTCAGAGAGATGCGCCTCACCTGCTGCTGCTGGAGCTCTATGCAGCCCTGTGGGCAGCGGAGGTGGTGGTGTGAATGCAAGGCACGCATGGATGCCAGGAGCATGAGCCTGAATGGTGCCAAATGCTTTTGAGAGGTTAGGAAAATGTGTGGTTGTCTAGCACAGAAAATGACACTGTAGAATGAGATATGAGGTCTGCCAGGATGGATTTAGCTGTATTTATGAAGTGCCCATCAGTGATGTACGTACTGTTGAGAAAAATCATACACTATGCCTGGACACTAGAGGGATGGCCAGAGAGCAGCTGAAGCTCACTAAGGAGCTGTGCATTTTCACACAGAAGAGTAGAGCTGGGACTTTAATGGTCTGTGTGGCCTGTATACACCTAAGGATTTACTAATGGCCTTAACAATATAAATTATTATTGTGTGTCCATGTGCCTAAAAACGATATATTAAAATCAGGCCTTGAAATTCTCACAGAATCCTGGCACAGATAGACTGAGTGCCTCCACTCCCACGACTTCTCTTGCCATCATCTAGTTCATTAGCAGACATTAGGGCAGAGACGTTAAGGCCACTGGGGGGTTTCAGTCACTCCTCTGTGGACACACAAGCCTGTGGGTTCGCTTCCACTGCAGGCACTGCGAGTGGTGCTCATACACAACGCCTGGTTCCTCATACTCACTCATACACAACGGGTTCACGCAGCTGGTCTCACTGCGAGCGCATCTGTGAAACTTCTTGCTCTGACAGTTCTCGCAAGGACCTGAACATCAGTGAACCACCAATGACTCAAATAGTAAGTTAATACAGTCCAGGACATTAGATCTAGTTAGATATCTAAAAAGTGAAGTAAATAGCAATGTCTCATATACACAGGCAAGAGAAGAAGTCCACAAAGATTTTCTGAACAAGACTGGGAAGTCACATTTACCTCACCTCTTAAGTAGCAGTAAAAGAGGAAATAAATGTGGGAGGAGACAGGACAGATAAGCTAGCCCTTCCGCTCTTTGAGCTCCCAGCAGGCACAGAGCAGACTACAAGGAGCATCCGAGAGTGCTCGAGGTCAGGCTGCAGGCTGTGATGACACCATGCAGCATTGAGTCACAGCCCTGCTGGAAGAGGATGGGGTGCAGGAGGTCGTAGGGAGCAGCCAGCCCTGCTGCAGGCAGGGCATGGTACGGGACACAGCCCTGGGGAGGGGCCATGTCCCAGCCCCATGGGGGCAGCTCCAGGCAGCCATGGGTTCGGCTCTGCAGCAGTAGGTACGTGCTTTCCATTTCTCAGCAAACCCCTACATCTGTTTCATTATTTGCAATTAACAGCAAGTGAGCTGTGCTCGCTCCTTCAAGGACACCGCTGTGCTGATGCTTTCCTGCACCGCATACTGAACTGATTTAGAGGGTGAAAGAAATCGAGTTTGGCAAGTCCATACGCTGGGGTTTTGGCAACGTGACAAAACTTCCTGACGAGATGGACTCGTGGAATGCCCTTTCTCCTTTCCCTTGCCGTTCTCCTCAGCCCAGGCATCTGTAAGCACTTTACGCCGGATCGTTTGGAAGTGACATTTGGAATAAGTTAGACTGTAAATAGAGCGCAACCTCTGCTGATAATAGAGACACGCTGGCAGGTCACCTGGGCGGCCGGGCCGGGTTTGTCCCTGAGGAAGAGAGGCAGCTGATAAATTCTAATAGGCAACAAAACCATATGGGAAATTAATCTACCTGTCATTGACAATCACTGCTTCACCCTCTGCTAATACTGCTAAGCCAAGCGACTGCAGAGAACAAATTGCACTGTTGGAACACCTCGTGCAAAGCGGCTAACCAAGAGAGCACAGAGACAAGTCTTCTGTGTGTTTTGGTTGTGGTAAAGTATTTATCATTCTGATTTTGCTCAGCTCTCATTTCTGCTGTGTATAATCCAAAAGACACAGTATATATCAATAATAAATGATTAAAGCACAGAGAAGAATCCATTACTGACTGTTTCAAGTCTCTGCTCATTCTTCAAACATGTGAATGGGCTCTGAGTGGTGGCTGGTAAAAAACACATGGAACAACAGAGATGGATCCTCAAACTGTGACCGGCACCTATCTGCCGACACCATGTAAGGGGAACAGGGAGACCTTCCAGCAGAGCTCCTGAAGACCAGGCTGCGTAGCAGGGGTGGAGGGCTGGCACTGACCTGCACCGGTCTCAGCAAATGCATGGCAGTGACAAGGCTCCAGTGCACAGCCCCAGACCCACCTGCCTCTCGCTCCTATCCCCTGATAGATTTGCCAAGTTTCACCAACCTCCATCATGCCTCAGCCCCTTCTTATGCTGTGGAGGATGCAAAAGTATTTCTACATCACAGTACAGTCCAACCTCTTCCTTCTTTGCCTCAGAAGTACACACAGTAACACCCAAAAAAATACATTCCAGCATGAAAACAAGATATGCAAGCTATTTAATAAAAGATATTAAAGTGAGAAAAAAGCATCTCTCTTGAAGCAAGGTTTCTCTTGGTTTCCCCAGCACGGCTTTGGGGTGAATCGAGGACGCAGGCTCGGAGCAGCCGGCAGTCAGCAAAGCACAGCACAGCCACACACCCTCCAGCACAAAGCCAGGGTGCTTCCCAGAACTGCATAAAGAACAGGCACACGGCCCCAGTGCCAGAGAGCCCCACAGCCACAAAGGATGGCAGCCCTGCAGGCTGGGGACACGGAGCTGCACAGCTGATGGTGTTTCCAGCAGTCCCACAGGGCACCACACAGCCGTGGCACAGCCCTGTCACCCCACACCGACAGCTTCTCAGTGTGTTTGTCATCACAGCTCACCACCATACTTACATGAGCTGTTTTGCTTTGCCTCTTTGTGGAGACCTGGTATTCAAAAAATTTATCGGAGACTGAAGAGCTTCCTTTGAGAAGCTGGGATTTGCTGGCATTTCTGGCTGGCCACACTCAGACTATGTTTTCTGAAAAGCTTTCAGAGGGTTTCCTGCAGACGAGTTCAGTTTTCATTGGTGAAGCGCTATTTCACTGAGACCTTTTTCCTCCTATTATTAAGAAAAAGAGCAAGAGTTTTAAGTTTGTGAGTTTGCCTTTTCAGTGGCCCAAGCTGGAAGGACTTCAAGGGTTTCTAACCTTAAAACCATGGTGATGACTTTTCCAAATGCCACTGGCATCGTCAGCAGTAGGTTCTCATTTCCAGAAGGGAGCCTTACGCTTGCTGCCCCCAAGCAGGCCTTTGCTGGTCATGGCAGCACTAATCCTATGGATTCCATGAGAAAACAGCAGCACAAACAAGTCCACTTGCAACAGCCCTACAGGAGAGGAGGACGGGCACAGCCACCCCTCTGCACTACGGGAAGAGCAGTGCAAGGAAGCTGAAAAACAGTGGGGATGTTTCACCGATGGCACTATGCAAAACTGTTTGATCTAAGACTCCAGTTCCTGATGTTTTCAGGATCTCTGCTCAATGGCAATTGGATTTATGTACAGCGGAGCTCCTAATGCATTTTTGCAAATAAGATTTACTCCTTTCTCTGTTGACCTACTTCCAGTCAGGCTTGGTATTAAAGAAATCTTTCAGAAGGCACTAAATGCTGCACATACTATACACTAAATGCTGGTTTGTTTGTGCCTCCCATCCCCAACAGCGAGAATTAGAAACTGAAGCCTCAATAGGATTTTTATAAAGTCTAATTCCTGATAAAATCCTCTGTTTTCAGGGGCTTATAGAACTGCACAACTGCAGTCAATCACATTGAGTTTTTTTCCCCAAGCCAGGTGTCTGCCTGAGGCTGAACTTTTTGAGAAAGTTTTAATGGGAATGTTGCTGTCAGGAAGAGGAAGGAAGATGAAAGCTCTTGTTTCTGTTAAAACCTCACAGCTGCTTATCTGGATGAGGAGCAGCACTTGGACACTGCAATGAGGATGCTCACATCCGCCTCCACTGTTTCCAGAAGTACGTCTGTCAGTCGGAGCACACTGCACACCCCTGCAGGAAGATGCCTGTAACGTTCTGGGGAGAAGCACTCGTTCCTATCCCTCCTGATCTGCTCTTTTCAAGGGAACAGAGGGAGCTCCTGCTGCTGCTGCCTGCTCCAGGTCCTCGCTCCATCCTCCATGCCAGCTCCCAACAGCAGTGAGCCAGAAACGCTGAGGACAAAGTGCACCCACAACACAGCAGGGCATTGTGCAGCAGGCCTGGTGGGGCTCCAAGAATGAAGGATAGGTTGCTAGGTTTTTATTTACAGGATATTAAAAGTGGAAAGCAGCTTAACACTGACATGATGACCTAGAAAACATGCTGCTCAGTTTTTCCATCAAACTTCATAAAACAAAACTTATATCGAAGTTAGTTTCTTACAAAACCCATAGCACAACCACATCCTTCTCAGAGGACATAATCCACGTAATGCTTTCCAGCAGTTCTGCTGTTACAAATCCCAACTCTACAAGTGAGCTGTGAAAAGGGACACGAGTCCCTTGACACTGCCCAGAGATCTCTGCCTGCTCCTGTCAGGGCAGTGGGCTCCTGATTTGCAGGCCCAAGACCACAGGTGGGGCTTCAGGCACAGCATGGGCTATGGTAACACTATGGCTGCAGGGAGCAGTGTGCTGCCTATCTCAAACCTGGCCCCATCCTCCCAGCCACTCATTGCCCTGCCAGCACAACACGGAGCAAGGGCAGCCTGGATGTAGCTGAGCAGCAAACCCCACAAACTGCTGGAGAGGCACTGAGGATGGGTCCCAAACAGAGCAGGAGAAAAGCAACTTCTATCTGAAACCAGGGAGATGGAAAGAGGAAGAACAACTCTTTGCTGTACTTTGGGCTCAGCAGCAATAGATCCTAAGCTGCAGCACAGCGCTGGCAAATTGAGTTTTCAAGTAAACATTTCTCCAGGTTCTTAAAATGATGGGAGCTTTACAACATCACTGCAGTCCTCCTTATGCCAGTGGCCATCCTCACAGCTTACCCTCAGGCAGGTAAGAAACTGTTCTGCCTGACTTCCAAAAGGTCACATCACCTGCTTTTAGTTAAATGATAATATAAGGCTAAGTGCCACTTGCAGTTTTTAGGAAAACATTGGTATAACACAGATTTCTCAAGTCAGAAGGGACCCTGAGTGGTCATCGAGTCCAACCCCTGGCTCCACACAGGATCACCCAAACCCTATCTCTGAGAGCAGAGTCCAAACGCTCACTAAGCTCTGGCAGCTCAGGGCTGTGCCTGCTGCCCTGGGAAGCTGTGGTCCTCAAACTTAGCGCACACTGCATCCAGACACGAGCTCCAGAACAAGCCTTTCCTTTACAGATTAAGCACCTGATCCTGTAGAGAAGAGTGTAATCTAAAAGGCTTTAAGAACATCACAGACTTTGTTTTCTTACTTTCTGTATTTCTAAAATATCAAATAAAAGGAACCCAAGAGGGACTGCATATCTCCTGTCTATGCCATCAGCAAAACATACTTGGTGTCTTCTTCTGGTTGGACCTACAGAGCAGTGTCTGAGACTGCTGTCATAGCAGGGCATCATCCTTGCAGAAGCTGTGCTATTGAAATCACAGAGCATTTACAAGAAACGGTAACAAACTGGGAAGATACTGCTATTTTCTCCTGTTACCTCTGCCTGGGAAACTGATTTCCTTCCCCATCTGGAGAACCAGAAGGACACCAAAGAGACTGGAATGGAGCTATTCAGGGAACACAGGGAAGGGGAAGCAAGGTCTAGGTGAAGGGTGATCTCCTTTCAATACAGTTTTTTTTATTATTTATTTCTCTGGCTGTTGCCAGGTATTTTAGAGGTATCGTTGTCGAGTAGCTGAACTGTGGATAGAATAGATTTGGGTTGTACCTGAGTTTGAATCTGTGCAACAGAAAGATAAATAAATCAGACATGATGAGTCTATTACTTCAACATATTTTCAATGTGTCTTGTTTCAGTCAGCCTAAGCCGAAGGATTAAACTGACCACTAGACCTTTTTAATGCCCAAGTTTGTCTTTAGCAAAGTCTTAGTTGCTGTATCTTGCCATCTTTCTGTCCCAAAGCAATAGCAACTAACTCTTTTCCTTTGCACTTTTTAGTTACTCTTCTATAGCAACCCATACTTCAGGTGAGATTATCCAACTTGCTCAAATATTGTAAGAGAGGAGTTGCCCCAAAGAGAGGAGCCCTGGCTGCCCCTGCCCTGCAGAAAGGTCTGAACGGGAGACACCAGTGTGGCAGCCCAGGTGCCCGGGCCATGCAGGGAGCTGCTGGTGAGCCAGCAGGGAGCATGCAGGCAGTGGAAGAGGGCAGAGAGACAGCTGCACCCATGTGGCCCTCACCACTCAAACACCCGAAGCAACACAACACCTAAGCTGGTGCTGCTGCACCCTACCAGACTGCACTGCAGCAGCAGAGAAGGAGAAGTGCCAGACTGATCCCCGCCCTGCAAGCAACAGCCAGGTCTTGGATGCCACTTCTCCAGCTACTACAGCATCTGGATTTACACAACTGACCCAGCACAGGAGGAGCCTCCCCTGCTCCCACACGCAGCACAGCAGCAGTATGTTTGGGTCCTCCTAACCTCATTGCTCAGAACAGCTGTGCAGGTAACAGGTATGCTGATGCTGACTGATAGGCAGCCCCATACTGCCCAAATGGCACCTGCAGCTGTAACGGGGCATGTGCAGCTGCTGGGCCAGCACCCTGCAGACAGTGGGACAGCAGCACCATTATAGGCTTATAAGTCTTAGTATTAAATCTTCTCTGTTGTTTTATTTTTATCTGTTTATTCATTTATTTTATGGTTCTGGGAATGTTTCAATAACAAACCCTTTCCTTTTAGTCATTCTTTCATTTATTTAATGGCAAAATCTCAGATTGAATTTGTATTTTGTCTCTCAAACAGAAGTGGAAGCAGTGGTTCTAACATCAATTTGATGATTTCCTATAAAAATCAAGCTCTAGATTCTTAGCTGTACAGTTACACAAATTAATAACAACAAAATACAGTTAATTTCACGAGACAGATTCCCTTCTGAAGTCCTTTAAGTGGCACTTACTGATTCATACTGCTATCCAGCAAGAGTTGCACTGTGGCAGCGTTGATCCCGTCCTATGGGAATCTGTTCAATCTATTGGGAAACCTGAAGATCACATTAGAGACCCAATGCATTGCCAAACCATGGGCTATATCTTATTGATGGGCAGGTGCATGCTGCAGCTCGGCTGCTGAGTGTGTTTGAGTTTCAATTTTTACCTTTGGAGGTCAGGTAAAAGAATGTCTCACAAGGAGGCTTATAAAAAATAACTCTCAGACAGACCCCTTACTGAAAGAATCATAAGTTATAAAATGCCATACCTAAAGCATTGCTTATTTCCACTTATTTACGTATTTTTCTGAGCATGTGCATGAATCATCAAAAAAGATGTCACTTTTATTTATTTTTTTCCACAGTTGCTTTAAAACGTCATAAAAGATGGTTACCATTGTATTTAGCAAAGCAGAAAAAGTGCAATTTAGAATTCAGGCAGATATTTCACAGATGTGTCTTTCCTCAAAAAGACTTTTTTTTTATGTTAAAATCTCTCACAGTAACTACAGACTCCTAAAAGGGAAAGCGTGGCAGATAAACCAGATGCATCTGAACCTGGATTTTGTGCCTACGTCATGAATATTCTGCTAATTGTCTTCTTTGAGTAATGTGTTTACAAGCGACTGCTTTGAAACCATTGAAGTTTTAGGGACCTAATTGGTTTGCTCCTCTCTGGCAAAGATGTGAAAGCTGAAAGAGTGACAGGAACATCAAGTGAGCTGCAGTGCATTAGCATGAAGTTCACATCAAATGCAAGGAGAAGAGAGAAATAAAAACCCAATTGGAAGTTTCAGTGTTCTCAGTGAAAGCCAAGAGATGCAGAACACTGCTCACACCGAGATGCACTATGAGCTGCAGAGACGATGGACCACTTCATCAGCCGCTGCTTCACAGCAGACAGGGGAACTAACTCATTATTCCTGCTGAATTATGCATGCACGAGGAGCAGGTCAGCAGTGACACCAGCAGTCACTGCAGCTCCTGTGTGCCAAACCACTGGGAACCCTCTGTAGGACCTCGGTCACAGTGCCCGGATGGTGCCGCGCTGCACAGCTACTGCAGCCTGTGGCCAATGGGTCAGGGAGGCTCCCAACGGCCTCTGCCTCTTCTCCACTGTGAGCTGCGGAATTCAGCATTTGTTCCACATTATCACAAGGATCCAAAATTATGGGTGCAATTGAGAAGAGGGCTGCACTCTTCCGAAATCTAACATCTCATGCCAACACATGTGAAACAAAGGCACACGGCCTCCTCCTCCTCTGCATGGCCCAAATAAAGAGCAGTGAAAACCTCATAGCTGGGTGCTGGAGAATGGGCATACGTATTTAGATATATTTAGCTTGCTTCTCCTGCTCCAGTGCACAAAAGCAGTGGAAGATGCAAACCAAAGCCCTGGCTGGCAACAGGTCCACTGGACTGACAGCGGGGTGAGGAAGGCTTCTCTGCTCATGGCTATGGGCAGGAGAGGGCCCTCAGGGAGGGCTCAGCCCCCAGGTGCCTCTGCCCCTTGGCTGTGCCCTGGGATACCCAACTGCACGAGCACTGCAAGGCCCCCAAGCAGCCCTGCAGACAGACTCTCCCTTTCCAGCCATCCCAAGCTCCACACGGAGGGATGTAGGGGTTTCCACTCCAAACTGGCTACTCCAGTTTCCCTAAAGATAAGTGAAAAGCTGATTTCGGGTCTGTGCAGAGGCAAGAGCAGCTTGAGCTGTGGGAGGGATGGGGCCGGCCCAGGCAGCAGGAGAGCTGCCAGCAGCTGGGGGCCGCACTCACCCCTCTGGGGAGGGGGGGGACAGAGGCTGAGCACTCATTATCAGCACTAGAAAGATACCACAGGATGAGAGCAGAGTAACAAAACTCCATGACATGATTTATGAGGACAAGAAAAACCACCCAACCCTTAGCATTAGTTTCCAGTGATATTTAAATTTTAGAGGCCAGCCAACACTTCTTTTTTTTTTTTAAAAGAAAAAGTCTGCTACACTGAAATACTCTTTTCTGCAGGGACTCTTCTGTGTTGTGCTTACATCGTGCTGTAACAATAAACAGGCATCTTAGCCTTAAGGGACTGCAGACAGTGCCAAAGCAGTTTTAAACCTCCAGTAACCTTCAGCGAACTGCAGAAGCCAGGCCGGGCGGCAGAGAGGCGCGGTGCTCAGTGAGGCAGGAGTGCTTGCGAGGACAACCACCACGGCACGGGCTGTCAGGGATGCTGGTGCCAGCTGGCTCAGGGAGAGCCTGACATCACCAGAAAGCCCAGAAACTGCCTCTGGAAAGCCAACCAGCTCTGTGCACAGAGCTAAGATTTAGAACCGAAAGCCCATGTGCAAGGGGCTGCGACTCCCCAGCCTTCCCATCTAAAGAAGGGGGCGTGGGGAGGTGAGGAGTGCAGGAGCCCCAGTCCCAGCCCATGCTTCTGCTCCAGCATGGCTGGGACTTGCCAATAACCTGACTTAGGTAAAGGGAAAATTGATCCAGCACTGCCAGCTCGCTGGGAAGCATTGAAATCTGTGCCAAAAAGGTGGCAGATGATTTTCTTGGAGTGCTTCTCACCCTTGTCAGACAACAGAACTTAACAGAAAGCTTAGATGCTGAGCTTTACTTGTGGTTTCTCACTGATGAAAAGCAATGATAACAGGGCTGATGTGATGAGCCATGTAGTTACTGAGATAACAAGTCTAGGACTACTGCTGGCACACTCCAGCTGGTTCAGAAAGCAGTGTTCAGCACTGTGCAGCTCCAGGTCCTGCTCCCAGGATGAAAATCCATTAAGTGGGGTCATCTGACCAGGTCATTAACGCAGCACCTATTACAGTGCCCAGGAGCTGGTGCACACCATCTAGGACCAGAACACCTGGGCTCCTTCAGGTGAGACCTTACCACAAACCCAGCCCTCTCTAGGTCTTCCCAAAGACTTCAGGGATGTGTGACTGGGGCCCTTCAGGCTGTTTATTTTAAGCAGTCAAATTTTAAAGTTACTATTTATGAGCCAAGAGGGTTTAATTTTAAATCCTGCATTGTTGATGGTGTTGTTTTAAAATAAATTAAGAGCATCCTCCCCTTCACCTAGTCCATAAAGCTGTCCCTGGAGATGCTCAATTGAAAGGATCTGGAACTCATCACAGTACCATCTGCATCTCTATGAGAGGTGATCAATCATCCTGAAACTCTGAACACCCACGGTGTCATAATCTGCTGCAGTGTTCAAATCAGCCTATATGAAACAGTGAAGGGAGGAAGGATATGCTGTCTCCTCATGGCACAGAGGTCAACAATCAGATTCCATGCCCTGACACACAACAAAACACCAACATTTCTTCATTTTTACAGCTGCTGCCAAAGACAGAGATACTTCTTCTTAGGGAAGATACACAGATAGAAGCGGAGAGCTGTGTGACACCAGCCCATACCCTGCTCTGTACTGGATGATGGAATGGGCGCACAACCCAACACATGGGCTCAAGGAGGAAAAGCACTCCTCAGACCTGCTTCCCTTCCACCCACACAAAATCTTTGCATGGAACTAAGAGTCTGAAGTAATGCCTCATCATACCTTGGTTGGTGTAAGAGGAGCACAAGGGGTTCTTTCTCCATACAAGTAAATTTAGAAGTTTAAGTGTAGTTCTATGAAAGCTGTAGAAATCAAACAGATGATGGCTCCACTCCCCTCTGCTGAGATCAGCTCAGAGGCCAGACGTACAAGACAGCTTTATCCAGCCCAGAGGAACATTCATCCACCAACAAACCCAGTACATGGACTCCACTTTCACTTGTGCTGTCTGTAAGCATCAGTACTGTGCAATATGGGTGTTTCAGTCTGGCTTAAACCACCACCTGAGAGCACACATGGCCTCTCATGCTACCAAAGTTGTCTTTCCCTGCCTGGAACCCAGCTGAGTGATGCCAGGGTGGCAGGGTCACCATGCCACAGCTCCAGGGACCTTGAGTTCCCACTGACTGGTACAGCCCAGTGTGCCCAAGAGGTAGGTTAGGGTTAGGGTGTGGTTAGGGAGGTACAGAGAGACCAAGGAATGCAACAACCAGCCTTTTAAATCTTGTTAGCATTACAGAGAGCAACAGCTCATTGATTCTATGTTTTAGAGTTAGAATGCAGTGGTGCAAGCCATCAGTGCCAGTAGTGTTATATGAGATACCAGGAAAAAAGGTACAAGGCTTTACTCTCATTTCTGTTCTTAGCAGATGAGTAGGCAGTCTATTAAGAGAGTTTAATCAAATGAAGGATTTCTTATAACATCCTGGGATGAGACATGCTGTCATCACTGGCTTGGAACAAGTTCTGCTCAAAAAGTCACTCTTTGTCCAGGCTGGCAACAAATTGCTTGTTTTCTTAGACAAGAACGCTGGGTAGTCCACAAGACTATGATTCATCCTCCACCATGAAGATCTCCACCCCAAGGTTCTCTAACAGACAGCTATTTGTATACATGCTAAGTCTTTTCTTAGCTTACCTTAAGACACCATCAGCTTCTTTGTGTCCATTTTCATCTGTATGAAGAAGCACATGAGATAGCTGAGGGCTTTGTTTACCACTTCACGGGTTGAGCTCCAGGATGCAGCTCTCCAGCACCAAAAATGAGATGTAATCATGAAGGTGCCAATTCTGGGAAACACAAGCTGGGTTAAAAAAGCAGATACATCCTATCCCTAAAATTGTCTCTATCTGATTTGAATAGAAAACAAAGCAATCTAAGGTGCTGTTTCATGTAGCTGTATGATATTTAAGGGTTTAAGGACTCCCTAGATAGATGAACAAGATGTAGACTTTGCAGAAGCTACAGAGAAGCCTCCACTCACTTTTCTGAGTGTTATTATAACAGGAAGTAAAAGATGTGAGTGGGCAGGAGAAGGGGTAGGCTGAAGCAGAAATATTTAAGGATTTTATAGACAAGAATGTGAACTAGAGGAGTTACTGCAGGATAAATTTATGCATTGGATTTTGCACTGAAGCATCCAAGAAGGTACCTAAGCATTGGACAATTGTCAAAGGGACATGGAGCCACACTATCACCATGGGATACATGAAAATCAAATAAATCTGACAGATGCCCTATGCCCTATATTTATGGATTAGAAGAAAAACTTCCCTGACAGGCTCAGAGCCCCAAGCCAATTCTACTGTGCTGCTGTATGCTGACTAAGAGGCAACTGAGGCATGAAATGCAACATCTGTGCCAGCTGTAGCTCTTTTCAGTCCCAATCCGGCTGAGGGTTTCTCAGTCCTGGCTGTTCAGAAGATCAGAGCATAACCAAGATGAAGCCCAATCTCACTACCAACTGGATCCTTCAGAGCTGCTTACAGCCACAATAGACATCCAACACCCAACCAACACTGCTAGTGAAGAAAGAATTTTTGGAAGCAACTACCTGTGTGATAACTGATGGTCAGTAAGAGACAAAGACAGTCATTATTGCCATGTCTGTGTCCCATCGACTTCACACTTCTCTGACAGAAGTTAGAAGGAAAGCCCATGAGACCTGCTGCCCCTCTCAACTTACCTGCAGGCCCACCAAGCTCACTCTGGAGACAGCTTTCATGATAGAGAGGGATTTCTTGAGGTCACAAAGTCACACCAGGATAGAAGAATGAAATGGAACAGCAAATCTCTACCTTCTTCAAGAGTTCTGACTCTGCCACTAGTGTTTCTGCTTTCTGGATGACTGTTATTCAATCCATGCCATACAGCCATACATGCAGAACGAAAAACAGTTTGAGACTTCTTTGCCCATTGATATTTCTCTGCAGAAGAGGAGAATGCAATGCATCCAACACGTAACACAAGTTGCATGAGTTCAGCTTTTCACAAGTCTTTACAAGTGTGTCCTTCCTCATCCCCAGGTTTCACTCAGTGTCTCTCATAGAGGCTGATTTTCACAGATGTCTACACTGACATACTTTCAAAGCCCAAAAGTGAACAGTGAGAGTTGCTTGAGAACTGCTTTCTTTTATTCACACAAACCATCTCAAGTCCTGACCTAGATCCCCTGCATCCCAAGGAGTCCCTCCATCACACCAGCAAGCTTTGGTTCTGGCCCCGAGCACAGGAAAAGCCTGAACTTGTGAAACTGAGCTTAACAGGATTTGACTAAACATCTGGCCATGGTCAGAGCTGAGGGAAGCACTCTGAGATGGGCATTTATTATACTGGCCCCGAGCAATTGCTATTTCTTACGAAATGGAGAATTTTAAAGTTTGTTGCACACAGGATTGTTTATTGGCTTTGGTATTGTTTCCAATGGTTTCCTTTTCCAACACCCAGCTTGCAAAAGCAGTGCTCATCCCCTGCAGATACCTCCCTGGGCATCCACTGCGTGCCTGGCCTGCTCCTGGCTGCTGCACTGCTCTCGGGGTTGGCTGAGCCCAGTACCTTTCCAATCCCAGTTAGAGCGATAATGCTACCAGGGTTTGCAGACGTAAAGAATACTTGGCTCAATGACTGTAAATTGGGCTCTGCTTGGCATCAGTGGCTCCTCAGCAGCTTCTGAAACCCAGCCACTCTTGTTAAGGATGCTTTCTTTTAGGCAGCCAACTTTGAAAACCGTTGGCCAAAAATGTGTGAATTAGTCAGTTTATCTGTGAGTAATAGGAAGGGAGGAATAGTGATCCAGACTACAGCCCTGTCACACAGACTGAGAAGCTCCATATAAAATGTTAAGGGCATTACTCATCCTGCAGCACTGCCATTCACTGAGGAAATACACTTCTATTGCAAAGTCCTCGAGGATGGCATCCATCTGTCTCATGTCTGTGCAGCACCCAGTTCAGTACACACTGGGGACACTCAGATAGCTCTACCCAGCAGAGAACGGGGTAATACTGATGCTTAGTCACTGCACACTCCCAAAGCACATAGGAAGAGATGATCTGCTCTCTGGGGAGATGGAGTATTTAATGAAACTGCATGGTGTAACATCCCCTGAAAACCAACTCATCTTGCTCATTCAGCAATACTACAAATGACCAGTCCGCACAAGCCCTGCCGTTTTTCCGGTGAGCTCAGCCCATACCTGTATGAAGAGCCTCATGCAGTACTGCCCAGGCTTGGACTCCCCAGCTACAGACAGTGCAGAGCACAAGAGCCTTGCAAAGAGGCTTACCTGCCACTGAGTAGCCCTGTTGTGTGAACCAGTCCTTCACACACACTGCACTGAGCTTTGACGGATTCAGAGCAGAAACACTTGGACAAGCATTTTCCTGAACAAAGGTCACTGTTCCACATTGTTTCTCCACATTAAAATAATCAGGTTAATAAATCAAATGAACTCTCAGAATATTCATGTTCAAAAAGGATTAAACACATCAGGGTTTTTGCCAGAAATAGTGGGCCAGATGCAAGCTTTGACCCCTCTTTTGGCAAATACATGGAAAACATCTGCGTAGTCAAGCAAAACCTTGTAGCAAAGCAGATCAGGAGAATTATGACTATGTTTGTGGGTTCTGGAGGCCCTTTGTTCAGAAGGAAAATAAGCAGATTAATATGCAAGTCTTATAAAGTTAGGAATATGCATCAATTTATAGGGGCTTTTATGCCTGTAGATAAACACTTCAGAGACTGCTTCATTTAAAAAGGCACAAGACAAAGAATTAGGAGCATTTCCACAAATCAGTATGACGCTCACCACTGTCCATAGGTTAGATTCAATGCACAAATACAATAAAAAAGAAGCCACTCTGACAAGCTAGGCTTTTATTCAACAACATTCTAAGAATAACTCAGTAGGAATGGCAAATTCAGCAGGGTTAAAAAACAGCGAGTTTGTGCCTGTTCAGGACTAAATGATAACACTTCAATATTCACCCACTACACAGCAATAGTACTGTCAGGCCAGAGCCCTGTTAAAGGAGGAACTTGGAACAACAGAAGAACCACCTCTTGACTGCAGCACCCACAGCAACAGGAGCAAACGCTGGGGCCTGCCTTGTGGGGTTGTCCTCCCCAGCACTACACAGACAGACAGACGGTGTTGTTCTAGGCTATCACTGGAAACTCTTCAGTTGCTGTTTACATGATCAGTAGTCTGGGAGCTGCAGCACCCAGGTCCTCCTTTCTTTCAGCTCTGTGATGACTTAGGTTAAGCCACTCCGAAATGGCAAGAGGTACTCCCATGTTTTAACTGGAATGCTATCCTAACTTTTTATTTCTTGGCTTCTCTTACTCAGTCAGGAGCATTTCTTACAGCACTGGGCCACCTTCCAGGCATAACATCTACCAAAAGCACCAAGGAGCTTGTCCTAGTTTTTCCCAGAATACAGCCCAGAGCAAAATGACTGCAACACAGCAAGTGCAGAAGAGAATTAGCAGCAAGGAGGTCAGATGGTAATTAAAACCAAGCCAAAACTGCCTGGTCTGTGACCGAAAGAGAAAGCTATTACAAACAGCAAACAAGTTCAGTCACAGCAACACAGCTGCAGGGTGGCAGGGAAGGCCCTGGCACTCTCATCACCCCATGCTGCTGTAGGACCCAGCACCCAGCACTGCCCTTCTACCACCACCAAAACCTCACTTCCTTCTGCCCACCACCAGCCAGCCTTTCTGGAGTCATGCTGGGGCCCAACATCACCGACATGAGGCCACATCTCCTCCTCTCCACCTCTCTGACAGAAAAGATGCAGGCTGAACCAGGGAGCCACAATACAGCGTAACACAAGAAAGAATCGGGCCCAAGTACCTAGGATCACCGCAGCTGGCACGGGTCACACATCTGCATTCATCCTCTTCCTAATTGATTCTCTCCAAACAGTATCAAGGGATGTTTTTCTAAGTGTTGGATGTAGAGTTCAGACTCTGGATGCCTGTTCAGGTGCAAAGCCCTGGCATGCTCCTGAATTTATGTTAAGCCATCTCATTACTGCTGAACAAAAGCCAGTGAGTGAGTTGGCCATGGCTCAAAGAAATCACTTCTCAAGGCCATGCCCAATAAAAACAAACCGTTAGTGCAAAGTTACTGCACGTATGAAGGGATGTTAAAGAAGGATGTTGTTGCAGCTAATGCCTCAGATTAAGAGATGAGAGATCTGGTTTTTATAAAAGACATCCTCCGTGTGATGTTGGACAAGCTGTATCAAACCCCTTTATTTCCATCTCCCTCTGAATAAAACAAGAATAATACTATTTCCCTGCTTGGTGGAGAGTTTTAGATCACTTTGTGCCTTATACTTGTGATGACGTCCACTGCTAAAATGTCAATGAAGCACAAGGAGACAGAAAAATGACTCGACCAACCACACCTGGATGAATTTTTAAACTCAAAAGAACTGATTTTCATCCAGCTCCCAAAACTCAATCCTACTACAGGCTATCAGGCTAAGAAGCAGCACAAGAAACGACTCCCTGCAGGGCAATTTTCTGCAGCAGTGACAAGCCCCGTGCCCAGAGCACCTCCCCAGCCGTAAGCGCACAGCACAGCTCTGACAGGCCCATCCATTTTGTGTGGCTGCACTGCGTCCCAGGGGCTGCCATGCGGCACTGCTGCTCCATGCAGCGGGCTGCGAGGGCGCAGGGCCACTCTGCTGACTCAGAGGACATTGCAGTGCAGCCAGGGCTCCATTTCGCCATTTCTGGAGAAACGACCACGCCGCCTCCTACACGCTTGACAAAAGGATGCAGTGGAGCCATGCTGCTCCAGAGCGGGACGTAGTGCCGAGCGCTGACACGTCGCAGCTGGGCTGCTACCCACCGCCCTGAGAACGGCCTTCCGTCATGAAAAAAAGATTGCTTCAGGCTTGGCACGGGCTCGGAGGAAATTTTCAAGGAGGCCTGTTTCTCCCACACAT
Organism: Perdix hodgsoniae; assembly: GCA_035772895.1. NCBI lineage: Eukaryota > Metazoa > Chordata > Aves > Galliformes > Phasianidae > Perdix > Perdix hodgsoniae. The sequence goes on along the minus strand of JAPSGF010000037.1, from coordinate 4,491,366 downwards.
CCTCTGCATTAGCAGGATGATGATTATGATTATTACTATAGTTGAAGATTGCAGACAAATGGCTTTCAGAACAAAATGTGTGACAACTCTGGCTTGTTAAAAATGCAAAGATGTTGTCAACGTTAGAATGGTTGCCACATACCCACACCACCTCCTTTCCCATTACCGCCCGCAACACCGTGCAGCCCTCCGTAAAGTAAAAACACATGCTGGAGTGCTAATGAGAGTAGACGGGTAGGCTGAGGTTGCCAGAGTGCATTGCTGTGTATCAGTCAAGCAAGACAAAAGACAAAGGAGAAACACACAGGGCAAACACTCAAATAAACTTCCTTCTCTAAATGCACGTTAACTTAAAACCACAATAGGTTTACTCACACAAAGTTCCACCCAGAACAGCAACAGAGAAATACAGACACAAATCCCACTGGCCCCATGCACCACAGCTGCCATGAATGGCCCTTCTCCCACCTTCACCCACTGAGCTCCAAGATCACTGCAAGGGGAGAAGTGGTGCCAAACCTGCGCACAGCCTTAGCGTGGCAATACCCTGTGAGCGTTGTCACTGTCAGGATAGCTTCCTTCACACACAGCTCAAAACCAGGCTTTGATGATGGTCTGACACTTGTGACTGCTGCTGCCACAGAGTGCAGCAGAGCGTGGAAAACAAAAGAAGTGGTAAGATCTCAAAGTTACACTTGGAACAAGTTAAAGCTCAAAGTAAACCTGGAAAAATCCCATCTTGTTCTGTTTTTGCACAGTTCTGCTCTATCCAAGCACAGCAAACCTCACAGGCACATTGCCACGCGGAGCGGCCACGGCTCCAAATCTCCCGTCCTCCTCCTGCATGCAGCCAGGACCCGCAAGTCTCTGGGAGGGGATGGAAGCTATCCTCATGCATCCAGATGCTCTGAGACACATTCTCATGGATGAAGCAGCCAGATAAGCAGTGCAAGTGCAATCTGCAAGATGGAAAAAAGTGTTTTAACAGTCCTTCTCCATTCACACCTTTGCAAGCATAGTGCAAGGTGGGATGTGCAGAGCAGAGCATGGGAGAGCAAGCCCTGGGTGCTGCTGGATGGGGGCTAAGCCGGCATCCTGGCACAGGAAGAAACAAAATGCTGGGGAGGCATTCAGGCTGTCATCACATAAATCTTGCAAACACAACAGTGGTTGTTACCGGACTCGAACAATGAAACGGAAAGAAAAGTCCCCACTAAGACATAGTATAAAAACTAAATAAGGCTACAAGAAAAAAAAGTTTTGCTCTTCCTCAATATAAAATACTTGGCTTGGTACCATGTCTTGCCTTAGGTTTTTCAACACCTTGTGCCATGTGCCGTGGTGGGAGGTCACTCAGCAGCCCCAGCCAGCTGCCAGAGGGCTGAAAGGTGGCCAAAACCCAACGTTTGGGAGAAACTGAAACCTCTTGAAATCTGGTTTCACTCTGATTTACAAGAAAACTAACATTTGCAAACTTTCTCGTGACACAGAAAGATTTTCCCATCTAAAAAAGTATCTGGTAAGCATCAGTATGATGCATTCCTGCAATCAGCTATTCCTTCCACAAAGCCCAGTAGTTCTGAATTAAATCAAGATGAAAAACCACAGCAAAATTGTCAACTAATTTCTATCCCCATCCCATCCCAGAAAAAACCCTCAGCCTGGTTAAAACCAGAGCAGGGGTTTTTGGGGAGCTGATACAGGCCAGGAGGGAGCTCAGTGCCCTCTCTGCATGACACCACAGGTCTGTGGGTGACACCAGCTGCTGACCAGAGTCTCTTCAGCAGTGCCCAGGCACTGGCTCCCTGCATCTAACTCACTGCAGCATTTCTGGTGGTCCCAGCAAGCTGCTGGCCGCCTCCCAGCTGCCACCTTCCTCTGGGAAAGTACAGTGTACCCAGTGTGTCGGGAAGCCCTGGGAAAGAGGGTATAGATACAGAGAAATTCCGTGTTCAACCCACAACACAAGGCTTCCTAATGCTCATTTACTTCCTCCCTCACCCATCCTAGAGACCATTATGGGTTTTCCCCATAGTCCGGTCTGAAGGAAGCAGCTCTTTGTGCCATTAGTAATACATGTGGTCACTCTTTGAAGATGTGTCAACCTAGCATGACCAAGAAATGTGGGAGGAAGAGGAACGCAACCAAAATCCGCTTGTTTCTGCCAGGCTGAAAACAAAGCTTCCAGCTTCTGGGTTGGCTGAAACATGCTTCCTTTGTGCCCATTGGTATCATATTGCTGTATCATCCTGGGAGGTTCCTTGAGCGTAATCTCCTTTGTTTGTTTGAACTGAGAATCCCGGGGGTGTTTTAAGCCAATTCTGGTAAATCAGAAGCAAAAACAAAAACCACCCTTCCACTCCAAGCGTGCATCCAAAGAGTAACAAGGGAACAAGATGGCTCAGACCCCCTCTAGTCATGGCCAGGAGGCACGTAGCCCATGTTCTGCATAGCGTAGCTGTGGCAGGCAGGAGACAAGTGCAAGGAGAAAGCAAGGATAACAGTTACCATGGCCTGACTGCTTTAACTCTGATATATGTTCTCTCCACTCCAGTTTTTAGCAACAAGTAGTATGGAGGAGTCTGGGGACACTATGGCTGCATCGGGCACCTCAGCCCTCAGAACTGCCCCTCTTGGTTGCCTCACCACCTCTGTCACGGGACAGAGAATGCTGCTGAGCACGGCTCATTCCTGCCCCCATCGCTTGTTGGGACCCATCTGGGCCCACCTCCAGGTCTGGGAGACAAGCATCTGCCTGGTACCAACTGCAACAGCTGAGCCAACCTGCTCCTGCCTGCTCAGCACAACACACCGATGCCAAGATGAGATTCGAGACGATTCCAATTAGGGAAGTGGGGCTGTCACCATTTCAGCTGCACAAGCAAGATGAGACAACTCCCAGTGTCACCAAATGCCTGCAGGAACACATTTACAAATCTAATCACCTCCCAGCACAGCCGGGCTGCCAGCGCCTGGGGAGGGCGGCAGGGGAGAAGAAAGATTTGGGGACTCTTCAGGAATATTAATTCACGCTAATAGAAATCGGATCTGCCCTTGCCTGCAATCAGCAGAACTGAGATTCTGCACCGGAATATTAATGCCAGTGCTCTGTGGGAGATGGAGCCCTCTCAAAGCCCCCTTCAAATTATCAGAATTAAACATCAAAAAGAGCAGCACAGCAAACCGCAGTGCGGGGTTGGTGGAGGAGGCGATGCGTTGGAGGAGGAGGTGAAGGTCACTGAAGGTGCCACTGCCTCCTGCTGGGTGCCCAGCCCCATGCTGACCAGTGCCCAGTGCACCAACCCTCCCTGCTCAGCGCCCAACCCAGCTGTGAGCCCTGCCTCTCCTCCAACCACAGTGCAACTGAGCTCTCGGTCCTGGGCTGATCAGGTGCATTCTGCACACATAATGAAACCGACTTCACGGCAGTGGAAAAAAATAGCTTTGCTACGTGAGTGTTTTGTTATTCTGTTGGAATAGTTGTATGTGGGGGAAAGACCTCTTACACTTCCTTTCAAAGAGGCACTAAAGACACAGGGCACATAAAGCTTAACTGACCAAAAGCAAAGCAAAGCTCCTGTGCAATGCTTGGGGAGCCCAGTGGCACAGCAGGGAGCCTGCCACATATGTGGCTGATGAGAACTGCAAAGCACTGACAGTCAGTGTGAGGATAAACCTCTCTAATACTGAGACTGCAGAATGAAAGCGCGTCGTACTCCTTCCGAGTCCTTCCTGCACATCCCTCCTCTTCAGGAGCACACTGAGGCTGGGGAGCTCAGTACCAGACGAGGCAAACACGCTCCTGTGCCATTCCTGTACCCAGGTACCTCGCGCCCCTTGGCTGCAGGGAGGGACAGAGATCTGGGATGGGCCTGAAGTGCAAGCAGAGGGCAAATCTACCAGAAAGGGCCAAACGCTGGCTCTCACAGCACTGGGAAAGGATGTGCATCCCATCTGGAGTGTGCCATAGAGCCTTGCCAGCACCTGCTTCCCCTCACCAGGCTGCTCTTTCACCTTGCTCAGCTTCCAGCAGGAGCTTCTGTTCATCATTAGAGAACAGCACTCCCTCACAGTGCACAGCCTCATCCCCACCAGCATGGATGGAATCAGTCCCCAGCAGCCTGAGGGTGACCTGCTGCTTCTTGGCTACGGACGAAAAGGGAGAAGTTATGGCTTTCACTTTTGGAACTAAATTAATCCCAGTTAAAACTAATGATTTACCTTTTTGTTTCTGCACCAACAGAAAAGTTGGTCTAGCTAGGCACTTTTTTGAATAAAAAGTCTCTAACCATCACGCTGGGGCCTTGTCTTAAACTTTCTGTACACTCAGCACTACCACGTAATGAATGCATGCGAAGTTGCAGCACATCAGCACCGAGGCTGCCATCTAACCGGTGAGATGCGTCCGGGAAGATCTGTTTTCCTCGTCACTCACGTGACAGACCTCCTCAATTGCCGAGATAGCTTGTCGTCTGGGTAAAGGAAGGAACGATGAACAGATCGGCTCCCTTTGTCATTTTCACCTCTTTTATTGCCGTGCAGCGGGCGGCTCCAGCGGGGACGGAGGCGAAGACAGCAGCCCCCGCTGCGGCGAGAGGGGTCGGGCCGGGAGCGCTGCAGGGCCGCGGGTGGGCACCAGGAGGAGCTGCCGCCCCGCACCGCCGCGCTGCTGCGGCTGCTGCTGCTCCGCCGCGGGCTTCAGCGAGGGGCTCCCGAGCCGCCAGCCGCTCCGAGGGTCCGGCTGTGCCCGGGTCGCCGCCACGGGACGAGGGCGGGCGATGCCCGGGGTGCGGGAGCGCTGGGCAGCCGCAGCGCGCACACAGCAGCTGCCGTACTCTTAGAATCATTATGGGTGGAAAAGACTACTAAGATCACCTAGTCCATTTGGCAGTCCATTGCCACCGTGCCCTCCGTGTCCCTCAGTGCCACGTCTCCACGGTTCCTGAGGCTGTAGAGACACCAACTGGCGATTTGGCACAAAATTCAGGACAGAGCAATGCACTCAGGACTGCCTTCCCAAAGGAGCCAAGCTCACCAGCTGCTGCCTCAGCAGGAAGCCAGGGCCGAGGCACAGCCAGTGACTGCAGCAGCATGAACCAGGGATGGCATTTGCTGGTGCTGGCTCCACAGAGCCCTGTGCCATCATACCCACACCCAGAGCAGGGTTCCCATCCCTCCCCACGTTGGTCATGCTGTTTAAAGCCATTTGGCCCAGGAATTCCACTCCCAGTTCATCAGTGCCCCTCCCTGCCCACAGCCAGACTGGTGCCCCCAGGCTTTCACACCTGTGCTCCTCACTGCCGCTGCAGCACAGCCACTCTGTTCTGCTACACTGCCCTCCCAGCTCACCAAACCTCTCTCTGCCACTACCTTTATACATCATAGGAAAACGCGGGTGTAAGTTTGTGTGCTTTTTTGTTAAGCGTCCAGTGAAAAAAGCAGAGAGCAATCACACCCTGCCTGCAACCCGCAAGCAACAGCACATATCATTTCAACATCCTTGCTCCTGCATGGCTCCCTTTCTCCTGCCCTGCTCGCTCTGCAGCAGTTCCTCTGAGCCCGCAGCCTTTCGTCTTCTGTTGTTTCAGACCCAGTTGAGGTTTCCATCGCCCTGCACACAGCCCGGCCACTGTGCTTCCAGACAAAGTCATGTCGATACGACTCAACTTGCACTTGTTTCCAGTCATATGAAGAACTCCTCCTCTTCCCCCTCAGGCCTGGTTCCAGGGCTGGCTCTCCATGTTTGCACACTGGACCCCAGAGCCCCGTGCCCCACTCCTTTTCTCCTGTTGGTCACAGAAGATGGCCGCCGTGCACAGCGCGGGGCAGTGCAGGCCGTGCCCAGCACCCATGGCTGCAGAAGGCCGTGCTGCAGAGAGCAGCGACAGCCCGCAGTTCTGCCCACAGCCAGCCCCGTGTCCACGTTGGTTTCTGCTGCTGGGCGGCACAGCCAGCCCTCCTGCTGCCTGCTGCTTGTGAGCACATGGCAGGAGGGCACTGCGGCACCCCAGGAAGAGCCAAAGAGGGCCTGGCCTGGCATGGATGTCACTCTGCCCCTTGAGGTCCAGGCCTGCTGGCCTCCCTGCTCAGCGCTTCGCAGAGCGACGGAGAGAGGAGCTGTGACGGGGCTGCGCGGCAGTCCTTCAACTCCAACAGCACTGCACCGGTTGGGAAGCCCAGTGTTTGCTTCGTTCTGCTTGGAGCTGCCCTGCACCTGTTGAGGAAAGGTGGAGAGAACTCCCTTAAGACACGGTGCTAGCTTTACTCAGGCAATAGCACTCCAAGCCCCCAGCGATGGGAGGCACTTGAAGTGCAGGTCCCACCTGGAGCTCCAGAGCCACTGCAACCACTCAGGACTCCAACCCATCCCTGGAACAGGTCCATAGGTGACAATGAACTGATGGGAGGCACATGCTGAGGCTGTCCTGGAGACAGGTGTGCAGGCAGAGCAGCACAAAAGTAGGTCAAACAGAATAGGCAGGCTGATTTGTAATAATGATCTCACCAAGAAAGGAAAATAAAGAAAATGGGACATATATTTAAGTAACTTAAATACCCAAATAATAATAAAAATATCCAAATAGCAACCCAAGAGACCAGAGTTGGGAGGAGTTGTTACAAAGCAAAGAGCACACAGCTGAACTTCCCTCTGTTTCCATGTATAATCACAGTGAGCACCACCACCAAGGCACCATCTTTGTCTGATTTGATTTGTGCTCACATACTCTCAGAGCTGTGCACCACAGCAGAAAGGGGATGACGTTCCCATGGCATTTATTTAGCCCTTTTGCCCAACTGCAATTACAAAACTACTGTGGGTAATGTTGCATCAGCGGTGTACTTGCAAAACACCTGGTTTGGGGTGTTAAAACTCAGCTTTCAGAAGCATTTATAAGGTCACATCAGAAAGAGAACAGGCTGCTGCTATCATCTGATTTAGGCAGGAAAGGAAAAAGGTGAACTCAGTGGCTCAAAAAAAGTACTATACTTTGTACTTTAGGTGCTAACAATATGGAAGCATTCTAAGGATCTGTGCTCACATTTATCCATGACATCATGGGACTGAAAGGTGATTGCTGAGTTCATGAATTAAAAACAAAATATGGACAAACAAAACCTTAATTTCCATTTTGAATCAGTCCTGCTCTTTGCTGGAATAAATAAAAAAAAAAAAAGAGAAAGGCATCTGGTCTGCAAGCACCATGCACACACATACCTGAAGCAGAATTTTATTTCCTTCATAGTCTTGTGTTTGCCACCTGGTCCTGCTGATAGGAATGCACGGATTGGGCAGGAGAGGCACCAGCTGCCCCATTTCTTGCACCTTGAACTGCAGAAGTGATGAGTCCTTGGGCTCAGCAGCCATCCCAATGGGCAGCTGCTTCAGGCAGAGCTGGACAGCAATAGTTTTAGTGGCATACAGCACGAAGACACAGAAATCGCTTTTCCGGATGGTTGCTTCTTTCCGTAGGATCATCTCATACAGCCCTACTGCATCATCATAGTTATCAAAGCTGCAGTAGAGGGTCACTCGCAGGATTTCGGGGCTGCAGCCCACCCGCCGGATGCCCCACACCGGCATCTGGTCATCCAGGCCATAGAAGTCCTGGGGAGCTGCTGTTTGGGGAGGGCTTTGTGCCCAGGTTGGGACACACTGGTGGTACCAGGGTGGACGCTGGAGGAGATCCTGGACCTGGAGAATCCGCTCTTCTCCCAGGTCCTCATGCAGAAAAAGGAAGACAGATATCCCAGGAAAACTGCAGTTTCTCCTTTGGTACCTCTTGTAGTATTTCAGGGGAGCAACTCGCTCGGACACAAAGAAAAGTCGAACATCTGGGCAGATCCACTCCATGAGCCGATCCAGAGCTTGCTGCAGAAACGCCGAGCATCCTGAGTCGGCAAGAAGATGCACAGTCATCAGAGGCTCTGCTCTGTCACCCATCATAAAGCTTCTCTTCAACAAACGAAATGAAATGAAAAATAGGAGTTTCCTCCTGCAGTGTTTGAAATGGCAGCAAGGCAGGCACTGCACTCTGTAGCAGAACTTGCTCACTCAGAAGCTTTGCAACAACCCAGTGAGGTGACAGGATTGCACACACGTGCACAAGGCAGGAAAGTGTGCCATGGTGCGACAGGACGAGCCCGTTTGCTCACGTCACACCAGAGCTCAGATGCACATCTGACCCAGCAGTATGACCCAGATCTGGTCACCGGGTGCACACAGCCGATGTGTTGAAGCACTGCTGTGCTGCAGTGGCTCTGTCCCTCCTGGAGCGGGTGGCGGAGGGCTGAAGCAGGAGCGCAGTCCTCTCCCCCCAGCACACATCTCTGGGTGCTTGCCGTGTGTGAAAACCTCAGTGTGTGTTCCTGCAGTCAGCTGCTGCGCTTCAGCTTGCTGTGATCTCCCCGAGTCACACCCTTCTGAGGCACATAGATAAGCTATTCTTTAAAAACAAGGAAGGAAAGCAGATTAACAAAGGGAAAAAAAACCACATGTGAACAGGAGAGATAACAGTGAGGGCCCATATGAATTGGCCCCAGGCACTGCAGGACAATCCCAGGCTCAGGTCTGTGCACCTCGTGGGGCAGCAACTTGCTGTGCAGAAATCCCAGTATGGAAGGGTCTGCTATTCAGAATGCTGAACTTGGACTATTTCCCCTTCCCCCCCCCCCTTTTTATTTTTTATTTTTTAAAAATAAATACAGCCCTAGCTTTATATGTACCTGAAGAAAACCTCCAGGGAAAATCTAATGGTACAAGGATCTGTGCTTCAGATTTCTTTTATTTAAAGATCGCACTCAGTAATAGAAATACAGTCATGAGATCAAAGTACAGTATGATCTTTAAAGTTCAGCTTGTACTGACATAGACAAAGCTACCTGCAGCACTTCCAGCAAGTAGTAACTGCTGGGACAGAGACAAAAATATCCAACCCTTGGACAATCGCAGGAAGAGTGAAGGTTATGAGTGTTCAAAACATTAAAATGCTGTAAATGAGCACTGAACAACACAGAGTATTACTGAAATATGGAAAAAGGAAGTGATTCATCAACTCTTTGCTATAGGGAAGAAAACAGGAGGCAGGCAGTCATCTGCCTTCCTGCGGGAAAAATGGGAATTCTGCCTGTGCAAGGAAAACCAAATCTCAGAGCTCATCAGGACTGAGCTGGGAATGGGCAGCAAGGTGATCACTGACCATGGCGGGGCAGGCAGGGACACTTGTGTGGCCAGGTGGCACCAGCCCTGCAGGTACCTTGTGGGGACACGGTGAGGTGACAGGGCAGGTAACTTTGGAGAGCAGGATTGATGGGATGGGCATCACCAGCTCTACCTCTCTGCTCACCTGGTGGGATCTCAATCTGCTGCAGGGCAAGCTGCTTGCTTCTCCAGGCATTTCCCAGCACTGGATCACACTGTGTGCCCATGCAGTCCCATCAATCATCAGACTTGCACTGCTCTTTCACCCCTATTTCCCCACTCATCAGCCTGGCTATTCTGCAGGGCAGCAGCAGTGCAGGGGGAAAATGGCAGTGCACGTAATATGAACACTCACAGGGCAGCCACAGAGCGAGGGCTGTGAGCTGGGATGAGGGCAGCTCAGGAATGCTGCAGACAGCAAGTCCCACTCCAGCTCCCAGCACAGCTGGTGGGAGCCAAACTGGCTTCCAGGTGGCCCCACAGAGACCATAGAAGGGCACTGGCATCTCTCCTTCAAAGAGTGGGGTCTGAGCTAGCCCTGAATGTGAGTAGCTCCCGCCTTTCTCTCTGCTTCCCCATCCCCCAGCTTTCCAGTCCGGCTGCCAAGCGGAAAAGCACATTATTCATTGTGACCTACCCAGCATGCCAAGAAAGATTGCTGTAAGAGATTAGGAAAATAGCAGCTCAGCCCTATGTGAAAAATCAGCCTGCACTCACAGAACGCCCCGGAACACCATCCGCACATGGCAGCGACAGGCAGCACGGTACGGGGTACAGCATGCTGTGGAGAGCTGGCCTGGTAAAAGCATGTGAGGGACGTACTGACCACCAGTGTAAGCATGAGTAGGCCCAGCATAAAGAAATGCCCGATGCGAACAGCTAACAAGTACTGTATTGTGTGAGGCTCGGAGTCTGTGATATGTTTCAAGTCCTATGGTGCAAGGGCACAGCAGAATTATAACTCCTTTCCATAATGAGCTCTTTGATTACTCCCAGCCCTCTGAGGTGCTCAGCCCTTCACTCCAGCTGACACCCAAGGACTGATGACGCACCACGGGATTTAATAAGTTCATTGTAACTTCCGTAACGAAGCAACATGGCAAGGTTTCAGGCATTGCACACTGTAGGTAATTAACTTCCAGGAGGGCGACTGAATTACTCCAGCATTTCAGTAGCAGGCCTCATTAAATCCAGGCACTGTCTTGGGCTCATTAGCTTTTAAGAGAATTTTTTTTTTTCTGCCAATTTCAATTTCTTTCTACACCGAGGCCAATGACAGTTATCGACAGCAGCACCAAGACAAAAAGCAGAAGTAGGGCCCTCCTTGAGCACAATAAGCCTTGCAGTCTGCCTCCTGCCCCAAGCACTGCGCCCCCACATTCATTATTTCTGAGGAAAGTAAAACCCCAGCAGCCAGAGGAGGAAAGCAATCTGACCTACTGCACTTACAAAAGGGGATTCTCTCCCAAGTAGTCCTTAATTCTCCTTTTTAACGAGCTAGTAAAGAGGATCCAGCAGGGATCCATCAGCAGCTAGACGCAGAAAACAGAGCCCATCACACACAACAAATCAGAATCCAAGCAGAAAACAGGACAAAAATGGAGCCATAACCAGAGCAGGGAGGGGAAGAGCAGGGCCACAGCTCCTCCCGTCAGTGGGACACGGCAACTCAAGGCTCAGCCTTAGGAAGCGCTGCGCCAGGCAGCGCACACAGCAGACAGGCTTTCAAGGCGCACAAGAGATCAAACAAAAGGGAGTTTCCAAAGCTTCCTCTTGGGGCAGGCAGGGGAACAGGCAGCAACGCATAGACACGTAAGATCTACTGAGTTACGTAAGGAGCCTACATTCAGCACAGCTGAAGGGGACTCAAGAGAAGCCCCCCCGAGGCCAGCAGCAGACATGAGCAGAGGCCACACCGCACTGGGTGCTGATGAGCGAGCCGCCAGGAGACAGGATTTCTCTCTCTGGACTCCTTAAAAGCTCACCTGGGCAAAGTCAGACATACCTCCACGTTCACACTCACCCGCTGTGATGCCAGGTGGCCTCTTCAGCAGTCGAGCCTGCGGTATCAGCTCCTCCCAGCAGAGGGATGGAAGGCAAAGGACCCACAGCTACTGCTTTGCTCTGGAGAGCTGACCATGCTGAATCCAGTTCAGTTTGTTACAGCAGAAAGCAAGGGCTACAGCCTTTTTCATCAGATACATTTCCAGCTCAGCTGAGACCTCACTATTCTCTCTATTCCTTTTTTTCTCTTGAAGTTTTGGTAAAATGCTGTCCCTTAAAAACTTGGCTTCATTTCAAAGTTTGTAAAGATAAAGAAATTTGTTAGATGTAAATACAATGGCAGTCTACTTAAAGCAAGAGCCAGTGCTGTGTCTTTTATAGTATAAATACAGAGTGATCACAGCTGGGGCTCCAGGTACCAATCTCATGAAATTCATAAATAACCAAGATTAAAATGAAAGTTAAAAAGGCAAACCAACCAACAAAGGAACAGTAACTAACAGCCCACTTGGAGAGACAGCATAAGTGTCCTGGATGACATTTACACTGCACTTTTATAGCACAATTCTTACTGCAGCTAACAAAAGAAAAGCTTTAAGTGCAGAATCAGTGACTTGAAAATGACAAGCTATATCCTACCATTTGGAACAGTGTTCTCAGTTCTCTCTGTGTATTATTTGTCAGTTCCTTGCTAAAACCTCATCTCTCCCTCGCTCTTCCTTTTCACATCCCAGAAAACAGGAGTTTAAACACGTGTTTCAGACTGATCACACTGATTATTTCATTTACTGTCCAAGACACCAGAATCACTAACAGAAAACTTCCATAAAAAACAACACCTCACATGCTACTTTGAGCCTAGGTCTGGGCTGGCAAACCCTCCTAACCTTGAATTGTTACTAAGAACTGGAAGCTAGTGCTCAGAGCCCACCTCACCTTTAACCACTGTGATGAGTAAGAGTCAAGGAGCTGCAGAACAAGCAGGGAAGGTTCTGGACGCTCTTGGACAGGCAACAGACTGCTCAGCAGTCCCATTTACTGTTGCTTTTGACAAGAAACCCTCTGTGTGCAAGCTCACCACCCAAACCAGACATCTTAACAGCCTGCATTACCATATACAAGCCACCTACCAGGCAACATGCTGGCTGCTTATGACATATGAGAATAAAAAGATTTCAGTCATCCAAAATATTCTGTTCAATGCTTTTGTTGTTACAATGGTACATGAGTATACTCTCAACCCTTTAAAATGAACTTATGTATGTACCTTCCAATAGATACAAAACTTGAAGTCTACTTTTCATTTTAAAACTTTTGAAAAATAAAACTGCACGTTAATAGGTTGTTACAGCATTTACCTGTACGTTAACTCAAGGAAAGCAAACTTACTAATAATTACCCTCATAAATGTGATCATGCAAACCTATTAATGAGCTTTTAACTAAGTTACAAGTAAGTTTAAAGGTGAACTAAGAAAGAAAGACCAAAAGTGAAATCAGCAGAATTCTACTATGGAATCTAAAAAAAATATCTCACTAATCCTAGAATCATATGATTCACTAATGTACACAAACAATGTAAAGGCATAGACATCAAACTCACCTTAAGCAGAGTCATAGTGATACCTTGTTCAAATGTGTCTGATCAAAGTTTTCACATTTCCATCATGAACTCCTTGGTATTGTGATCTGGTTATTCAATGGTAAAGATATTTCTAAAAGGTGACTTCAGTAAAAGTCCCTTCCTGAACATTTAGTGTCTCCAAAATTCTATTAAACTTGAAATGGAAATGATATTCTGTATTTGTTACTGAAATAGCTATCACCATCTGTTATTCCTTTAGCAACTCTAGTGTGCAAAGCTGGCCAAAAAAATACGATAAAAAAAATCAGACCCATCCACCCCTTAAATATAGCTAGACAGCTGTTCATCTAACATTCAGGCTTGTGACATCTAACTTCACGCTTGCCATGAGCAAAGCAGAGGCAGAAAGCTTCAGCTGATGCACAGCAAAATTACAACTGCAGCACAAAGTCCAAATGTTGTGGATAGCAACATTAATATCTCTAAACCACAGGGGAAAAGGCCATGAACTCGCTCCTTCCTGAAAAGCACACAGGAAAGCATTAAAATAAAACTGTCACATGAATGCTATTAAGGACTAAGATACACAGAAAAGAAAGCCTTCATACCAATGCATAGAAGAACTAGTTACAATTTTATGAAGACCTTACGACACAATCCAGAACTAGACTGGCTAAACAATTACTAGTTTTCTAATGTCACTAGAAAATAGACATACAGGCATTTTAATAATTGCCCCCAAATTCATTTTAGAGAATCTGATGACCTGATTCTTCATGAACAGTAGCAGGTTAAGCTCCTCTTTGGTTACCTTCCTTCTACTTAATTGAAAGTAAATCATGAGTTAAGGAAAAGTCTTATTTTTATTTAGTAAACTTCAATAAAGCCTTTATAAAAAAGACAAAACAGGCCTCAGAATAAATCACGCTGAAACCATCCCAATTCCAGTCCTCCTCCTTAGAAGCAACCCACCATTGAACAACAGCCAGGCTTTTCATCTGAACAGGCTGTATAGAGGGGTGAAACTGGAGGCACGTTATCAAAAATACACTTCAGGTGAACTGCTACATCACACAGCAGTGCACTTGCTCCGTATCACTAATGAAGAAATAATCTGGCAGTACCGTAGTGCTCTACAACCAACTTCCTTTTTGCTTCACCTCCAGCTCCACATTTTGGGAAGTCCATCCCAGTATGTTTCAGTATCTATGGATGAAAACAACGTGAACCAAAACAAAACCAGCATCAAATTAAAACAAATATTTACAGCAGAAAAACTGTGTAGTATGCAATATGCATTGCAATGTCAAAAAAACAGTTTAATAAAAACTCTGCAGTACAATGCACGCTTCAAACAAATTCTATGAGAATAATAGTGCCACTGAACTGCAATTTCAAACCTATGTTTGCAGCATGCTGACAAAAAGGATAAAAGCTTTGGTTTAAGAACTAAAAGTTTCATTATAGTAACATTTTTTTATTGCATGATTAAAATGCATTTTTAAAAGCAAATAGTGCACACTGACTTCACTTTAATCTCCTGAAATACGTACTTATGATGGGAAACCCTGGGGCTACAGATCCATCTACAGTATTAACTGACAAAATATAATCCCAGTATGCTTCCCCGGAGGACAGTATTTAGTTCCAAATATTGCCATTCCTGTACTCTAACACACTTGAATTATTTGTGTACACTAGATCCATTTATTTTAAAATTTTGTCTACATTTAGTGAAATAAAAACATCGCCCTGTACAATCCACCATCAGCAGTGAGTACAACAGCAAAAATTATTATACAGTTTATACACACTAATATCTTTTCCTTTTTCCTATGAAGAAACCAGAGCAAACCTAGAGTATAATTTAGAAGAACTCAAATTACAGAAGGGAAAGTCAAAATTATTATGGTCTTTTCTGGGCCCCCAGTAGTTGCTGATTCATGTTGTTCAAACAATGAGTGCAGCTGGAAGAGTGAAACATGCTCAAGTTGTATTCTTGGGTCTTCAAAAGGTTACCGAATATTTAAATTAAACATGGCTAGTTAAAGAAACATTTGAAGCAGAGCAATATAACTGGGAATTCTGCCTTACCAGTTGTGGTTGTTTTTATAACCCAACTTATACAATGCGCGAAGTGCTAAGCAACACTACAGAAACACGTTTACATCAACACTGAAGATCGGGGGAAATGAAATTCCAACAATTTTATTTTTTTTAATGAGCTGTATTTTCTAAATTTGTTTTTATTTTTCTGTTTTCATACAGTATTGAAAACAAACGCGGCACATTCACATTTTCCCAAAGAATTGTAAGGATGATCTCTACAGGGATAACGTTGAAAAGCCTGAAGCTCAATCAATTCATGTTGAAAACTCTCAAAAGGAGTAAAAGGCTTGATCTGAATGGTCTAGAACATGTATTGTAATTTAATAGAAGAGATGGTCGTCTTAATATTAATGATTTAAAAGAACTTCCCAGTTCATGCGAAGAGTACAGTCCAAGAGTAAATCAAATTTTCTGAACGCATTTTATGCTACGTAAGTGTACACTTTGCGATCCTCAGGTGTTCGTGCCAAATATTCTCTCTCAATAAGTCCTTCAATACGTTTTTTAATAACAACTGGACTTGGTAAGAATCGGGCCTTCAGCTGCTGAGTTACCTAAAACGTAACATTAAAAACAATAACATAAATTACAGGTCAAGCAAGATCATTAAGTATCTTAACTGATCAAAATACCCAGAAAGTTGTACATAGGCAGGGCTGGCTACAACCATGAAACAACAATCAATCTTCACTATCCCATCATTGTTTCCCTTTGGCTGCCTGCTCAATTTTGAGAGAGGAACAGTCAACCTGGAGACACTCAGTTTCACAACCACAGAAGAATGCAAGAGTGGAAGACACCCCGTTTGCAAAGGTGTCAGAACTCAATGAGCACTCTCACTCTTTCTCTGCAGAGTTTGAAACTCTCAATCTTGGACCCAACAGTTAGCAACAAGACAAAAGCAGAAAATAATTCATGCTAAGCACAGTGGTTTTCATTGCCAGTTGGTACTTAAGGAATATGATGATATTTTAATAGCAGTAAAGGGAGGAAGGAAAATCAGATACACGTGAGTACATTCTAAACTAAAGGGCATGGGTTTAGATAAATGGGAAAAACAAGATGGATTAATTACAATCTGTCAAACACCCTCCAGAACCATGTTAGACTTATGTAGCTTACATGAATCAAATGGAAAAACAAAAGCAATTTCCAAATCCAATGTTAAAACTATGTACAAATATACCTCTGCTACTAGCACGTTGTGTTGCATCTTCTTTCTAGATTTCATTATCCGAACTATAGCAGCTTCTATCTCATGTTTTCTGTCATCGTCTACTTTCTGCCTCGTTTCTTTCCTTTCTGGATCAGATTCTCCTTGTTTGGCAGCAACTAAAACAAAACAAAAAAAAAAAAAGAAGAGAACAAAGTATCTTAGCAAAGTTAAAAGTAACATTGTGCAAGCTTTAGCTTTGCTATTTATTTCATTCAGAAATCAAATAACACTTTTCCAAGTTTTCACATTCTCAAACTCTTTTTTTTTTTAAATGAAAAGCAGCCATAAGAACATATTAACATTTTCTGGCATATTTTGATAGCAACTGACAAGGTAGCAATCTGTTATTCAGTTATTGCTATGTTAAAATTTAACCAGGTCTGAGTACTGCTCACAGACACAACCACCCCCATGCTCCCATTAAATATTTTTCTCTATAAAATAATGAAATTTGTTAATTAAAACACACGAATGATTCAAAGCTTTCTTCATAAACTAGTTAAATACTTAAGAAGTTTCTCAGTCAGATGAAACAGTCCAATCTTCTTTATTCTCTTCATCTCAGCTGTTTCACCCTTGTATTCTGCTCTTTTATTTATGCTTTGCTTCTGCCCTTTTCTCACCTTTTCACTCCAGTACCATCATAAACAATCCCTCTTCCACACTGCTCCCAATACCTGACTCCCACTGATACTTCACTGAAAAGCTCCAATTATTTATTGGTTTTAAAGAGATATACATTAAAAGTCATCTTTGTAAGAGAAAACCAGAAGCGTCAAATTAGCTCTTAAACTGCCTTGAACTCCGAACCATATTGCTCTACCCCAGAAATTTGTGAAACAATAAAGCAGAACTACACCAAAATTCCAAAGTTGTCACAGACTCCAGTTCAGCCAGTGATGTTCTTGGGCCCTGATCAGAGAGATCTGGTGCCTTCATTTGGTTGCTGCACAATTGCTCACCGGAGAAATTCTCCACATGTGGTGAGTATGTTGAGAGAGAGCACAGCACCGTGCATGCATATGAAGATAGCCGAGCTATTGCTTCAGCAGCAGGATACATGCAGTGTAATAATAAGTATGCTGCCCTGGATTTACACACCTACATCCCAGGACATAGCAGGCTAAACAGAAGCCCAAAGCTGTATTATGTACAACAAACAGCACGTGAACTACCAGCGTTGCATGAAAAGACAACTAAAATGCCAATAATGGTGTGTATTCTATGTACCAAGACCCATAAAGTCAGAAAATCTTTGACGTAAATTTAAAATGTAAAATTACAAAGTTATTTTGCAAAACACTTGGAAGAGCATCTACAGCAATGCTCCAAGTCAGAAAATATTTCCAGGGAGCTTTCTGAACTAAGAGCTTTCTGAACTAAAGATATCAATACGGCTTATATGTAACATAAACCAGCTCTTCACTGAGCTGGTAAAGCTGTGTCATGCCAATCAGCTGCCCTCATTTGTTAACTCCACCCAAATCACGGCCCAAAGACACTGCAGCTAATTGCTATGTGGAAATAAACTCTGCTAAATCGTGTGATAAAGATTTTGCTCAATTTCAGAGCAGTACAACAACTTACACACCTGAGGCAATCTTTTTTTATGAATCACTCAGTAGCCTGATATCTTTAATTTTACTATTCAAATTTCCCTTTTAACATTTCCTTTTAAGACAGAAGTACACATTTTGAAAAGCAGAAGGCTTATTAACTATCACTTCCATACTTCCATTTTTAAATTCTTGTTTTGATGCAACTAGAATCATAGATTTATCAAAGCGGAGAATATCTCAAGTTGGAAAAGACCTGTAAGGATTGAGTCCAACTCCTGGCTCCACAATAAATTAACAACAAAGAAATATGACTTGTTTCCTTCTGCTTGTATGGACATCAAGCTTACAAAATAACATTCCAAGACAAAACACTTTAAAGACAAGACAATATAAAAAGCCACTTACCTGTCTGGATCTTCACTCTGTGTAGTTTAGATGTGAACTGATCATTCACTGTAAATATATGTCCATTTTCTATTTCTTTCGATTTGGGCTCTTTTGTGAGAACACGCTGCGTTGGTTTGCCACACGCAAGGGACTGCAGGGCTCTGACCAGTTCTCTTTCAGGGATATCAGTTTCTTGCTGAATTTCCTGAAGAAAAATATCCTCATCAGTTTACAGCTAGTGCAGAAGTAAGTATCACATTTTGCAGACAACAGCAGTGACTGCTTAAAACATCCATCCTTCAAGCCTATAAAGCAGTAATCATGTGTTAGTAAGCAAAGTATACTGGATGCAGAATGATGTCTTCATATGCTTTAGGTGAAGGCCAGCTACCGCTTCTTCAAATATAACTCAGTCAATGAGCTCACATTTGTTAGAAGTTCACTATCAGACTTTTAGAAACTGCAAACATCTCCAGTTCACATTCCCATTTAGACTCTTAAGGGACACCCAGCAGCTGAAGACTAAACTACCACACAGAAAAATAGTCATCGTACATGTAATTGCTACAAGAACTGTCACTTTACCAGCTTCCTCATCACCTGATCCAACAGCAATATCCAGCTCTTCTGCTGTCCACCAAAATCCCCCATTCTCTGGCACATAAGTCAAACAACCGCAGCATTTCCCTGTGCTTAAGAGGCTAAGACTTGTACAGAACTTCAGTTCTTCAAACAGTGGTCAGAAAGCCAAACCTCACAGTACAACTGAGTTCTCTTACACGTTTATTTCTTCTGTGCACTCAAATTTTATGATAATGGTCAAAATAATCCTCCTGTGGTCATACACCACTGAGAACAAGTAATATTTTTCATATACTGGCTGCCAAGACTGTCACTAACTGCAACACATTTCCCATTCAGCATCTCACAACCAGATCTCAGCAAAGCTCAGACAGATAACATGCCTTTATTTTTCAACTATGTGCCCAATATTCCATGTGTAATGTTAACTTTATTTGATGTCAAACTGTATTTTTGCACATGGTTTTAAATTACTTTGAATGAACTAGAAATTCCAAAAGTCTAACATGACCAAATCTCACTATTTTTCCTATTTACTGCCTGTGAGTGATTGGAAAATATTAAGTATTCTTGAGAGTATTCTTAGAAGAGTACATTCAGAAATATTCATAGTATTTGAAGTGATGCGTACCCACAGTTAAATTGTTTGCTGACATCAAGATGCCTTTTCACAAGCAACTCAAATTATTTCTTCATCTGTTGCTTTACTTAAAACAACTGTCATAATTGCTTTCCAGATTCAGCACAAAGCAGTATTAAAGAAAATAAGAAATCAAAGATGCAATCCTTCAGATGGTCACACCAAAAATTCTTACTGAAATGGATCAATCAGCATAAATTCAACCAAGCAAATGAAGCTAGCACTTGCAACCTGAGGACTTAGGTAAATGTAGAGGCTATAAACCAAATCCAGCTTACACTTCACATAATGCCTCTAACATGTTCATCAGAAATTAATGTTTGGAAACCTAGAACTAAAAGCTATCCTTTCATAATTAAATTGCTATCACAAGTAAATGTGTTCTTTGCTCTTGATGAAAGCAAACCGAAGGTTTTTTTTCCATGCTGTAGCTTTCCAATTGAGCCATTAACATGTGCAAAACATTTCAGAAATCACTAGCAAGCTTAAAAATCAGAAGCTCGGGAAGAACTGTACTGCAATATGCTCCCTCAGAAGAAGGCAAAAAGTTCAAGTTGGGCAAAAAATGTAGCTAAGAATACGAATGGGAATAACAGATGGTCCTCTGCTCTCCTTTCCCCTCGGTCTGTGACATATCCTTTTTCTAGATGCATTTACACAATTGATGTAAGACAGAGGAAAATCATAGAACAGCCTGGGTTGAAAAGGACCACAGTGACCATCTAGTTTCAATCCCCCTGCTATGTGCAGGGTCGCCAACAACCAGACCAGGCTGCTCAGAGCCACATCCATCCTGGCCTCCAGGGATGGGGCATCCACAACCTCCTTGGGCAACCTGATCCAGTGTGTCACCACCCTCTGTGTGAAAAATTTCCTCCTAATATCTAACCTTAATCTCCCCTGTCTTAATTTAAAACCAATCCCCCTTGTCCTATCACTACCCACCCTCATAAACAGCTGCTCCCCCTTCTGTTTATACGTTCTCTTCAAGTACTGAAGGCCGCAATGAGGTCTCCCCACAGTCTTCTCTTCTCCAAGCTAAACAAGCCCAGTTCCCTCAACCTTTCTCCATCGGAGAGGTGCTTCAGCCCCCTGATCATCTTCGTGGCTCTACAGTGCTTTTCCCCTCATCTCCAAAAATGCATTATTTTGAAGGAGATAATAGAGCTGTGCACAAAAGCAGTACCTATTACATAATTTCAGTTCTAAAAACAATACTAAATGAGCTCCATCTGAAACCTACAAAGGATATTATTCTAGGCATGGCCTTTGTCCAATTCTACACATGAAAACTGGTTATTATTGGGAAAAAAACAACCAAAAAAAGTCATGTTGTTGAAATGACAAAAAGACTGAAAGGATTTTTATTCATACAAACTTCAACCTGCAATTCTTCAAAAGCAGAGATGAGCAAAAGAGAACAAAGGCACTCCAGTTTTTAAGTTCCAGTGTCACTTCTTTGCTAAAATAATCACTAGTTTTACTTCTACAGCAACACCCGTATTTCTTGTTCATGAAACCTAGAGATATAATAAGAACTAAGTATTTTCCCTTCATTTTCAGCATTATCATTAAACATGTACATTTCACCCTTCAAAACACTGAGCTGCTTTGTAGACTTCAGCAAAAACAAAAAGCTGAGCATTACATGAAATTCCACTACAAGAAACTGAATAGAATGACAATGGAACAAGCTCTGAGGGTTTGCACAAGCATCCTTCCTCTTACAATCAAGTAACATTAAGCTAGACTCATTCATTTGTTGATGTAAACAAATCTTTGACATACAGAAATACATTAACTACGTAAATTTTGGAGAAGAAATCTTGCTATGATTCTTTACATTTCTGTAGAACCTTATACATTATTCTTGCATCATCATAATCTTATTTTTCTCTCAATCACATAGTTTAACAGCTGTCCACAATCTTAGCAGGTTCCAGTTAATAATCTCACTGAATACAACGAAAACAAAGAAAAAGGTAAACAGCAAAGGCTATCCAACCACAAAAGCAACTTAAAATTAATCTGTCCAGCTGTGAAGCTGCAGAAACACTTCGCTTTTATGCTTACTCAAGCACACTGCAGGCCATCTCTCACACTATGTTGAGGTAAAAGCACTAACTTCATAGGAGAGAACAGCATATGCCAGCACTTGGTAATTAATCATGATATTCAACAGTCATTGAAGACAGACAAAATTCAATCTACTCTTAGATTTTCACAAGCTTTTCTGCTGAAAGACAACTCCCACATACTTCACCAAAGAAGCCAAACAAAGTATGCCTTCTTAATGTTTTAGTTAAAGGCTGACATAAAGAACAGCTTACAAATTCCTAAACATGGGAAAACAAACATATACAACCTAGACACTTGCAGATAGTTCTCTATCATCTGGTCTTAGTAAAATTAACTATGTGCACGTATCACAGTCATATTTGTCAGTACTCTACCAAGTATTATTTATTCATATATAAACGAGGCTCTATTTTTCACTAAAAAAAAAAAACAAAACACCAATACATTTATAAAATAATGTAGCTACCAGCCCAATTTCAATTAGGAAAACCAAGCTGTTAAATCTTTTCTTTTTAAGTTCTCTGCTGAGGAAGTACTCAAAGCTGTAAATGCACTGCACAAAACACAGGACTTTCTGAGCTCCCAAATACTGGGAGTCTTGCAAACTGTAAGTAGTATTTAAGAGTCTCTAATCAAACTCTGTCTTTCTCAATCCCAACTATTGCAAATAGTTTTTTATTGCAAAATGCCACTCCCAAAGCATTCTCAACCACCCTTTATGAGCTTCAGCCTTCCCTAGTAATGCCCCTCCAATCTCTACATTAGGAATCTCTTTGGAACTTCTTTATTGTCCTTTCTGGTTCACCAGGCCAGTGAAGGGATGCACGTTCTTTGATTAACCCTACACTCACTCTAGACTGCCAGTTTAAACACTTTAACTGCTTACAAAAGCAATGACACAAAAATCCTTGGGCCTCTAGATTCAGTTCCTCAAAGAAAATGAGCAAGCAGAGCCACCTGCTGCATTCCAGCTTCAGCTTTTCTATTGCTCTACAGCCAAGGAATAACCATACTCAACAATCCTCTCCAACTGTCCTGAAAACTTCCATTCCCAAATGACATCCTCTTCTGGAATTGCTTCTAGATAAAGTAGTGTTGTTGATCTGTTCCTGCATTTATCAGTCTGACCCATACTACACTGGAATGAGAAGTGTCATATTTGTGCTCATCAAATACCTAGTTAATAGAACAAGAAATACTAAAAAAGTTATCCGAAGGACAGGTAAGAAAAAAAAAAACAATTCGTACCTCAAAGGTGTATTTTTCTCTGTTGTTAAAGAGCATTAATATCGTCATCTGGAAAGTGGACACTTGCAATATGTGCTTCCGTGTATTTGAGCCAGTTACTTGGGCACCTCCTACGCCAACCTCTGAGCCATCTTCCTATTTTAAAAATAATAGAACTACTGTCAGTTCATTCTTCACCCCAAAATATTTTCTCAGTAAGATGGAAGTTACGTGATGAAAGTTATCTTGGAGCTCAGTCTACAGATGCGATAGAATAGCATATGCCTGGTGGCATAACCAAAATCTCTCTCCAGTAGGCAATCAAACAATCACAGCAGATTTTTTTAAGTAGGAGGCACCTTGGTGTGTTGCATGGTCCAGCCACTGCTCATAGCCAGGCCATACAGTACAGGACACTCAAGATTCCATCCAGTCAAATACTGAGCATTTCCCAAGAACAAACCACAGAGCCTCTACGGGCACCTGCTCCACCACCTGAGTAGCTTTCAAATTTTTCTTGTATATATAAATACTGAATATTATATGCATTCGGAAGGATGTCTACATTGCTAGCACTCTTCATATGAAAAGCAAAGTAGACTTGGCTTAAAAGTATGTTTTCACACTAACAAAAAGTAGTCTAATAAATTTCATTTTACTTTTGACTATTTCAGTCAAAAAACCCGCAGAACACTAAGTTTCCTTCAAGATCCAAATTACTACTTTTCTGCGAGGAACTAAAAGCAATGATTTATGACACATGAAAAACAGATTTAGAAGAAGAAAACGTTTTCAAACATTTACAAAGGAAGAATATAGAAGGGATGAAAGGCACTTTTTGCTAATATTATCAATGGGCAAGCTTATTTTATAAAATTACGAAGTTAATACAACTGTGCACTTGCTTAGGTTTTATTCTAAATGTTAAAATGCAACACTCCCATAACCTTCACACTTTACCTTTTTAACTGGCCCATAGAATGTGGCATTGAGATCTGCAGAACCCATGTGATGCTGGAGCGTCAGCTGTCGTCCACTGTGTTTGGCTAAATAAAATCTGTAATATAAATGAATCAAAAACTTAAATACAACATGTAAATTATGTATTAAGTGGAAACTGCTTAGTAGAAGCTTAGTAATTATGTGCACTTTCCACTGCAATCAGGGAAATTTCTAACTCCTCCTTTTTCAAAGCATTGCATTAGCATTCATATTAAGAACTCCCAAAGCCTCAAGTCTAAAAAATGCAAATACCGTATTCTCAATTTTTGCATCAACTGAAAAAGAGCAGTACGATGGCATGTCTTTTGTTTTAATGGCAAAACATACCTGTAAGTTAAGTTTAGAAAGTTTGCTCTTAAAACCTCTACTGCAAAACAAAATGTTTTAATACATACCTTCTAAATATTTCAAAAGCATGTCGGGGAGCTGGAGGGATGTTGCACTTTGGTGTGGCTGACTGGGTAGGCCAGTAACCTGTTGTGAGTACCCGCACTGTAAGATCAACACCACCTAATGAGACCTACAATTGGAAGAAAACATTCATTGTTTTAAAATAAGATCATGCTTCACTGTTTTTTTCTATCATGTAGAAAGTACAGAACTTGCACAATTATGGAAAAGATGGAATACATATCTATAAGCACTGTTTTACCAACACTGGAATAAATAAACTCATCACCATCAGAATGTTAGATGTTATACCAGAAACCTCCACATCATTCCCCTGTGGCATTTAGGAGCCTACAGACTTTTATTAAAGTGCTAACCAAGAGTGAAATACCTGTGATCATGAATGGAATTCATAATATATAGAACAGTTCTTTCTAAACAAGCTTTCCCCTTTTGACTATGTACAGTAAAACCAGGTTGCTAAAGACACAAATTTCTAAGTAACTGTTTGTAAATTTAATCTCTGGAAGCAAATAAAAATACTAAACTATCTGATGTTAAGTAACAGCAAGCTCCTCCTACGATTTACCTCCATACTGTTACATGAACAGTTACTTTCACACACACAACATATGTACTTTCTCTGAAGACAGCCATTGCCAGTAAGTACTCAGAACTGTTTAGAAAACATAGTACAGGTGAAGCATGGATCCACAAAGTGCATCCATTAGTAGGAGATGAACTTCTAGCTATCATGTGGCATTATCCTTACTGGTATCTCAACTCACTTTATTAAACTTAAAGCTGAGCATTTTCAGCTCTGGTAGGTGTTAGCTAGTACCATCAAAGAAAACAAATTATGGGCAAGAAAAATAAAGTGTAACATACTCAAATGGTTATAAATTGTTAAATACAAACAGAGCAAGCTATATTTTAGACTGTCAAGAAATACCCCATGACTTCAGAAACTTCCAGTACTAAATAACAGAGCAGCATTCACTTGTACTATAATAAATTTTGTACTGTGTACGTGTCACATGCTTTTGTGCATTACCAAATTTGTGCCTAGGAAACTTCTGAAAAATCTAGATTAATGCCAAGCTACTCAAAGAGAAATATCCTCTCAAAATAATTTAGTTTAGGCTAAAGCAAAACAGTTCAGAAAAGCATGCAAAGACCAGTATGGAACTTGTTCTGTAGTCAGCATTACTGCCTTGCTTCCAATTCTGTATTATCAGTGCTCAATATGGCTCACAAGATAATAAAAATGGCCATTTGGATGTAGAAAACTAATCTGTAAGTCACCTATGGAGAAGCTTCAAACAATTTTCACTCCAGACAGAGTATAGGGAAAGGCGATCAACACAGACAGGATGATAAAGAAAGTGCCTTTATCAGGAACTGAAATCATTCTAGTTAAAGTGGCAACCTTTCCCTGAGGTTTTTGGTCTCAGTCAGGTTAGAACACAGTATAAATTCAGAATGTTGTATATCATACATTATACACAGCAGACCCAGAAAAGTTCTGTAAGCCCTTTAATTTCCATCTCTTCATTGCAAAAATGGTATGGACAAATGGAAAATTCCTTTAAGTGATCTAGTCTTAAATAAAAAACTCTTAACAATTTAAGGTTTTGGAATTAGCTGTAGAATTGAGTAATGTTATCCTGGACTTTCCCTTGTGCTTAGCTTTCCCCTTAATGATAATGATAGCAAACCAATCGTTATTTAAATAGACCTTGGCACTACCCATATCTTGGGATATAGGATCCAGCAGGAGACTTTGCAGGTCAGATTATTTAGAGTCGAGTAGATTTCTGATTCCTCTAGGAGGCACTACACATATTTGAGGTATATAAATTGTTTAAAAAGGAGTAGAATTGACTATTTCCTACAGAATGCAAAAACACCTGGATGTTAGCAGCAATACTTAAAAACAACAAAAAAACAGATGTATTTTATCTCAAATACGAAGACCAGAGAAACATCTCTGCTTCCATCATAAACAAATATTCCAAAAGTGTCATTAAAAGGCAATGAGGCTGAACAAGAGGCAGCCCTTTCAAATGAGACCTAGCAGAACAGCTGTTAACAGTTGAACTTTACCTTATTAGCTGTACATAGTTAAGAAGAAAATATAGATATCATATATTAACTCAAAGTAAAACTGTCAGGTTGTCTTTAACATAAAAGAAACCTATGTAGAAGTCTCACCAAAAAAGTGGGAGTGCTCTAAAAATGTCTCTTGACATTTGTATTTTAACCATTTCAGAAGGAAAACACCATTCGATTCTAAAGAACAAAAGCTGCAGTAAAGATGCCCGCCCACAAACACCTGTATCTGTCCACGTGTGCCTCTACAACCGCTGCTGAAACCGCCCCGCTGGTGTCAGGCACCAACGAGCCGTACGCGTCCTCAGCCAGCAGCTGGGAAGGCGGCCGCAGCGCGCCCCCTGGTGGCCACGAGGAAGGAGGCCGGCGGAGCAGAGACCGCGCAGCAACGGAGGCGCAATGAAGCTGGAACGGGATTCTACGCAGCGAAATTGGTCACTGTTTGGGCTGTAAATCAGCCATGGAAATGACTTTTCTATTTCGGGAAATATTAACAGAGTTTACGAGATGAGAAACACTATAAGAAATTTAATCTGAGGATGCCAACCAGATCCTTCTTCTCGGATGGGAACACTAACAAAAAAACCCACGCATGGATAAAGGTTTGTGCTTTGCAATAACAGAAAAGGAGAAACACACAGCAGCTGTGCTCTTACCCCAGTCGACTGCAGATGTTGCCTGAACTCATCCATCGTCGTGTTTGAGATGCTCATGTCCCTGAACATTCCTTCCAGTTTAGATGTGAACTGACATCCACATTCAGTCTGAAACACACAACATCACTCATTGTGCCAGGGCTATGAAAGAGATCTGATACACAAACCCAACAGCTAGAGTTGATGTTTCATAAAAATGCTATTTCCATACATGTGATTACTTGGACTCTTACTTCCATTACTCTCAGAACTTTTTTTTTTTTAAAAAAAAACAACATCCCAAAATAACTTTTCTAATTTTTCATATCTAAGCCTGCACAAATTGAAGCTTTCCCTCCCTTTACACCCATTACAGTATTTTTTCTTTACATAACTTATGCATTTTTATCTCACCTTAAACATTGGTGAAAGCTCAATAGACCAGTGCATATGAACTAACCTGTTTTGTAACACGATGATGAGAAAATCATAGTTTTTGATGCACAAAGATTTTTATCTTAAGTATACATCGTTTTCAAGGGCTACTGCAGAGTACAAAGTAAGATCTTTCTTCAATCTGTGACATACACATATACAGACATACGGGCAAATATATGCATTTACACTGGACAGTCAGGGCTTTCTGTATACTTCAAAAGCACAGCTTCACACATATGGTAAAGACCAGCACGTTGTCTACACTATTCCCATCTCTGGGCAAATCCATGATAAAAGAGGACAGTCTCAATCCATTGACTCATCTTGCTAAAGAAGTATGCCCTGTGTATTCTCATCTGCACCAGGTAGGAAGAAGTGGAAAGGTAACTGGAAATTAATTAGTATTGATAATCTGGAGAAATCTGATACAAACAGATTTCATTCATTCATGGCTGGGAATACAAAGGTCAAAAACTAAGAATCAGGGAAGTTTCATTTTTCCAACCAAATCAGCCAGGTTCAAAAATGCCCTAGACAATTAACAGACCACAGGGGAAGAAGCTGCATTAGAAGCTGCTTCAAGGATTGCTAATCTTGAGGTTTTACCTTCTCAGTCTCTTAGTCACTCTTGCAACCAGAATAAACTGAACCAAGAGAAGTAAGCAAAATGTTTCCAAACACTGGTATGAAGATCTTTTTTTCAATCAATCTCGAACTACATCAAAAACGAATTGAACATTACTGCTAATCTGAAGAAGGATATAGTACAATTTAACAAAAATGAATGTCATCAAATACCCACTGTGAACTTACACCATTTCCAGATGTCTTCTAGCATTTCCTTCTTTTTATTTCTACATAATGTTTCAGAATAACACTTCATATTTTCTGTTAGGGCTTTAAGAATCAAACCTGTATGTAACTGCAACATGTAGCTTACATATATAACCCTTATAAGGCCAAAGAAATCATATTTATGAAATAAACAAAGCAAAAAGTATACAAATATTGTCATACCTTTAATTTAGATATCATATTTTTCTCAGAGTCATCCGAAACACTCTTGTTTGTAAGAAGTCTTCTTGCCAAGTGCTGCTTATAATACCGCTCAAAAACATCTTTCTCTTGCATAAACCTAAATAAAACCATTGCCTTATCCAAGATAGTTTCTACTTCTTGCTCTGTTAGCTGTAGAAGAAATAATATACTGGTTTTAGTCTTCCAGGATGGATGTCATATCCAGCCTACATACTTCAAGCAATTCACACCAAGTATATGGTGTAGGAATAGCCTAGAAGGAACATAACAAAATCGGTCTAACTTATAAACAAAACAACAGTGCACTAACCCAGTAAAAGAGAGAAAATAACAATCAAAAATGTAGGAAGAAGCAATGATGAGGGAGACAGGGGCACTGAATGGTTAAAACTGCTGATAAAATAGTGAAATGTTCCAAATGACCATACATTTTGAAGCCTTAAAAAAGAATTAAAAAATAAGCACAACTATAAACAAGCATCAGCAACTAATAATATGGAAAGTCAGCTTAGAATGAAGATTTTCACATTTTGAGATTGATTTTGCAAAGCCTGCCTAGTGCCACAACAAATAAAATGATTACTTATTTTTATAAATAAATAGAATTGATTATTTGATTGGCTAAGTGAGTTACTTCGCAAAAGAATTATTAGGTATTGGGAGTAACTACTGAACTATAAGTACACTTAAGGAACTGAACAGGTTTCCAAGAAAGAGAGCTGCAGAATTTAATACAATCTAAGGCAGTGAGATGGAGGTCAAGCTACACATCCTGAAATATCCTTGTGTGCCTTATATAATTTTAGTCCTAAAGCGTTACAGGCTCAGATGTGTTACGGCCTTTTTCTTTGTTTGAAAAAGGCAGCATTGTCATTTACCTTAATATAAAAATCATTCTCAGAAAATTACCTTAGTTTAATTTGATTTAAGTTTGCGCAGAAAATAGTAGGATCTTTTAATTTAATTCATACTTACTCCCTTGACTCCTTTTTTCAGCTTATCATCAATAAATAACGAGAGGTACTCTGGAGACCTAGAGTTGAGGTTGAGGAAATATTCAAAGTCACCCGCAATAGTCTGTTTGAAGAGCCGGTCGTTATTGAAAGATTCTTGAAGAAAGCGGTCAAACCTACTCTTCAAATCCAGTAAACCCTTCAAAAAAAAAAAAAAAAGTATAAACATTGTTACTGATTTGAAATTTTAAGTTATAAAAACAGCAGCAATAGATGAAGTTGTAGAGTAGATCAGATCTACAAGCAAAGGTTCTGCAATGCTCTCTACAATATTCCGCATTGTTAGAAAGCATGGGCAATTTCATTTCTGTTTGTAAATGTCTACAGCTGCCCTAAATCTCTTGCTGTAATAGGCTACTGACAGATTAAGTATTTTAATCACTCTTCTTGAACAAGCTGATTTACTTTATTTTAAATCAAGAATTTAAATAAGGTATTTTTGGAATTAAGTCTTATCTACGTAAAATTAAGTTGTCAAAATCACTCCCCTTTCTAAATCCAGGATATACAGAAATCAGGCTATGCACCTATTAACTGCATCCACAGAGCCACTGAACAAGTTTAAGGAGAAAACACACTGCAACAAGAGGACAGACCTTACTAATTTTTTTTCCCCTGCACATTCAAGCCAGGGATGTTCTGCGTTAATTTAGCTGTGTGTTTCTTATTAATCTGTACAAATCTCTGTGAATATATGAAAGCTAGATATAAGTAACTGCCCTCCAATTACCACAGTTTGAAGTTCACAATCGTAGTGTGAAGTTCACAGACCTGAACCGAACTATTTCCTTTAGCTAAACTATCAGATTTTTATTGTCATTTTTAGGGGTTGCACCATCTATACTCAAAGTTAAAACAACTGAGTGTAGAAAGGGGAAGCATCATTAAAATCACAAGCACCTTGCTAAGCATATATGATACATGTGGGATTTAGGCATAAGTAACATATTCAAGGTGGTGGGGAAAAAGAATTTCATGCAAAAAAGTTGATAACTACTGTCCATGCAATCCATTCAGGTTAAATGATCCTAAAGTCTTACATCGCTGAAGAATTTATTTATTTGTGGTTACTGAAAGAAGCCAAATTAGGTACTAAGGTTTGCTTCAGCACTGTCAGACAATTAAAAAAAAAATGTTTCTATACTCAAATGGCTTCTTGTAATAGTAACCAGTTCTAGTAAATTGACTGCTTTCAAACAAAGTAGCAGAGACTAGATACATAACACGAAATGCTTCTTTTAAGGACCAGACAAAAAGACCGCAGCTACACATTTGTAAAAAAAATTAACATATTTAACAAATACACATTTTGATGTCAAGTGTAAAACATTTTCAGCTATAAAACATTTACTTGAATTTCAATGAACTCTGAAAGAAATTAGAGCTATATTCTCAGGGACAATGGGAGGAAAGAAAAGATGACAACACTCCTGAAGCACATTTTACGGTCTTGGTAAATTAATGCTATACAATATCTTAATGAGATGGAGAACAACATAACACCTACTAATATGCAGAAATGCTGTGTCTCTCAGGGAGACCAGGAATTAAGCTAGTAATTAAACTGTGAGTGAGAGATGAATGTTGTAAACCATTAGAATCTTGCTATGAAATTCCATCTTGAACATCAATAGCCAACGTTGCACAAAATTACATTAAATAGATGCTAAGGAGCTTCTTAGGATAAAATTCAATCTGGAGGCAAATATAATTTACAATAAGCCAAATAGTTCCAAGGTTTTATATAACTGTTTTGAATATTTTAATAAAAGTAGATACCAAAAACCCACTAATTAGGAGCTTGTACTTACCAAGCAACTTAGGAGTTCTAAACATTTCCAAAATAAAAAATGTGCACATTTTAAATAGAAGTATAAATGTAGTTCAGTAATAAATAATTAACCCTTCTGAGTCAACGGTAAGAGGTTTCTCATATAAAACATGTTACTCTGGAAAATATGGGAAAGAAGAAGGAAAGAAAGTTTTTAAATATTTAACTACCTGAATGTAGTCAACTGGATTCTTTCCTTCTCCCTCTTCAGAAACTAGTGCTTTGCCTTGCTCTCTCAGGTACGAGCTCATGCACTCGCACATTGTCTTCAGACCGTTTGGCACACGACTAAACAACTTGTACATGCAAGCAAGGTCTGTAGAAAAGAATGAGATGTTATGCATGACGCCCTCTGTAACTCATTCACTTCACAGCAAAAGACAACAAACATCAGAAGAGTTCACTCACTCAAGTGACAAAAGCATCCTCTAACAGCTCAGGCACTGGATGGAAACTTCTGCCCCCTTTTCTTTACCCCGAGAACATACTGATTACAGCAGCCACAGAAAATTAAATTAAAAACAGAGGTGGTATTTTATTATTCTAGTTCAAGCTGTCTACAGCACATAATCTTGTGTTGCTGATCACAAGGCCAGCAAAAGT
Organism: Perdix hodgsoniae; assembly: GCA_035772895.1. Lineage (NCBI taxonomy): Eukaryota > Metazoa > Chordata > Aves > Galliformes > Phasianidae > Perdix > Perdix hodgsoniae. The sequence continues at coordinate 4,459,718 of JAPSGF010000037.1, read as the reverse complement.
TGACATCTGTTTTAAAGGCCGGTGTGTTTTAAGCTTCACTAAAATCACTTCTTTTCATGGTATTTATGAATGTATCTTCCAAGGCTACCGTCACAAAATCAAATATTATGTTAAAACAAATTAGACAGTACTAATGAGATGCTCGTTAAAAACAAACAAACAAAAAAAAACCAACAAAAAAGTAAAAACATGAGTTGAATTTGCATTTGTTTAGCTGAGTTCAATTTGTACTGTCTTGAAAGAATAGCCACATAAATTCCCACTACTTTGTTTCACATACCTAAAATCATGAGAACTGACTTAGCTTTAATATGGCTTTTGAAGAGTAGTCCTTGTAAACCTCTTATGCAAAATCCTCACAACTAAATTAAACCAATGCCTATAAAAATCATATTAATTCTTGTATGTTGTAAATACCCTTCAATATCCCTGTCCTGTCACTCTGAAGCCTATCTTAATTGGATATTAATGAAAAAAGGTTAAGCATGGTACCATCACATTACCTTTCCATACAGAAATTCTCTTCTCTTTCAGCTAAGAAATTTCCTCACTTTATCACTCTGACTGCCACCTAATTATGAAGCTACTTCAAGGAACAAAAGCCATTTATCCAAACAGTGAGTCTGTTCCCATTCTCAATGCTTCAGTAGGAAGACTGATTTCTAAAAATAGATACTACAACCATTCTTTTTTACACTGTTTCAGAAGTGTAGGTTCTCTTTCTATAAAAACTTGCATTCAGTTGCTGTCTCACAGTAACCTGTACTACAGAAAACCTTACCAAATCAAATCCTTCTTTTTCAATCACTTAGAATGTTTCTCATCCTTTAAAATGAACTTTTTTTAAAATGAACTGTTTTTTAAAATAATTTTCCCTGCAACAAATCCTTCTCCCCCAAAATCAGTCATGCAATTCAATGTTATTTACTCTATCATTTTTATACTGCACCCCCCCTCCCCCCCCCCCGAAAACCCCCACAAAACAGTGATGCATTTTAAAAGCTACATACTGTAAGCACAAAAGCAATAAAGTGGCTCACAGAGAGCAGGTAACCAAGCGCAGCACAGAAGATAAATACTTAAGAAATACTTAGCTTACAAAAAAAAGTAACTGTATCTGGTACTAAACAGAAACAAGTTCTACATACAGTCTGTGTCCTAAAAGCTCTCTAAAGCCTCTGAAGTACCATTCACAGAGGCGTGCAAAAGAAAGCCAAACAGGAACACAAAAGTTAAGCTCAGTTCATCTTATGTTTAAAAACAACAAGCAGTATGGTAAGCATTTCTGTCTCCCATATGATACAGTCTTACCTTCTGTCTTCCCATTTTTCAGCATATGAACTAGCCCAGAGTTCTCCATTTCCACTATAGTTTTCATATGCTTGGAAATAAGCTCCCTCTCAACAACTTTCACAATTGGCTCTTCTGTTGATTTATCCAGACAGTGCATCACCCGTTCTATTTCTTCATTAATTCTAGCTTCTACTTTCTTTATATATACAGAAGCACTGTTTTCAGCTAAAAATTTCTGACTTTCCATCTGTGATTAACACAAATTAATACTTTAGACTTCTTGTATTTTAAGGAGGAAAAACGAAATATACTGGTTATTTATTTCAGATCAGCATTCATCAACAAGTTAAATCACTCCCAGCATGTCCAACAAACAAGAGCTCCAAGATTTACATATAGGCTTAACACAAAATAAAAGCTCTATTGCATTCATTGTGTTATGTATGTATGAGTACATGAACACAAGTGTGGTATTTTCCATGCTAAAGTTAACTAAATCAGCCTAATATCCAGTGACCAACAGGAGTTATAGCCACAGGTCCAAAGAAAATAAAGATGGGAGAAGCAAAATATAAAATTTCTTTTCAAATACCAGTCTGTCATATTTATGAGTTATGTGCATCAATGATTTTCTCATTATTCTTGAGAACGTCAATGCTCACCATTACATTGAAATTATGATAATTCTGTGAAATTAGTGTTATTTTTTCCTCAAAGTTAGACACACTTCTTATTTCATTTAACAGAGATTGACATATTTGTCGAATAAATAGTGAAGTACCACTAACTCTCACGATTTCAATTAAAAAAGCATTCCAAAAACAAGTAATGACAAGACTGCTGTACCTGAAAAAATTCTGCAGACATCTCCAAAAACGGAGCCTCAAAGTCTTCCTCATAGACTGACCTTCCTTCAAGACCTAGAATCATTAACATCTGGCAAGCATTTCTTATTGCGCCTCTGCCAAAAGTAAGTTGTTAACAACTTCAGAAATCAACATAACATAGGGAGTACATAGCAGAACAACAACTCAGAAAACTTTAACTTCAAATGAACTAATAAAAAGTCTAACCTACATCTGTTTGCTGCATGAGAGGTTTTCCAGAAGATTACAGCAGTAAGATTATTTCTGTTCAAAGCTAAGAAGCTGACAACATTTAATATTTTAAATATAACAATAGGAAAGCAGGTCTCAAGTTCTACCAATTCTGAAAACTATTAACAGGAATATATATCACCGCATGAGAATAACCAAGGAAAACTGAAAACTGCATGTGTAGGTTAGTAGTAAACAAGACAGTTTGCACAGATGGGAGGTGCCATACAGAGTATGAAAACATACCTGCAACTTAAGCCTCTGTTTAGGCATAAACACATTGATAACATTCAAAAAGAAAAGAATTGTATCTATGAAAAAATTCTAGTTTCTGGCAGCAGGGGATAATAAACAACTGTTGCCAGCATGTGTTTTTCTCTTCATAAACTGCACGTTGGGTAATCCCAATTACAGAACGGCAGCCAAAGTAGCATGAAGTTTACATATCTCCACACCCATCAGCTGTTCTGAAACTGGAGAAACAAAAAATTTGCAACTTCGAGTGACTTCAGCTGCAGCATCTGAAGTGCATGCTATCAAACTCTACTTCCACAAGTACGACAACAGTACACGAGGAACAGATTTTAAAGCTCAGAGGTAACTGAGCTACCAGGAACTAGATGGGTTAAAGCACTGGGAATTGAAATGGAAGACTAAAAGAAAACTTCAAAAATCAAACAAAGCTGGTAGAGGAAATTTAAACAGCCTTTCAGTACGTAGGACAAGCAGGATGACAACAAGGGGCAGAGAACTGTCAAACCTTCACGTTTATTATAAAGTGCTCTGACAGGAGGTGGTATTAGAGATTTAACAAAAATTTCAATAAACGTCTCAAGATTAATATTAGAAATGTATTAGTGAGCTTATCCATTTGCCACTATTTTAAGCTTTATCAAAAAGAAAAAATGTGGGTTTTTTTCCACATTACAGAGAAACATTTGCTTAAGTAATGATTTAGTTGTGTACGTTCGTGATTCATTCCAGGACTGGTAAGTACCATTTGCAACAGAGGACAGTCACTTACAAACATCTTACCTGTCTACCACCTCTCCTTTCCTTTCTCTTGCAATCATATCCAGCAGAGTTTGCCGTAAGTGATCTCTAATGCAGCCATAACGTACAACTTGATCTCGAAAAATAATCAAACCCAAATTGTAGACATTCTCCACATTATTTTGTTGTACGTAGACACGGTCCTACAATAAAGGTATTCAAAGCAACAGCACTTCAAATTCAGGTCACTCAAAAATGGAAGAAACCAGTCACATTAATGCTGTACAGATATAATCAAATGAATCTTCTGATCATTAAAAGAAAGTAACCTCAGAATCAGTCCAACTTACCAAAACATTATTTAATAGGAAGTCTACATTGCTTAAGATTGTAAGCATAGCATTTATGACTAAAACAGGCAAGAACAAATCCACACCCCTGACACTTTTTCAGAGTAGGGGAGTCCCCAAATACTCAGAAAAATCATAGCATAATCTGCAAGTTGTTTTTTTACTTCTCTACTTAATTCCCTTCCATCAACCCTCTTTCTCATCTGTAAAGAATAAGTTATTTTTTCCTTTTATTTTTATCTGCCATTCATAATTCTACCACTCAATTTCACAGTTCCTCCTCATTATTTAATGACATTTCTTGAAATAGCATCATTAGCTGAACAGAAGTATATATAATTACAGTAAAAGTTCATCAACAAGTAATGCAAACTGTTTATAAGGGCTCCTGTTTGACCCCTGTTAGAAAGCTCCCTTCCTTTCAACCTGAGTTGAAGTCTCTTGAAATGTTGTTATATAAATCTGTACTAATCATAACAATTGTTCTATCTCCCTCCTCAATCCGTAAGATGGGTCAAGCTGCTTGGCCATCCTCTAGTCCTCTACTGCATACACTTACTAATCCAGGCTGATGCTCAGAACAGCATTACAAGCACAAACATCACCATGCAGTTCACTGACACACTAGTGAGCAGACACACACATTTTTCTTACAGCTATTTACAGAAACATCCAATTTTTTTTTCCTATTCTGTTTAGTTCTGTTTCTCAACCTCTCTTCTGTTCCTTTCTCCAACTCATCAACACGCAAGAAAAGCAAGACTTAATAAAGTCACTGTGAGACACAAAATGTGTGTATTTGCTTAATACCTGTATAACAGTGATGAGATAGATAAGATCATTGAAATAATAAATAGAAAAGTTGTGAGTTTTTACAAACTATTTCTGAAAAGAGCAATAATATTTCTGGTTGGTCTGTTTTAAATTTTTGCTAGGACATAGTCCATTATTTTGAAGCAACTGTTCGAGTTGTAACTAATAAATACTGCTTTACTAATGCTTAAAACTCAGGATGTCCATAAAAGTTTAAATGTTCTGTATTCACAAATCTGACTGTGAAAAGGTTTTTGGAGAATTTACAGTTAAATAAAAATAATAATAAAATATCTATAGAGGATGATGGGTAATGTTTTAATTGGAGTATAAATTTCCCCATTGGTTCCATCAGTTACCTTCTTAAGCACTCTACTACACTCAGAATTCAAATAAAAAATTATTCAAACACAGAAAATTAAACTTTTTTTTTTTAAATAATGCTTCAGACTACAGAAAAAAATTACAAAATTGTACACTTACACAAGTTCCACACTTAGAAGAAATGACAAGGAACAGATTCCACACCCTTTAGTATTTTAGCAGCCAAACACGCACAGAAAAATTATTCCTACACAATTACACGTCAGATTGTCTCCTGATCAGTACAGGAAGGTGAAATACCAGTTTCCACAATGCAGGAATGATTTTCCACTAAAGCCCTGCAGACAGGTAGCACATAGTTCACATGCCCTCTGTGGTCCAGGAAGCCAGCAGAACTCTGCCTCACACCAAAATCATTACTGCGTTTGGTATCACAGAACCCGTTTATTGATACACGGTGGCCTAATCCTTAGAATATTATTTGTCATTTCTCCCTGCTGTTTGGAAACAATGCATTTTATTTCACTCTTTTGCTTACGCACCTATATCAAGAACAAAAGTAACCAGGATTCTGAAATAAGTTTAAAGTACACTAATCTTTAAAGAGATGAAAGAAAATTGTCTAATGTGTTCTGTGACTTGTGGTTCAAAGAATACATATTCAGTTTCTAAAGAATATTCAGGCCTCTGAAGCACAAGCAGCAAAGTATCTAAATGGATCAAAGCAATGGTTGTGACTCATCTGTGTGGTTTCTGTTGTGGCAGCCAGTATTTAACACTGCCATTATGAAATAAAGGAATAACTGCACTAGAAACTCTTCTCAGTGCAACTCCAGCCCCCTCTTCAGTCAGCCTGATCACTCCATAGCACCCAAATTAAAACAGCAGCATTAGCATTCCTGATATTACTGATATGCTCTCCCTCGGTACCAGATCTCTGTTATTGTTTACTGGAAGCTCCCCTACCTTCAAAAATAAAATTAATCTTGGAGCCAAGTAGCTCCACCTGGGAACAGGTTTGACTGACAAGGCAACATGCTACCCAACAGCAATTCGTTCCCATGGGGAGAAGCAGCAGGTGCTTAAAGGTAAGAGTAACTCTCCAGAGTCATGGGTGGAGTTTCAAGACAGCAATTATTCATAAGCTACAGTGCTGCTTACACTGCAGAACAGTTCTGATCTCAGCTGAAACAAGTTACCTTCTGCACATTATCAACAGCCACATTTTGCTCCACCTCTGCCTGGTGGATGCTCAGCCCTTGGATGCTAGTATACAGCAAATATCATTAATCAAAGTTCCAAATATGAAAACAACATTTCCCCCTGCTACCTCATGTGTGAGCCATGAGCAAGAAGAGTCCTATACCCTGAGGTCAAAACTCACCAGGCCAACCAGTCAGCACTGGCTTTGAAGGAGACTCTGGCTTTGTGCACTGCACAGATGAGAGGGGAACACCCTTCAAAGTACGCAGCAACATCTGAACAGCAACTGGTTCTGACAGTGTTTGCTGGGCCTGTGTGTATGCCTATGCCCCTCAATGTGAGCATGCCTTAAAACATGACTTGACTCAGAGCAGAAGCTGCTTAACTCATGACTTCACTACTTTGGTGCCTCTCTGCTTGCTGCAAACAGCATCATGGATTTATACTGTTACATCTTTCTGGCACTGGTCACTTCAGAGCCAAAAAGGAAGAGCCCAGTTCAAACACACTACCAAAATACAGTGTAGTTACATATTCCTGAAATTCAATTGCTGGCATTGAAGTATCTCAGGAAAGCTACATTTATCGTCACTGTACAATTTTAGGTTGCAAAATTTTAAGCAGGAAGAAGTTGTACAATAGCCGCGAAACTAAGCAAACTTTTATCAGACAAAAGAGGCACAGTTACACACTTCTCTTTTCCTCAAATACAATCATAAAGCGACCTTTGAAATGTCACAAGGTTTCAAATGTAAACGAACTTCTGCCAAAAACCTCAAACTGCAAATATGCCGGTCTACAAATGAGTACCATAATAATGCACAAACTACATCATACAAAATATAAGCTTTTCTAAAAAGATACTGTTGAACTCGTTTTCATTTTAGAAGTGGCAAATCTGAACAGAAAAAAAAGATGAAGAGGTGATGGGAAAGTACTTGCTTTGAATTAGATAATAATGGTTCAAAATAAGCTGGAAAACGAACAGCACTAAAACAGACACAGCTTAGATTAGGATGTACAGTCACTCAGCTGAAGCATGAATTTAGCAGAATAAGATTAGAATTCAGCAGAATGAGATTAGAGGCTGTTAAATGTTGTATTTGCATGGATGTCAAACTGTGGCTTCTTAGGTACAATTGGTACATTTCCTGAAACTGACAGATAAGCAATGGGGACAGCCTACAAAATAAGAGAAGGATTGGGTTACCCCTTATTTACAGACACACCATGGTTGCACGCATTTCTTCTGATAGAACACAAACGTGTCAATTAACAGTGACTCGTGACTGAGTTTACACAGTGGTTTGCTTTTTATTTTTAATGACAATATTTTTATTTAAATGTTATTCTGTGCGTGAATAAAGATATATAAACTTCTTCTGACTTACCACCATAAAACTAAATTTCATGAGATGAATCTCATAGGAGAGCAAATAATTCCTTACTTTATTAAGTCCTCTATTTTAAGAACATGAAGATATCCCTTAAACAGATACACCTCACACCTCCAGCTTACAACTCCACATTACAATCAGCTATTTTAAGCATTTTGAAAGAGTACACAGCACTTGTATTCTCCTGCTCTTAACCTTACTCTAATGAGCACAATTACATTGGCTCAACAAGTTATTCTAGTGACAAAAATGAAACTGAAAATCTTGGAGTAGTCAACTACCATTTATGCTTCAATCCGTATCCAAGCGTGTGTTTTGTAATGCCAGTGTGTTCTGTGCTTCTTCAATTTAAAGACAAAGCCAGTTTGTCCATTTTATAGCTCCCTGGCAAACAAGAGTCTAGCATTTTTCCCAATGAAGACAGTCCATCTTCTCAATACAAAATAATCTTTAAATCTTTTTGGCAGGATAAGGCACACAGACAAAAGTATCACTGAGGGCATTTTATCCTACCCTCGTTTAGATATGTGGTCTATTCTCAACAACAACAGACAGGAACATGGATAGCCAGTAAATTCATTCAGATTGTAGCTACATAACTACAATTACTACTAAAAATACCTTAGCTTTTAGTATCTTATTAACCAATAGTATTTCTTCACAGCTAATCAACGAGGTTCAGCGTCACAGTGTAAGATCTTCAACTGCTACATGAACTTTGGTTATTAAGTAGATAAGAGTATAATCTCAGTCAATCATTTTTCTTAACAGTAAAAGAGATGAAGCAATATTATTATCTTATCCTTCACTGAAGGATATTACATATGATACTATTTTTATCATGATATGTGGAATAACAGATTTTACACTCTAAACAGTCTCTCAACACATCCCATTTTACTTCTCAAGTTAAGCCCTGGGCTAAAAACTACGTATGCCTGCCACTCTGGGCATTTAAATACAAATGTACTATCTAAAACATAATTCGATCGAGACAAAAGCATAAGGCCCACTCTTCAAATACAACAATTCCTGCTAGCTATAACGTTAGAATGCATTTTTTTCTTATAAAATTACTAATATCAAGCCAAGATGTTTTTATCTATGCATGCTTTGTAATGTTAGACCTACCTCTGTATGAACAGCAGAACATTCAAATTTGAAGTCAATACTTATTGAAGAACAGTTGAGTGTATCTAAGCAGAATTATCCTCTTTAAACAATAAAGTAAGTTTAAAGAACAGCTAACTACACCAGCAGTTTGTGCAAGGTCTGCACTATCATGTACAGTAAAAAACTACCACTAGGTGAATAAGAACCCCAAGATTCAAATATTTTTTGATGCACTTTCCTAATGATGAGATAACCAGAAAGAACTTAGTTTTAATTTGTCAAATAACTGTAATACTGATCTCATGTATATACAAATTCAAAACAAGGGATTAAGAAAATCAATCTTAGAAGATGACTGCTAAGCATACCTTGCCTTTCATCTCTCCAGCTCAAATGCTTACAGTTGTCAAAAAAAATCAAGCAGCAAATTAAACGTGAAAAAGCAGAGTACCCACCATATACATCAGAATGTCTCTAATCATCACCATTGCTGTCTGATGATCATTCCACGCTTGGTTTAGTGTTTGTAAAAAGTTGTTATTCAGGGAGTTTAATACATCTTCTCGCACCTAGAGCAAAAATGAAAAGACTGTCATAACATCAAGTTGGTTTTCTTTGCATCATTTAAATCTTAACAAGCTTTGCTTCAGAAAAGAATATCCACTTCTCTGTAAACTTCCAACGTTACAGACATGCTCAAGCTTTTCTAGCTGCTGACTCTGTATATAATTTCAGTAGAAAAATAAGGCTTTATGCAGGTAAGGAGAACAACAAGCTGAAAACAAGAACTTAAAAGGGTCAATTCCATATGCTACAGTGTTTCAATTACTATCCTAAGCTATTTCAGAATATTGGAGAGTAGTGGTACATGTTACAAACAGAAATAAGCTCAGGCAGAAAAGTAGCTGAGACAGTTGCAGTAACAGTTCTGAATGCAAACTTTCACTCAGTACGAACAGACTCCTATACGAATAATCCATAACTACGAACAAGAAGACTTAAGAAATTCACTGTTTTTATTAATGTCTTTTAGCTGATTTGTTCATCCCATCAACTTCAGACTTCATTTCTGACAGTACTTCCTACAAATCAAAAAAACACGCATGCTTTTGTGTTTTGATATGCATGAAGTAGTCATGTACTACAGAGCTCAACCTTTAATTTCCTGTAAAAGAGAAACCCAAAGAAACACAAGACAAATAAACCTATTTCTCATTTTTTCCCATCTTTTGTATGGAACCTGACTTATAAAAAAACAACAAGTGCCTATTATGGAAAAAAATACCACCACCACACATGTACTCAAGAAAGGACAAACTGACATTCAGTTAAAGTTGGCTTCTGCAAACAAACTATACATATGCTCCATACATAAAACAACTTCTAACATACATAAAACAACAAGTACTGCTTGTAATGATGACATAAAATCATACATTTTAATACAAATTTGGAGAAATCTTTTCCAAAGCAGAAAGTCAACAGGCTAAGTAGGCAATAAAGAACATAACAAGTAGCATACAGATCTGTAGGCATGTTTGCAAAGACAATGGGAGTAACCATCAAGGCTGCAATGTGCAGATGGGGTATAGCTTCAATTTCATATAGCCCAGCAAAACCCTACTTCTGCAGCTGGATATCTGTGTAGTTCTACATAGTGATGTATAGCAAGAAGAGGAAGTGAAAAGTATGCTTACATTTGTACCTAAAAACATATCAGTGGTTCAGTAAATCAAGGCTTTATAAAACTGCTACAAGATTTTACAGGCTGCTACATTCCAAACAGACAATTTGAAGACTGCTAATTGTGAAGCAAGACCTTACACTAAATGTTAGCAAAATTGGAAACACTTTTTTTCCTGCACTGGAGAGCAGTAGTTTCTTTGCTTCTCCAACTTCAAAACACAACTAGTTTACTAGAAAATGAGACCAAACACTACCTTTCTCTGCACACTGGAGGGATTTCACTACAAATACACCCCATCTCTTCTTCTCAACAGTAAAGTGTGCTGGTGCACCTGTGCTGTCCGCACTCCCCCAGTATGCAGGGACAGGCGGGTCCAGGCCATGGCTGAGCTGCAGCCCACACTATCAGTGCCAGCAGTTAATGCAGTATTGAAGTACATCATCTTTCACTTCACACTGCAGCACAAAATACCTCACAACTGTGCTTTACGACACACTAAGTGTCCTATGCTTTATACAAGAGGCATGCTCAGAGGCTGAGATACCTCTCCAGTTGAGTCCAAGAATGCTTTAGCTGTTTCTGTTCTGATCCACCAACATGCATCCATTTCCCCTAATAGCTATAAAAAAAATCACCACAGGGTACCCAGGGAGAGCTCTATGGTTTTTTTGTTGTTGTAGTTTTTTTTTCCCCACTATGACCAGGAAACACTGCAGCCAGCATCCTAAAAGCATTTCAGCTAGAAGGCTTCAGCTTCACTCTTCCTTCCTCTGAAGGCCCAAATGCAAATACAGCTGAGGAAACTAACTTCTTACACATTTTTATAATTGCCAAGTCAATTAATGCTCTCCCTAAATCCTCTCTCAATTCCTGTTCCTATTTTTCCTGTCCTTCTAACATAGCCAACAATCTTCTTCTTTTGGACCGTTCCAGCCTGAGAAACAGAACTTGCATCACAGGGCTCATGTCCCCAGATCTCCTGCTGCTATCCATAAAGAGGATAGTCTGTTCATGTCACATAGACATGGGATATTACATCCCTAACTTCAGTATTTATGGGCAATAAATCACCTTTCATTCCCTCCCCACCCACCACCCCATAGTAAATCTATCCTATAATATGCCATCCTTCAAAAAAAATCCGTATTTTTTACATTTATACATTTGCATTTATACCTGGGTGCTAGTGTGAATTTATTGAGACTTCAAACAGGAAAACAAAACACAGATAACAAGAAGCCACAAGCTGCAACAATCTCAACCATAACCACCTGACAAACATCATTCTGTCATTAAACTTAATATTTAACAGGTAAAAGCAGTGTAAGAAAAATAATGCAGTCTGGCGCGCTACCACATACCTAACAACTTCCACGGGCAAACCAAATCCACAGCATCACATACCATCCACACAGTACGGCCTCTTCTGGAGAAGCTGCAGAAGCTTACCCTGGTAGCACTCAGCTCTGTTAACAGTGGCTGATCTACGTACCCCTGCAGGTTGTTTGGAGCTTTCTGAAATCTTCCAACTCCTACACCACAGACCTGAGCCAGGCTCCCCTCCCAGCTTTTGGAAAACAGCATTCTGGTATAACACACAGCCACTGCTGCTGCTGACTGCCTCACTCCTTCTGACAGCGACTGCCACTTAGCTTTTGGTCTCCCAAAGGTGTGTGCTTGCTGTCATTCAATCCATGTAGCTTTTAGTTAAAATATAAATATACACTGAGAACTTCCCCAGCCACATTTGTACAGCGAGATCTTAATTTCCAAGAAGAGAAAGAAAAGTGTTGTCGTTGCTTTCAATTTTGTAATAAATATGAAGGAAACCTGGAAATGTACATGAGTCACATTAGCAAAACTCACCGAAGGAAAACTAAAAGCACAGTTAGTTTACAAGCATAGATAATCAAGGATAGGGATTGATCAGTTTGACTCAAATATGGAGAAGACCATCACAGGTCTGTACCCTAATAACTGCACACACCCACGACAGTAATCCTGCTACATTAAGCCAAAACCCATTCACGCACCAGCTGGTACCAAACAGGGTGCTCAGGCTGCAAGGAGGATGTGCTTCCAAGCAGACAGAGGAACTCTCACACCTGCACCACCTCTGCTGCACACTCTGCCAGGCTTTCCGAAAACATGTATTAAATCCAGGAACTGCACAATGCTGCACAGCACATTGCTACTCAAAGTCTCGCTGTGAAGCCTCTCAATGACACACTCCCTCCATTTATTTTTAGATGCAGACAAGTTTGAAAAACTGTTCTTCGAGTTGCTACAAAAGCCAAGCCAGTTGTTGCTTACAACTGCTGTTAAATACATTTCTTGTACAGGGTTTGAGTACAGCCATATTACAGGAAAAGTACTATATGCACAAAACACTATAGCCAAGCAAAAGCATAGCACCATAGTCAAGCAAAAGCTCAGAGTAAAACTGCTATGGTGAAATTTATAACTTCTACTTGACAACAGGATATTCATGCTCTTCTAGAGAAAAGGAAGCCTTTCAGAGACAGCTGTTGCTCTTACAAAACCTTAACAAAATCTCAGTCTGGAAAATTACATTAGCAAAAATAAACTTAAAACTGTAAAGGTGGAAAGATAACAGTAGGTGATACTTCGTACTTGTTAGCCAAAGTACTCCCTAATGTTTGCAATTTGGTCTCCTACATAATTAGTAACAAGTTTTCCCCATCTAATTCATAGACACTATATAGAAATCACCTTTTGAGGTCCTAAGAGATACAAGCCTTCTCTTTGAAAAAACACAACAGCAAATAATAAATCTTGCCACAGATCACAGACATCCTTTTAAGCCCCAGAACAGACAAGGAGTGTTTACACAAACCTTCTGCATCAGCATTCTGCACCTAACAACAACCCCACAAGGACCAGCTGCATCCCTCTCACTGTAAGCGTTCTTGCATGCCTTTTGTTACCACTGCTGCAAGACAACATACAGTTGGTGATAAACTCCACCAGTTTTACCATCAAAGATTACTGTGTTATAAAGGATTCTGGTATGCCAGTGACAAAACAGCAACAGAAGCATTTGATAAGGTTTCCTATATCCCAAGAACTTCTTCAGTATTGCTTTAGTATCTCCCTGAACCAGCACATTTCAGTCCACCCAGACATAGGACAGTCCTTGACATTTCTGGATCTCTGATGAGCAGCAGACTCAGGCCATGCATTACCTACAAAAAATAATATCATAAGCTTGGCCTACAAATCCATCAATTTTTCTGTCTCACATACAATCTAAAGAACTGCATGTTTGGACAGTCCATATTTTAACAGACTAAAATGTTCATAGAAATGAAGGGAATTTTGAAAACATTACCTTGCCAACTAACGCCAAGATATCTTTTTGTTCCAACAAGTGATTTTACTTATAATTAAACAATCTGTACACTAAGCTTTTGGGGGTTTTTTGTTTGTTCATTTTAAGCACTTGTACAACTTTTTTTTGTGTTGAAGGAACAGACCAGGCTCAAGGCTCAAGACATGCGAAGGAAGCACCCAGATCAAGCTACAAGGCCGCCTAACAACAAGGAAAGAAACAATCTGCAGCAAAGTATTAGGTGCCCAATAATTAAATGCACCTTTTTTCCTGTGCTTGAATTGAGGTGACAAGTTCTAATACCTTCTATGCAGTGACACTTTTTAATTTCATTTTTACAGATACTATAACACTACTGTCAGTATAAAGGCAAACACAAGTTTCAGCATGTCTCCGTCCCGTGGCAAATACAAGATAGCTCAAGACAGCTGACTCCTATCAGTGATGCTGAGTAAATTACTTGGCTTGCTGCTTCTTTCATCAAGAAGTCACAGCACGATGATCATAACCACAAGCTGCCGGGGTCTGCAAATTTAAAACCAAGCATACTTTATAGTAACTTAGGTGCTTTCATCTTGTATGATTGTGCTGTGTTTGCACGTATCATTTTAGTACAACTAAATACATTGCAAAGGCAATTCGTGGCTTTTTTTTTTTCCTCCTTAGAAGTTAAATATTACTACGAAAGTTTCTTTTATACTACAAATATTGGTCAGAGTACAACTTTCACCTAGCAATTAAACAGGTATAAAGCATAAATAAAGCTGTTAAATACGCCACACCAAAAACAAACATATGCATTTCAGGACTGAGAACCATGTTTAAAAACATCTGAGTACACTGCCTCTGGTGCAGCCACTGCATCTACTCTGAACTAACATGACTGCAATACTACACACAACTTCCTGCAGAAAGATTACCAGCAGATGCAGACAGCAAACAGCAATTCTGTTTGAAGGATTCTAGCAATTCAAAATGTAAGTTCTGCTCCTCAGAACTACTCTATGCCTGTTCTTTACTGACACTTAACCACTTCTGCAAGTTTTCATTTTAATCAAAGTAAATAGTTTTCATGAACTTTTATTTGTTGGAAATTTATAGGAAGGAATCATCAGACACCTGAATAATTCGGCCAATTTAACCTCATGACATTTAACTACTAAAACTCAGTATTTTGTCTGCATTAATAAAATCTATTTCCCCTTAACCATATGATACCATTTGATTAATTACATTAAGAGATCAGAATGCTATAGCACTAGGCTCTAAAAGCATCAAAAAAAAACAGCATTAAGTGTCAGAAAGGCATTTTTTCCTACACTAGCACCTGTACAAGCCTGTCAGGCAGTGCAGTGACTGTACAAACGTGCAGGATCTGCTGCTCCTCAGTCAATTTGCCACAGCCAATGCTTCAGAATAATGATTTTTGCACATGGACAATTCAAATGAACAGAACTGGGAATAAAGACAAGCAGCCTTCCTCAAATTAAAACAGGATAATCTCAAAGTGAAAAACGTTTGGTGTCCTAATTGTTATTACATATAGACTGGAAACACTGGTGTATACAAGAACAGAGCACAAAAATTCTCAGCCATTTGCCAAACTGTATAGGAACAGTACAGATTATGAATGTAGGTCTTACAAAAACAGTGTTTAAAAGTCACAGATGAGCTATAGTTATAGAATACTTCTAAGTTATTTAGCCACTTCATACAGGATGTTTCCTCTCACACAACAGTAAAAAAACAAAACAAAACAAAAAAAACATAACCAAAACACCCAGTATATCCAAAGCAGGTTTCAAACTATATTTATCTGGACTGCGCCTTTGAAATGCAGGAATTTAGAAAATAAACTCTTTTCACCTGTGGCACAGCAATAACACACATCTCCGCATAGCTGCTGCAGTATCATCAGTTAGTGGGCACAAAAAGCTTTCCAAACATCATGCATTATTTAGATCAGCCTCCCACCCACCCTCTGTATTCCAGCCAGAAGCAATCATCCAAGATGCACAATGGTGGGTGGCTGTTCTAATAAGAGGACGAAAAATTCCGACACTCCATCAGAATCCACAGTCAGAATATGGGATAAAAGCACTTTTCCAAGACAGGTAGGTATGAATGTTACTGCAAAAAAAACCAACAACTAGGCATCCTCCCTAGACTTAGGATCCTATAACTTCTAAATATTAGCTGGACTTAGAAAAACTTATCTTCAACTTGGCTTCTTCAATAATATCTTGATTAATCAACCCTAACCTTTACCTATCACAACTACAGAGATTGTTTCCTAGTTCAATACAAGATATAAAGGTCTTTTCCTCAAAAGTTTTGTCTTCAGAAACAAAACTTTTCTGCTCATCATTTTGGCTGAATTATGTGGTTTTGAAAAAGTTGAAATGATAGAATGCAAACTACCCAGGCCTTTTGTTGCTGCTAAGCTGACGTTTTAGCACATTGCTTACTGCCTCTTTACATTGTGTAATCCTAGCACAACTCTCACTAACTTGTGAATTAGTTCATTTGCCCATAACAAGCAAGTTATTACATAGGTATTTGTTTTGTTCCACAGATGAAAAACAAATCAGAATTAGTTCTGAGAAAGTCACAAAATGTCATCAGAAAGCCACAAACATCTTTTTTCCCCCAAATAAAAATCCCATATCTCAGCAGTAACGCTTCTGTTAGAGTTGTTTGGAAGTGTGAAATGGGAAACACTTCCTACAGTTTGTCCTCCATCCAAAACTTAGAGCAAAGCTTATCAGGAATATGATTTAAGCCCAAAGTTGGCTCAAAACTACCATTTTTTGAATATAATGATACAATTTCAACAAAAGACTGCAAAATAACATTAGACTTTCATAATTTAAACAACTGAGCAGAGTTCTTCCACATAAGATACTTCAATTGCAATTCATAGAAGTGACTTACCTTGTTTATGAGATGCTCAGTGACCACTTCTCTCAGTCCAGTGTAGAGTTTTTCTCCATGTTTATGCAACACCATTGTATATGCATTCCTATATAGCTCCTCAAAACTGAGACCACTATTGTTCTTACGCTGGATCTCTTGGATTGCATTTTTTAGGAGATCCCAAATGCTGTTTACATATTTCTCATCCATAGTCATCTGTAATGATAAACCAAGACATCGTGGTTTAGAATCAAGAAAGACTCTTACAGAAAGGTATCTTCAGAAGCTGTAATTCTAGAAGCAGTAAGTGCTTCTGTCACATTTTGATTCTAATATCACAAGGTTTCTCTACCTTCAACAAAACAGCATGGATCAAAGTGCTGTTTTTCATAACTATTTCTTGAAATCTATCACTTTTAGTGGTTTAATACCTTCTCCTTCCAACTTGCAAATTCATAGAACCCAACTTTCAGAGTCTGCACAGGGGGTAAAGCGGGTAGTTGTAGACACAAGTCTCACCCCACTCTTCCTCTACAGCATAATAACGAAAGTGGGTTTTCTTTCCATATGAACACGCTAGTTGTCACCCCATTGGTCATACCACAACACTGCTTAACTGAACTCCAAATCCTCTGGTACAATAAAAGACAAAAATGTTCACCACAGAGCTAGCAATCTCATTTAGACATCTACGTGAGCCACCTAGGTGATCCTTATTTACAGCAATGCACTAATGGCCAAATGTGCCATTAGTGCGAATTCAAATACTTACAGGTGTTGAAAAATCCCCCAAATTTCCAGAATTAACATACATATTGTATATTTCCACTGTACAAGTAAGGTTAAATGACTTGCTATAGGATATACATACTTCTCTAAGCAGAACAGGCAGCAGCTTGATCTGTTATTCAGATGCTATGTACTTTGGTAATTACACTAAGTAAGTAAAAGCAGTATGAACATAGAAAAAAAATCAGTGAAAGAGAGAAATGTTATAAAAAAGACTCAACATCAAGCCAATTTCTGTCTTCTGCTATCTAGTCATTAGGATGAATCAGTTTATAACCATGTTTTAACAACCTAAGGAGCTTCAAAACATGATGCCCTGTGGATAAAGCAGCACCTGAGATAGTGCAGGCTCAAGTAAGAGCAGCAACAAAGTACCTGATAGTAACACTGCATAAAGTTTCAGCTATCAAACTTCGTTACCCAACTGAAAGAAAAGCCACTTCAATTAAACCAAACTCAAAATGCATATAAGATAAGTTTGGTCGATGGGAGAAGGCTTAGGCAGAAGAAAGAAATTAGAATACTTTTCTCAGAATTACTCTAAGAAATAAAATATCCCTGAATCTACCAACATTATCAAAGCAAACACAAAAATAAGACTTAAAGCATACTAGTATGACACAAAGAAAATCATGACCAGCCCTGCTGTATTTCCCTTCTTTTCTCCCCATCCACCTAAAAATACACAGCGAGGAGAGGAAGGACCCAGAAAACTGAAGATGCCTGTGCTTGTAACGAACAGTGATAAGGTAACAAGTTTGGGAGTTGTGGTTAAAAACCAACAGTTCCATGATAATGATAATCCTATCATTTAATACTCTTTCACTCTCCTGATAGCAGATTCTCTAACCTACTGATCCTGTCCAGACCCAAAACCTGAGACATATCAATACCTAAAAACAGTAACAAATCACACATTCAGAAAATTTTAGCTCCCTATCTCCCAAAATCACAACCTTTAGTAGAACACAAATGGTTCTATTCTACCACACACATACACTGTGCTTATTGTGTTACTTGTAATATTGAAAGGTCCCTTATTTTCTTTTTGATTTGCATTTACTATATTGGTACCTCTTTAGGGGAGTAATTTTCTAAAGCCTTCTTGTACACACAATTTTATGAGTACTGATAATGAAGGCAACTATGCAGGATTGCAGACAGCAACCCAAGTAACAGCCTTCCAGCTTTTCTTTCACAAGCCTGATGTTTTGTTTTCAAACAAAGTGGACTTTCAAACCAACACTTACCTATGTCATTGTCTCTCCTTACTAATCAAAAAATCTCTCAGCCAACTTGACACCTTTTAAAATCCTTTTTAAATCTCAACTGCAAAGTAAGTTTATATCAGATTGATACCAGTCACACTTCCTTTTAAAACAAGCGGATCACCAGCCCCTACTCTGAGGAGATATCTGAACATGGCTACTTCTTGGCCCAAAGGTAGACATATCTGTACATCACAGATAAGCAGAGCATCTAACAATTCTGATCCGTTCAGGAACAGAAAAACAAACCAACAAATGACTAAAAGTGGGGTCTATTTCTACTACTTTTAATTAGAATGCTATGAAAAGTGAAGGAGTGACTGCAGTATTTGTTTGCCCCAAACTCACTGGATACAAATGCAAACATAGAGCTTTCTCTCACTTAGCAGCCAACACACCAAGCTGCCCTAAAAGCACAAGAAAGATCCAGAAAAGGTAATTTCAAGGATATAAAGAAATGCTTCAAATAAAAGTATAGTTTGTTACCTCCTAAGATCAGACAAAAAGGGCACTGCTTCCCAGCACACCATCCTTTTCTACTCCGAACTTGCTTTAGATTAGCATCTGTGAGATCTGGGGGCTAAAGTTGCAGGATATCATGTCAAGTTTGTACAAAAAATTGTTTCCTCTCCACTAGTGAAAAGTTGTTTGACTTGGAAAAGAAGAAACCCTCATGCATCATCTTCACATTTGCAAAAGAACTGCAAGGATAAAATCTACCCTTGGATTACTAACTTGAGTTGAATCTATTTCTGTATTCCTTGCAGAGGAATGCAGAATATTTTTTAAATAAAAATACATCCCAAACAATAAATAAAATTAGTTGAGTTCATGATGCCACTAGAATACATTTTTCATCTTTCAGAATTTTACACTAAAGCATCTCTAAAAAGCCTCTTAGAGAACTATGATCCTAATTTTCCTATCTGATGCAACTCCCTAGACCCCAAGTAATAACAAAGCCTTTAAGTGATCCTCTTCCACAAATCTGAACACAGAATCAGAAACCAGATGTTCTTTCATGTTCATTCCCAGATTCCTTCTAACGGTTGAATATTTTAAAAATGAACTGCACAGCTTAAATACAGTTGTCATTCTTGTGCCTTCTATTACAGTAAATTAAAGGAAAAGCTAAACTAGTTTCTGCATGTGCTTTGGCAAAAAAAAAGAAAAAAGAAAAAAACAATCTAGATTCAAAAAAATGTGTTCAGAAACAAAATCATAGAATCACTGAATCCTCAGAGTCAGAAGGGACCTTCAAAGGCCGTCCAGTCCAACTGCCTGCAATGATCAGGGACATCCCCAGCTCCATCAGGTGCTCAGAGCTTGGTGCAGCCCGGCCTTGAATGCCCCCAAGAATGGGGCATCCACCACCTCTTTGGACAGCCTGTTCCAATCATGTCAGCAGCTTTTACACTCCGTTTCACAAAGATACTTAGAAGCCAATGTCCAGAGAAAAGACATGTGCTAACATACTCCAGTTTATCTGAACATCACCCTTCCTGGGGAATGGGCAAGAAATCAAGTCCCTTTCTGGCAGGAAAGATGGCTGTTCATAAGATGCTGCTAATTGGAAAACTTCCAGTAACTGCTGCCCTGATGCTAATGATTCAAAAGATGCAACTTGAACACAAACATCTGAAAGCACAGAAGTACATCTTGAAGAAATTAAGACTGCAACATTTGCACACATGAAAACAAAATCATATCACAGAAAAAAGTCTGCGAAGAATTCAGTAGGTCCTTTATTCTACCATACTGACACAATGCAGATACAGATGTACGTATTCCTTCTCTTTAACAATGTCTCTCTATCCCATGAAATCCTCCAAGACTGAATCAGCAATCACCGATTCCATAAAGTTCTCACAACCATCTCAGGCCAAACAGGCCACTGTTAATTCTCTCAAGTTTAAAAACTGCAGAAAGGCCACGTCAAATTTTTACTTTCAAAAACATTGCAAACATCACCACTCATTCTGCTGTTTGTGGTATGATTCTATACACTGCCAAGTGAAACAGATACATGCAGAATTGGAGTACCGCAATGCAAAGCTTCATGTAGCCAACACCTGCCTTATCCTTTCTACCATATCTTTTAGATCTAACGCCCAAAGCACTGGAGCAAGAACAGGTTGAAGTTTCAGAATACAAGCATTTACACCATCTACCTTGAAGGAAGTGAGTGGAGACTGGCAATTCAAGCTAGTTTAGCAGCTCTGTTGGTAAATATTTGCACCTAGTCATTGCAGACTGTTCCCACTGCCGCCTCCTAGCTGTCAGCAGACAAAATGGGCAGGGACTGACTGCTGCCACCAAGAACCACCACCACAGTCCTGACCAGTTTCACAGCATCTCTCACCTCTTGGACTATCTCTTCACTTCAAGACAGGGAAGTCACCAAGATAGTACCAAGTAGTGCATTACATAATAGTTCAGCACCCTTAGCCTGGGTCCTTCATTCTGCAGGAAGCTTGGATGAGGTTACCCAGAACAGGGCAGGAACAGCACATTTTTGCCTCAGAACCTTGTCAGTACCTGGATTTTTATAAACCTTTCCAGCATCACTAATTTAAAATACGAGAATTTGCAGTGACAGATATGTTGCTCGAGTGCTTGCTAGCAGAATCTCTCTGAACATGGCATTTTAAGATACAAAACTACACATTCTTCAGCTATGGAATAGATAAAAAGCCAACAATATTCAGACTCCTTTGGATTTCGAAATCTTCACTGCTGCTTAGTGATCAGCTTCCCTGGCAGAGGTACACTGGCTACACTTAATCGCCAGAAAACATAATTATGTCAAGATTTCAACAACTCTATAATCCACATCTCGAATAAAAACAACAAGTCTCAGACAAAATTAATCATCAGACACAAAACTCCTGAATTGTACTATCTGAACAGGTAGACTGCTACATACATGAAAACATGAATGGAAGCTACGAAAGAGGAGGTAGAGAAAAAAAAAGTACAGAACATCCTGATCTAAAGCAGTTCTGCATTTGGGTTACTACTCCACTCTGCCCATTTGTTAAAAAAATTGCAGGAATATCACACCAATCTGCCAACAAAATTAGCCCAAACAACTCGCTAGACCTCAGCTCAGAAACCACAACATCCATCCATCCTTTCAACTCTCCCAGACTTTGCTCAGAAGCAGGCAGAATGCACAGATGAGACAAAGGGAATACCCCTCTGTCAGTTAAAACACTCAGGAGCTGCAGGATTGTAGGCAAAACCCCTCTCCTTCTACAGGTTGCTCAAACTGCTGCACTCTGCAGCAATGAAAAGCTGCTCTGGCAGCATGGACAGGAAGCGATAAGTAGATTAAAAACTGATTGTTTCTTAAATGATGGAGTAGCACCTCCTGCTCAGTGACTGATAGATTTGGTCAACCTCCAAGGCATTGTCTGAGAGCATTGCTGGTCTCATCACAAACCCAGCACTGTTTCGGGGTGGGGGCTTGGAAAGGAAGGGGCTGGGTTTGGTTGGTTGGCTTTGATAAGTTCTAAGCAAATTGTAGCATTCTCCAAGAACTTCCTTTTTCAATAAGGCTAAAGCCCCACAAATAAAAGATTCTCTCATTCCTTCAAATAGGAACATTTTCTTGCAGTAAAGGCCTGACAGGAGCTTTGCCACACAGCAACAACTTGACAGTCCATGAAAAGTTTCAAGTCAGTCTTTAACAAACAGAAAATGTCATTCCACAGCAATAATTCTACTGGGTTTAGAGAACTGAACAAATTTAAAGAAAGATCAGACTGATTTCCCTTCTCTATCTTAGTCACAGCCTCAGAAGAATGAGACTCATCCTGAACTAACAATGCACTTCTACTTGCCAGCGTTTGGTTTTTTCCCTTTTTTTTTTTTCCTTTTCTTTAAATCACTATTTCTTCTTTCTCCCCCAGTGCCTCTCTAGTTGTCTTACGAATCTGCAGAACAGTGTCCTGATGGAAAGCAGAAAAATGAGGCAGAACTCTGCAGCACCTGCCTCAACTGAACTGGGATTAAGGACTATGTAAACTTGATAGGCAATCAGATACTGAATAAACACAAAATGCAGTCTAAAATCTTTTCTTTAATAATAATAATAAAAAAGCAGAAAGAAGACACTCTAAAGAAAGTAATAGGTCTTAATTTAAATTGAAGCAGAACTATATCAATTCTCTGATGACAGACATCTTTCCACTTACAGGCCAACACTAAATCCACACAAAGTGTTTGTAACTACTAACACACAACTATGAGAATGCATCATTTACTCAAAGGCTAAAGTCAAGTCTTCCACAAAACTGATTCACAGCATACCACGAGTGTAAAAGACTAAATATTTTGTCAGTTCTCTAAACATTGCTTGGGATTAAAACACTACCTTTTGACAGATGTAAACAGCAGGAGCATATTACAACAGCATCTGCTTCCTTCAGAGCAAGTTTCGTGTGTGCTTACTCATTTCTAGTTCTCAGATTTGCTAATCCTTTCAATTTTTCCATCAGAGATGAAAACTCATGCACTTCAAGTGTAAGTCTGTGGATAAGACAGACTCAGCCTTTCCCTCCCCTGACAGCCCACCAGGAGAAACCCACAAGTTACATTATACTGCCTTGAAATCAATTTAGGATTTTAATTTGCAATTTATGATACTCAATTTAAAAATGTACCTTCAAATAGTCACCCATTCATAGATAAAGGCAGAATAATACTTGCTTGAATAGTGAAGGAAAATGAAAGATGCTACCAGCCTCACATCATTCACTTACTGGCACATTTGGATTAACACAGACCAGCTCTTAAGATTCTGTGAAAATAAATAAATGTTAAGTGCCACCAGTAGGATAAGTAACAACACAGGACAGTCAAAGTAAGCAAATACTGTGCCCAAGATCACTTACACAAAGCCTAACTCTGCCTCATCTGTCTTGCTATTTATTTTCCACAAGGCCCGAAATTCTTGAAATATACACCTACTTTAGTCAGCAAAGATAGAAGGACATCCTCTAGGGAGTCTGGATATACCACAACAGGGAGGAAAAAAAAAAAAGAAAAAAGATGAAAATTAACTTCTTTTCAACATTTCAAAGCCTCTGCTAATTACACTGGAGACTTTATCCTAGAATTAAATGCTTTAACCAAAGATGACAGCAGAAAGTTACTTAATACAGGTGCAAACTTCTGCCCACCTGCCACCAAGAGAGAAAACTTGCTTAGAAGTTATATATGAACAAAACTAGTTGGTATTGTTTAAACTTCTAGAAAATCCGAATTGTTAAGAGGCAGAAAACTGGAAGTTCTAGTTCAAAAGACAGTTGTCACTGCTGTAGAATGGAAGTGCTTACACAGCCAAGAGAGTGACACTGCCTGTATTATTAACCACGGCTCTTACAGAAACATTCGATGACATTTCCACAGAGCGCGTTACCACCAGGCCTGAGAACGGAGGAGGATTATAAACCACCTATCATGAAACTACTTTCTTCCTACAATCATTTTAACCTAACAACAGTGAGAAAACCACCTATACTTTTGAAACCTTTCTTGCTAATTTGGAAACTGTTAAGAGCTGAAGTCTAGATCTTAGTTTACACTTCAAGAAGTCTGATCTTTCATGCTTAATTTTGCAAGGTAACAGAAGAATTTTCAGACATGATGTAACTTTTTGGCTTATTCAGTAATCTTCGTTGCTCTGACTCTGACTTTGCATTGATAACTTGAGGTGCACATTGCACCCTTGGCAGGGGGAAGGAAAAGTGGAGTTAGGATTGCTTAACTCAAAACATAAAAAAATCCATTCTGAATGACACAGAGGAATACATACAAAAATTTGACACCAAAACTGCTCGTTTATCTCCTGACAACAGAGTAAAACCAAGTATCAGTAATTTGAGGAATCATGAGAAGCATCCTCTAAACTCAACAGAAGTAGAGATCTCAAGACAGATTTTCCTAAGTTAAAGTTATGGAAAAAAAATCTGAGAAGTTTGTGAAATGGGAGAAAATCCTAAGCGCAGTTGAGATCAAAATATCTGAACCTCCTCAGAAGAGAAGAGGAATGGAGCAGAGCCGAGCAGTGAGCTGCCCGCCCAGCTGCCAGCAGCATGCTGGATGGTGTCCCACACAGGGATGATGCGCACCGCCCCAGCTCAGTGCCCTGTCCCTGTCTAACAGGCTCTTCTCAACGGTGAAGTGACAGATGGTGAAACACTGGCACTAAGTTTAACGAACCAGTGGACATGCCTTTCACCATTTGCAAACATAGGCCAGAAGCCACTCAGCAATTCAATCTGCAATACAGTTCTTAAAGCAGCCAAGGACACGCATTTCAAAGCCTGAGGACTAGCGAAGGGGGGCAAACAAGCACACAGTAAGTCCCACTGCTGGCCCACAAAGCCGCCTACTTGCTGAGCGAGCTCTTGGCTGCAGCAGAGGGAAGGCAGCTCAATCCTCCACCGGAATCATTCCGACACGGTAGAGACTTCGGAGCAGAAAGGAAAATTGCCTACAACCTAATGACAAAAAAAAACACCAGACCTCAAAGATGCCACTGGGATGTCTGACTCCCTCCTCCCCCATTCAAAGCACCCCAACGTGGCACAGGCGGCCTCCAACGGCCCCAACGGCCGCCCGGCCTGCTGCTGCTGCCAGCTGTGCCACGGCCAGCATGCGGCCACGCTTTGGTCCCAAATGCCATCAAACTTCTCTCATGTTAAGACCAATAGCTTACACTATCAAGTAGAAATAAATAACATCCACTGAAATTTTTGGTTTGCTAGTCTTTTACAGCAGTGACTGTTACCGTGCTCAATCTTATGCTGCCTAGGAGAGACACAGCATGCCCCAGCTGAAAGCCACCGGGGAAAGCAGAACGCTGCACCAGCGGAGCAGGCAGCCCTGCTCCACCACCAACATTCTAAAATGCTTCAAAAGTCAGCACAATTTAAAGAGGGAAGCCATGAAATGCATCCTTACACATTTACAGCTCATCAGTAACACCACCAGATGTATA
The DNA here is from genome assembly GCA_035772895.1 of Perdix hodgsoniae. Lineage (NCBI taxonomy): Eukaryota > Metazoa > Chordata > Aves > Galliformes > Phasianidae > Perdix > Perdix hodgsoniae. The sequence continues at coordinate 4,434,114 of JAPSGF010000037.1, read as the reverse complement.
ATCTGCTTTTGTTTACTCTTACCGGCATTACAAAAATTGGCCCTTCCACTGACAAACAGACCTCATCCATAACTATAAACAACTAAAGCATGTTATCTCTATACATCTTACATGCCATGAGATCTTAGTTAACACGCAACAAGACATCTTTAACCCTTCAAACATCAATTTTGTGCAGAACTAATTAAAAAATGTAATCAGCTCCTCAGCAAGTACCATCCAAATGTAAATACTTACTGTGATCTTCCCCCCTTGTTGTACTCAGGGATTAAACACAGAATTTTTTTTCCTTCTCTAAAGCGTGTATGTTAAAAAACGCCTGTATAGGAGCTCTTTTGTGCGACAGTATTTACTTCTACTAATGCTTCAAAGCCTGCACCTTTACAAAAGAACCATTAATGATTTGTAAGTTTATGCTGGTTTTAACTGAACTCAAAACAAACAGAACTGTCATGCAACGAAAAAAATGTGTTTGGGCATGCTGCAGTTTTCTATTCTACCGCTCTTCTATTCCTTATCTCCTCAAAAACTGATTTGGAACAAGAAACCTATGCTCCCTCCTTCTCAAGAGTTGTTTTTTCACATGTTCAGCATCTAGCAACCGAAGACCATATTCAGTATTCACAAAATCAAGAGCCTGCTTCAGAGCAGAGCTTTTTTGGGGTTTTTTGTGAATGCTCTCATTTGAGCCATCTTACAAAAATGTGTCCCAGTCTATCACAAAACGCTTTGACCACAACAGACAGGTTATCAGACAGGATAGATCAGTGGTGGTGAAGAAAATTTAGAAGTTCCTGCCAAAGACTTAAGGATACATCTTTGAAATTCTGAGAAATAGTGCTACAATTCATCATATACACTCGTGCAAACAGAAAAAAGAAGCATTTTGAAAAACTATAACAATGATGGTTTTCCAAGAAAAAATATCCTATTTCTGTTATGTATTATTAAAAAATTTAACATACAATAGCAGAAAATATTGATCAGTTTTTCTGCAACTCTCATAAAGCCCTTTCATCTATCACTGACCAACAGGGGAAAAACTGGCAGCTACTGCTTAATTGTGTAGTGCACTAGTGTACAGTGCAATAACGGGAGGGAGAAAACTACTGAGCCGCCTGAAAAACTCCAACTGAATCAGCCAGTATGAAACCTTAACAAGCCAGTGGGGTTATTTTATAGTCTTGCACAAAAATGAAACAAATTTCAAACGCAGGCAAGAGCCACAAAGAACACTATTCTTTCCAATGGCATACAGGGGCACATACTCAAACCTCAGACCACGTGGAACGATGACTGCTCAAAACTTGAGATCTAAAAGGAAAGTTAATAAACTAAGAAGGGAAGAACCAGAAAACTTGCAGCTGAACCTTGAATGCTTATAGAACTGAGAAATTCTAATGAGATTAGGTTAGACCACAACTGAAAGAGAATATGTACAGTGTGCTAGAAATAAACAGAAAGAAAAAACAGTAAGTATTCAAAGGCTACCTTGGCATTAGTGTTAGCATCTTCTCAAAACGATACAATTAATGTTGGAACATTCGGTCTTGCTCATAGCATTTAAAGTGTGTGCATCTCTCTCTCTCTCTGTGGAAATGGGAAAGCCTCATAAGATTAATTGTCAAATAAAGAACAAGTGTTCCCATGTTTCTGTAATTTTATTTCACACCAAAACAACACCTGTTTCTTTTGATTAAATAAACAGTGTTTCAATATTTTGGTTTTCTTTATTTCCAGGTTATAAATGTACAAAAATGTTGTTATTAATGCTGTATACACTATGCAGTTAAGTAGCCAAGATGCTCTTGCAAATAAGTGCTTGAGAATATAGAACAACCAGGATTCATGAAGCCAACCATGGAAAAACATAAAGTAGGTGGTTGCACTGAACTGCAGCACTCAGTGGAAATGAGTTATTCTGATCAGTAAAGAAGCCTGCAGTCAACTATCTTCCAATTCTGTCCTCGTCTTGTCCCCTGTATCTTCCCATTCATCTAACACACTCAGCACTACAGCAGGTATGCTCTGAAGAAGCCAAAGCAGAAACACACATGTTGCTTGCCTAATCTGATCATTTAAAAATTTAACTACAGTTCAGTGTGTTTTCTAGGGTCTAAGTGTTCTAAGACACTCAAGCAAGCTACAAAATTTACACCACCTTCTTGATTTGATAGATCTACACATTACAAATCGCAGCATAAGTTTAACAAGCTTCATATCAACTTGTATCATAAATACTCCAAGATCCAAAACAAACCACAGAGGCAGTCAGCATTCCCTGAGGGGGAAAGAAATCCTTCTGCCTATATGAAGCTGAAAACAGCAGCTGCTGGTCTGAAGGGAAAGGAGCAGCATTGGTGGAGGTAGGAGCTACAGTACTTTCTCATGTAAGAGCTGAAGTCACTTCCTCCACAAAGTTCTGAAAACTTAGGAGTAACATCAATTGACAAACTGGACTGAAATTAGACTTTTTCCATGAGACTGCACGAAACGAGAATTTTCTTGGGCACAAGTATTTCCAATAAAAATCACTGAAGCATACAGACTTGAAACACTCATTCTGTCTCAAATGCATGCGTAGGATTTCTCCAAATGCTTTCCAGAATTCATAATGTAACCATACAATAGTGATTCACCAGAGTAGACAGTTCTGAGAATTGGCAAAATACTATTTTGCAGTCTTGCTATAGAGAGGGAAGACAGCTCTGCAGGAAACAAAACTGACTAAAAGCATTAGGGTTAAAAAAAAAAAAAAAAAAGAAAACACAAAGCCAAACATACAGAGCTATAGGAATCAAACCTACTACCCCACCATTAGGTCATGCTGGTTTTCGGGAACATCTAGCCACCAACTTTAGGGTGACCATTACCAGACTGATTCAAGAGAGGGATGAGCTCTTGCAAAAAGAAAAAAGTTCAACATAACTTAACATTACTTGCATCAACTTTGAAAATTAATTATCAAACCCTTCTTGAAGTCTCACATACTGTTTACTCCTGTAAGAAATGGGCATTTATTTTGTAAAACTATTTTCCCTAACCAAACAGTCACGCCAAGCAGCTCAAGCACACTTGCAGGAAACCTAATTTATTATACATGCCAGATTGCAGCTGTAGACATCTCTCCAAGAGCTTGAAGTGCAGAACTGTCATTCTTTGGCACCACCTTTCAGAGGTCAACTAAATCATGTTAAAATTAGATTTGCTGTAAGATTGTTTGAGAGGTTTTGAAGTATTCCTTTAGCCAGCAATAACAGGTTCGCTGAGAGCTAAGCAGCGGGAGGCAGCCTGAGACTTGAGAGTACTTTCAGCTGGGGGAGGGTGTGAAAAACATCCCCCAGCATTTCTCAAAACCAGTGCAATGAACCCATGTTTTGTGGGAGTATCAAACCTGTGTTCCTGCATAAGACACGTACTTCGTATATAGCAAAAATACTACTGCACTCCTCCAAATAATAAAAAAATTACAAGTTACACTCCACTTACATGAGTGACAGTCACTTGACATTTCACAAATTATATTCTTTTAGCATCCAGCTACAGCATATTTCTATTTTTTCCCCAGTGTTTCTGAATTTGAAACAAGAAAGTTTAAAAGGTTGCTTAACCAAAGAGAACCTACAATCACTCAAGAATCTCCACACGCTAAGTTCCAACTCCTGCTTTAACGCTGACCCTACACAGAATGGTATCAGCCAGTATCTGGCACAAATACAGAACAGCTATATGTTATAAAAGAGTTAAAAGTCCCAGAAGTGGTTACTGAAAGCAGCACAATGAAAGCCTTCTGCTGCAGTACGTGAGATTACTTAACCACACCACCTCCTCAGTTTGCTCCACTGGACACACATGAAACTTTCACGAGCTCCTGAAATTTCTGACGCGAAGATTATCACTGTCATTAATTCAAACTTGACATGAGGAGACATTTCTTTTTAAGAAGTTAGTTTTTAAATTAGGCAAAGAAAACAATTTTTTCCTCTTGCAAACAGAAAAAAAAATAATCACTAAGTGTGCAGGAAATTATTTGCCTTAATTATTTTTTTTAACAGTTTTACAACTCAATTAGCAAGATAGTATGCCAGGTGCTCAAGGTAAGAAAAGACCACACTGTGAGGTAAGAAAAAGCACGTGGCACATAACAGGAGTTAGCAAAAAGTAAGGGAGACCTGCCACAATGGCTACTCTGCTGACAACTACAAGAAATTAACAATAAAGAATCTAGAAAAAAATACCAAAAACATGAAGATCACTCGGTAAAACATTTGTAGTTTTAAAAGGTGTTTGTGAAATTCTACTTAATTGCTAATAAAAAAACATGCGTAGTATTATTTTGCAAAATATTATTTGATCCCTCCTTCAGCTATTGCAAGATACAACAGTGACAGAGAAGAAAATTAGAAATAAAATATAAAAACATCAAAAAGGGACAGAGCCCTTGAGTTTCCATAATATTGCTATGTGCATTGAGTTTCCATAATATTGCTATGTTCCAGGAACCTAACCCATCCAATCTGGCTGCCTCTACTTTCACACAGCAGTCAGCAGCGACCTCCGTGCGAAAAGCCAACTAAAGCAGAACAAGGAGACCTAACCCCGCAAAACAAAACCTGAAGAAGCCAACAAAGTCACCTCTGAAGGCACTCCTAAATCACCAGTGAAGAGCAGAAGCACCATGTGTGAGATAAAAGAGTGAAGATCCATAACTGAAGTAGGAATAGTACACAGTCTAAATATAGACTCTATCCCGCACACAGATGTAACCTCATTGACATGAGTAATCCCACTGCAGTCGCTGGCACCATTCACAGGACTAAAGCTACACAAACACTTGGGGCTCTGCAAAATCTGTGTTAAGATTTTAACGTGGACTCTAACTATTGACTTCTGCAACCATGCAGGGCAAAGCCCTCCAAATCTCTTAACCAACTACACGCTTCTTCTCTATCAATGCCTGATCAACAGGATCGTCCACTGAATGCCTCAGAAAAGAAAATCTACTGAATGAAACATCTGGAAAATTACTGTCAAGAGAAACCACCAGGAGTTTAAGATCTGCACACCCTGATGCCTATTTGTACTTATTGTTATTTTAGAGCGACAACAATTCGGGGAGCTTTGATGGGTTTTGTTTAGAATTCTCATCTAAACATTTTTTTAAACTGGAAAGAAAAACAACATGAACAAGAACGGTTTTAGAAGAAAAAAACGCAACAATGCTTGCTTGCATTTCTATAAGAGCAGAGATCTTCACCCACCAACCTAATTTCACGTGCTTATTTGTAACAGCACTGAAAAAAATCACTTGGAAAGTTGATCTCATTTGTTGAGTTTGCTGGTGCTGGCTAATGCATACCCACCCATTCAGTTCTAATAAATGAATCTGCTCATCAGGTTAAAAGATTGCATTTTTTTTTGGCTGCACTTGGTTATAAAACGTACACGTTATTTATGTCATAGCTGATTTTTGTAAGGCTTTTCCTACAAAAGTCAGTGAAGCCCCGGCCACGTTGCAGGAAGACTTCATTCCTACAAGTCAGAATATCCAAACAAAAATGACAATCTTAAAAAAGACTGTTGAAAAAAATACATGCAATTTGGAGACCAAAAATCTCTCTCCAGCTAGAAGTCTTATGTTTCACAGCTCACTTCTTTGTTTTGACTTTTACCACTAAATGCAACCATTGATGATCAGAAGTGGAGGGAAGAGGAAAGCAGTCAGTCACATTACAGTGACTAAAGAAGCTGCTGAAAATACAGAGAATCCTCCAACTTTATCAGTGAGGTTTTTCACGAAGTAAATATTCTGATATACTCCTCGTCAGTAAATAAGATAAACAGGTACGCCCAGCTTCTCTATAAAGGCAGGGCTCATTAGTTCTGTACTACTACCTACCAGGATCAGGCGTAACATCAAAAAGTTACGCTAAGCCCCACATGCCAGTGACTCAACGCAGTGACTTCTTTATAATACACACATGGGTGCATGCACACACACACACACACACTTCCTGGCAAACCTCAGGCAGACCGAATCTCTCCTCTGTCCCTCATTTCTCACCGCCATTAACAGTCCCGTAGTTGTTATTCTGTTCTAAGCTTTAATTGAACCAACTGTCAAAACACTGCAAGCTCTATGGCAGAAGAAATTAACAATCGGGCTCGTTCCCATCTGCAGCCCAAGGGACGGCACGGCGTGCCCACGGCCCTACAGAGCACGCGTGGAAGTTACCTGTGCCTGACGTGCACAGCAACAACCGGCACCCCGCCACCTAAGTCTCATAATCGTACGACTCAGAGCCTCTTTCACGGCGTAGAAAGTCCAATAAATTCTCGGCGAGGAAACTCTCCGGAAGACACAGATGAATCCCACCCCCCTTTCCGGACCTCGCCGGCGATGTGGTCGAAACCGCGTAACCTTCCACTGCTTCCCCGAGGCCCTCGCCTCGAAAACAAAGAGCCGGCGGCCGCCCCCCGCCCCGCCGCCGTGCGTGGACCGCCCGCCCCGCGGTGCCTCAGGACGGGCGGCGGGCGCCCG